>CAIGQQ010032765.1:16504472-16521062 GCA_903798035.1 Danio albolineatus
ACACACACACACACACACACACACACACACACACACACACACACACATTTGTGCTGAGTCTTGTATTCTGTAAGTGAGCATTACCAATCGTTATCCTTGTCTTGTTTTTTTTTTTTTACCTGTTTTGACCGCTGTGTGCTCCAGTTTACACCTGTTTTGACCACAATACAACCACGTACTGTATCACACCTGAACTGTTAGTGTCTAATTAATATTTATATAAAAAAAATACATGCTTAATTGTTTATCATTGTGCCCACATATGGTAAAGTTCAAGCAGTTTTTTTTTTTTTTTTGTAGTGATAGTTTGCCCAATAGTGAACATTTAAAAGAAACTAAAACAGCATTGATGCAGCTGTTTATTTAAGTAAATTATAACAGAACTGTATTTTTTGGGGGGTTGAACTGTCCCTTTAACAGCTTAGTTAAGAATCTTTATTTATGGCGGGGTTTGCTTGTGTGACATTCACACTGTGCTGCCAACGAATGGCATGAACCATTGGCTTATTACACAGACAAATCCCCCAGGAGCAAGCTGGGGTTAAGTGTCCTGCTCAAGGGCACAATGGTGATACTCTCTGCTTCAGACAGCACATCCATCGGCAGCTCACGGTACACTTCCATGTATATTGCATACAGAGGAGCAAGTGCTAGCTAGAAATGACCAGTTACAAACTGATGGACCACAGTGGTGAGTGAGAGCAGGTTTTGATCAGTCTACCAATACTTTAGCCAAATGTTCTGAAATTTGCATAATCAGCTATTTAGATATATTGTAATGTTTTAATAGATGTTTAAAGTTGTTGTTGGCATGTCCAAATAAACATTTTGTTTTTTGTTTTATATCCCTGTGGAATACATGGCCTATCCTGTAGGCCTAGATTTACACTATGCATCTTTGCACTGACTTTCGAAGGATTGATTTGCTTAGTGGATTTAAAGATTAAATAATAAACCTAAGACTATATAGACCACAAAGTGCACTCATATTGTTAAAAATAATAAAATGTTCAAATTTTAATAAGTAGCAAATCGGTTATTGAAAAATGAGCATTACACGTTTACAGCAGGTTTTAGTTAGGAGAATTTGCACTTAGGACTGGACATCCACATTGATACATTGATATGTTTATTTTTTAAACACTAAAATAATATATTGTTTATTATTATTTGAGATATTCAAGACGTGTTTACATAGTTTCAGTGTTTACAGTGTTTACATATGTTTAGTAATTTTTTTTTGCATATAAAACAAATAGCTTAAAATATCTAAAATAATAGCTGCAGAGTGATCAAATTAGCATAAAAGGAACTTTAACAAAAATGATAAATGTGCACAGAAAAATACACAGAAGAGCCAAAACATTATGACCAGTCAAAGTGAATATTGAGGATACCTCCTAATATTGCTGATTTGAATGTCAGGGCATGTCAGAACTTCTCCAGGCCCCCAAAACACCATCAGACCCCAGAGGGTTAATGTCTGAGTAGTTTACTGTGTTGTCTGCAGGAGAAATGTGCAGGAGTGGAGATTCGAGCGACTTCGACAAAGCCTAAAATGTTATGATAAGCCACCTGGATCAGAGTATTTCTGAAATGGCCAGGCTTGTGGGTTACTCCTGGTCAGCTGTGGTGAAAATTTACAAACAGTGGTCCAAGGGGAGCAAACCACAACGCATCAACAGAGTGCAGGAAGCACAATGCTTCTTGATACACAAGGGCAACAAAATCTATCGCATCCAGTCCAAGCCAACTGACAGTTCGCTGTGCGACAAGTGATACAAAGTTTTAATAATAACTATGAAAGAATAGGTCACAAACACAAAGTACGTCTGTAACCACACACCGATCAGAAAACCAACAATGACCCCGTCCACACTCTTGAAAGCACCTTCAATGAGGACACAAGCATTTAAAGAAGGACTGATAAACTCTTTTTGTCCCAAGTCAATGGTATCAGGATGTACCGTGGAATGACGCCAAGCTAATGAAGTGAGTGTGTTTGTTCTGGGCAATGTTCTATCCACCTACCTAAACTTTTATGGAGACCTTCTTCGGAGCAAGATCCCTTTGTGGATGTGGCCTCTTATCAGTGAGATAATGCACTTCACTTTTCCACACATTATTTAGGAATGGTTTGAAGAAGTATTAAATCAAGTTGAGCATCTGTGATATGTGCTGGTCCACTAAGTTCAATCCACTGTAAATTTACATTACAAGGATCTTCTGCTAACATCTTGCAGCTAGATACCTCATGACACCTTTTTAGAGTCCATGCTATGGCTGTCATTTTATTCCCCTCCACACTGACAAGTTTGTTAATATTTGGCTCAATGCAGTCCTGAATATAGATGACGTATCCAATGCTTGAACCTGTAAATTCCAGTTGCAAGCCTTGATTCACAACCACTGTCCTGAAGAAATAATCATAAGTATGCAGTCTACTAAGAGGCATTCTCTTACGCAGAACAAACCATATGAATATCAAAGCCCATACATCAGTGAGGATGATAAACAGTGAGGCGTTTAGGGAAGGGATTTATTTCCCTTTGAAATAGTTTTCATTATTTCACTGAGCTCAAAGCTGTGTCATTATAGCTTTATTATGTAAGGCTTTCCGAGCATAGGTACTGCTCTCTAAGTCCTCAAGCCCTGCTCTTTTAAAGCGTTTTCATATTGAGACTTGAGCATGATGGGGAATATCTCTATTTTTTTCCTTTATCCTTTCTCACCATTTTTTTTTTTCCTCCCAGCGTTCGGCATTGTGTTCCGCGGATTGATATTTACAATAAGTCTTTGCACTGGTCCGAACAAAAGAGTTTTTTGATGCATATTAGAGAAGTGGGAGCTGGAACGGGCCTTTGAGGTTCCTCTGTGTGTCTGAATAATAGGGCGGCTATACAGTCATTACCGAGCCGCCTGCTTCAATGCTAGTTTAAACAGCGGATCGGCATTTGTTTGTGTAGAAACCAGGCCGTCGGGAAACGGATGCTGCCGTTGGCCTTGGACTAAGCCTCGGAAGCACAGACTTGTCCTCGAACCCGATGGTTGAAGTTTGTGTAGGCGAGGTTCAGAGAGAGTTTTGCATGCTGTTCTTATTGTTTTATTTAGATTATCTCTGTCCTCCAAGGTAGAATGGTACATATTGAATGTAATATAAGAAGACCACCAAACCAAAGCAAGGTCAATTTCACATTGCAGGCTTGTGCCACAGGTAATAGTTACAGTTTAAAAAAAAGTAAACCTTAACATGTGGTGTTCTGGGGTTAGTGCCTCGTTCAAGTGCACAATGACAATTAAGGAAGTGATTCATGAAGAATTTAGTTCCAGTGGCAGATAAATAAAATTCTACAATAAATCATACACCTCCATCAAACAGTTCTACACCTCCATCATTGAATCAGTCATCTGCACTTCAATAACTGTCCGGTTTAGCTCAGCTACCAAATCTGACCTTCGAAGACTACGTCGAATAGTTCGGACTGCTGAGCGAATCATTGGTACAACCCTCCTTACTCTCCAAAAACTGTACTTATCCAGAGCGAGCAGAAGGGCTGCCAAAATCACTCTGGACCCCTCACACCCAGCACACTGCCTTTTTGAACTGTTACCTTCTGGTCGACGCTACAGAGCACTGCGCACCAGAACAGCCCGACACAGGAACAGTTTCTTCCCTCAGGCAATCCATCTCATGAACACTTGATGATAATAATCGTGGAACCTAAATCACTACTTGCAATACACTTTTTATACACACATACACTTGTTTAAAAACACACTTTACATGCCAATTTGCACATAACAGCTGCACATATAATGTTGTATATAGTAATACACCTGTACATACACTTGTCCATTTGTATATTTGCATTTAACACTTCTATTTTTTGAATATATTTATTATCTGTTTTTTGTCCTGTCTCTGTAATTTTGTTGCACTGTAGAAGCTCTGACACGAAACAAATTCCTCTTATGTGTGAACATACCTGGCAATAAAGCTCTTTTTGATTCTGATTCTGAATTTAGTTCCAGTTCTGTCTGATGACTTTAAATCCTAAACGGTTACATTCTACAATTCAACAAGAAGGCAATGCAGTGCATTCTCAAATAATGAGGTCATTTCAGTGATACATTTATAACTGTTCTAGCAAATGCCCCTGTGATATTTTCCAGTCTTTTTTTTTTTTTTTTGGATGATAAAACCTAACTACATGTTAAAAGATGATGCAAACCCTACAAGTACTTCCATGACAGCGCAAACTTAAAAGCAATAAACAATTCACAAACTTGTCTATTGTATTGTTCAGATCACTTAATTCAAAATATATCATTATTAGGGCCAGACGGAATCTGCGGACATTTTTTGCTATTTCTGCGCAAAATTTTGTTAAAAATTTATGGATTTTTGCAGAATGATTTAGGGAATATCATAACTAAAACCTTAATATATGATTTTTTTTTTTACTTTTATTTAATGTTTACAATGCAAATCCAATTAGATTCACTTTATTTGGTAAATAAAGCAAGCCTCTCATATAAAATATCTACTAAAAGACAGAAAATAGTACTTTGCAAACTGTATTGTAAATAAATCATATGAATATTTTCATATTAGTCAATAATATTATTGAAATTAATTAAAAAACTGAATAAATATTAATGTACACACAATTACACAAGTAAATAAACAGAATCGATAATGGGCTAAAATTCTGTGGAAATCTGCGGAATTCACGCTCAGATTCCGTGTGGGCCAAATCATTATACATCTTAATTTAAAATATACACTACACTACAACATATATTGTGTAATTGCAGGTTAAATGTGTTCACCATACACTCAACACCTTAACTCTTTCAGATTTAGATTGAAATGTAATAATTTGCACATTTTGTAAAGCTGTAGAATGATAAATGATGTGGAAAGCACTATGCAAATAAACTTAAATAGAATAGCATTACAGTTCAACAGTGGCTCTCTAATTGACCCCAATAACCCCATTCTTTCAAGACACTATACAAATGCCTTGTCTAAGATATGTAAACCTATGATATGATATTAGTTTAATCTTATTTGTTTCATGTTCTTTTACTAAAATAACTCAATTTAAACATCCCGTCGACCCACTGTTTATGAATTACTGCTAGTAATGTGTATCTTCAATTATTGTAGACATTTCTATGGTGAAAGTTTTTCATAAATTGGACTAGTGCTAGACTACTTTAGATTCCCTAGCAAATCTGGCTCATAGGAGTCATAAAAAAAGGACTACAGCGTAAAACTGTTTACTGAACATCAGCTGGTTTAAAACAGGTGGTAAATTAAAATCATGTGATAGTTCCACCCCTAAACAGTTATGCCAAGTGAAATATTAATCACTTTACTTAAAAAAAAAATATATAAATAACTAAATAAATAAAATATTGGTTGACCAACAATTTCGTCCAGTCTCTTGTGTCTTCACTCTCTAATTTCTTTGTCTGTTCCCTCGTCATATTTTGTCCTTTAAGATTCAACTAACCGTCAATAAATCACGGTACAGAGGGCTGTCAGGACCTTCTCCTGAGCTACAAGTGGAGGGTTAGTAAGACGGTCGCTGTGAGGCTTATGAAAGACTGATGCTTTTTTGCACGTCTTCTCATCTCTCTTTTAACACGCTCTCCGAGGCGGCCTGGTAAACGTACATCTGCTCCCAGCACCGCCACCGCCATCTGACAAACCTCAGAGCACAGACACATAATGCAGCAACGATTGATCGCCACACACACACACACACACACACCGTGCTCCACAGTGGATAGCCAGTAACAGATGGTTGTGTCAGCAGGTTCCTCAGTTACCCAAGCCTCTTTTTTCACTTTTTATTTTCCATCCAGTCCCTTATCTTTTTCTTACTCCTCCTCTCTCTGTCCAGTTATCCCCCCCTGATTATGATATTGTGAGCAATTTTGTGATGCTACATGGCAGACTAGCCAGGAAAAAATATCTTTAAGAAGATTGTTTATATTTTCATGACTAACCGAGATATAGGCCACACAAGACATGGCAGTTTGAAGGTACATACTGTGTGAATATCAAAATTTGCCAGCCAGTTGGCTTTATGTTCTGGCATTTTTAAGCGTGTATATAAATTAATACAGCTTATATAATATACATGCAAATGGAAATATGTATTTTTTTCCAGTTAATTTGGTTATGCTCCCACTAAAATTAGGCCACTAAAAAGGGTAGGTGTGAAAACTAATTTGACAAAATGTAATGTCTAAAGAACTTATAGCATCACTTGAGTCATAATGCAAACAGTCTCTAAATAGGTAAAAGTAAATAGGATTTCATATTTCCTGCATTGATAGTAGGGATGCACATTTAATCAAATTTTATTCAAGATCACTATTAAGCAATAGCTGCATTTCTCATGGACATCTTGTCAGATAAACATGGCTCTGTGATCGGCAGTAAATATACCCTAAAGGCCAGAGGATGCTCTTGTGCGGAAACTGCAAAAACACTACAAAGAAGAGACAAGATTCAACTGATTTTATTGATGACTAATAAAGACAGAACTGCAGAATTATTTATTTCAAGGACTCAATTTAAGTTATGAAGTGAGTTTGTAGTCAAAATATGTTATAAATTATGTTGCAAAAAAGCTGTAAAAATTTCTGTTTCTTAATATGCATTATTCAGCGTTCTTGCTTCTCGTGTTCTCCTGTACTTGTGTAACGTCATCATGAACTACCAAAGTTCAGTTCCAGAAGTCAAGAACGGAGGACGTGTGAAAGTTTCCGGATGTGTTCTTAGTATAGAGGATATATCAGTGCAGACTTGAATGTAAAATGGTGAGAAGTGCATCATTTTATATAGATTTATTATTAAAGTTCAGAGATAAAACTTGTTTGTCTCTGGGGATTCCCTAAATGAAACAGTGAAAGTAAACATTACCATAAAATTCTTATTAAAGGCATGCACACATTATGAGTGTTTATTTTGTGAAATGTTTATTAAAATCTGTTTTATCTGTATTGTGCAGCGGATATTTGTAAGGTCTTTATGCATAGTATATATTGTAAAAAAGGGGAAAAACAATAAATCATTGTATGAAAGCTGTAATGTTTAAATAATTTTTCGTTAAAAATGTGTGAAGGCCATGTGACTATCAGGAAGAACACAGCACCTCATTTCTCTAAGAGCGCGTTCTCTGTTCTCATGGTCTCACGAGTTCGTTCTTCCAAGGTAACTTGGCAAAAACGGTCTCCGCAAGAACACGAGTCCATTCTCAGAATTTTTAGAATTGAGAAACAGCATGTGACAGGATGATTACTGCTCCGTCTGAAAGCAGGTGCTAGAGATACAATACTGGTTAGATAACCGATTCTACTGGCAAAATGTGCATGAAAAATACCTTCAGTTCTTGCAGCCCTAATCAATAGTATGTATCAGCTATATAAAACAGTTTTAAAGTAGACCCTTTATCACCAATTTGTAATTTTGCCTAATTACTTTTCACCCACCTTGTACAGTATATTCATATTTGTGTTTGCTTGTTGTGAAAACAGATGAGGGGTCAGAGCAGAGCTCTGGACGAGACACTCCAGCCAGCGGCTCCTCCAGACAAGGTACGGGAGACAATGAGGATAACAAGAAAGACAAAAAGAAGAAGGCCAAAAGCAAGAAGAAAGAGAAGATGAAAAGCAAAGGAAAGGAGAAGGAGAAGAAGAAATCAGAGGATGTCGGTGATGAGTTGGATAAGAAAACCAAGAAGAAAGGATTCGGATTGCTAAGGCAAGACCCCGGTTCTTTGTGTTTATACTTGCTTTTGTCTGTCCCTTTCCTCTTCTGTCTTTGTTGTTTTGTGTCCCTCTTAAAGGGATAGCTCACACACAATTGAAAATTCAGTATTTTAGCAACCCTCATGTTTTTCCAAAGCTTGCTTTCTTCTGCGAAACACCAAAGAAGGTATTCGGAAATGTATTCTGGTAAGTCGTTTTTCCAAGAAATTACAATAAATGCAGAATTCAGCTTTTAAGCTTCAAAAGAAACCACACAAGCACCATAAGATAGCATGGATATAATTAGGGATGTTAGGATTTACCTGACTCGCGATGCTATACGATTCACCATACCAATCTCACGATTCACAATTTTAATTTTAATCAATTTTTTAACAAAATTATTTGAGACAAATTTAAGGTGAACAAGAGCCCTTTCATTTTTTTTGTCTCAAATGTTGCACAATTTCTTTACAAAATAAAATATTTTCTGTAATACCTACATTGGAATTTTAAAACAAAATCCAAATAAGAAAAAAAAAGTGACAAATACAAACTAAAGACTCTTTAATATAAACAAACTAAAAAACAAACCTTATTATTATTATTATTATTATTTTTAAAGAAATATCAGAATATCTGTGTTTTCTGGTATAAGCTGAGATCTTTGCACATTTACAATGTCCACTGCTGATGAAAAATCTCTTTCACTTCTCTCATATATTATACAATATAATAAGCAAATTATTAAAATATTCATAAACTAAATTGGAAAAGATAAGAAGGTAAAGGTAAAAAAAAAACAATCTAATTCAGGCACGTCCAAACTCGGTCCTGGAGGGCCGGCTTCCTGCAGATTTTAGCTCCAGCTTGCCTCAACACACCTGCAAGGATGTTTCTAGAAAGTCTAGTAAGAGCTTGATTAGATAGCCCAGGTGTGTGATCCAATACTTCTTTCGTTCTGAAAAACATCTTCACACTTTCGCCATGAAAACACTGATTCACCGTGTGATTACCGTAGCACTCGTCAGAGCAAGCAGAGATGTCAATCTTCCGGTCCACATGGTTTTGCCTATTAATAGCTTTTTGCCTATAGACGTCTGTGACGGTAGTTTCTCACTATGCTGCATCATATTCGTTGTTCTGTTAATGTAAGTAAACATCTATTTGCAGTAGTTGCACACAGTTTGTGTTTTGTCTGGCACACTTCACTGTTGTCATTTTACTCTGCCACCCCACCTCTTGCTCGCCGCTGATGTGCAGGTAAAGAGGGTTTGTGCCGTAAACACAGTGCTCCCTCTGTTCAAAACGTGTATCGTGATTCATTCAACATTTCTACTGATTTGAATCGTCACATATTTGAATCCGTTTTTTTTTTTTACTGGCTCACAGTGAATCGTTACATTTCTAGATATAATAGTCCAATTGACTTATGCACTATTAATCAAATCTAGATGATGTCTTGTGGCAAATAAAACATTTATTCACTTATTTTATAATCCAAATTTGAATATTGTAAAGCAGCAACAAAATAGTTTTCGATATTTTTAAAATGATTAATCAGATTGTTGTTGATTATGTCACTGAATAATTATGCTTTGATCAGTTATTCATCTTTTTGCTGTTTCTGTCATCTTTAATCAGGCTGCACTACAGCATTACTTTAGTGTCTATCAAACCAAACAGTTTTATTGCAGGACTTTAAAATAGGACACCTGAGATCAAACTAAAATTTCATTCATTAATGTGGTCTGTATGCTGTTACAAATTTGGTCACACTTTATTTTGATGGTCCGTTTGTTGAATTTAAGTTACATTGCAACTAATTCTCATTAGACTATAAGTAGACTGTTAGGGTTGGTTTTAGGGTTAGTGTAAGTTGACATGTACTTGCAAGTTTCTTATAGTCAGTTAAATGTCTGTTGAATGTCAGTATCAACAGATATTAAGCAGACAATCTACTAATACTCAAATGGACCATCAAAATAAAGTGTTACCACATATTTTGGTAATTTCAACTAATTGTTGTGTAGTAGGTTCTACATTTGGTTTGAAACTTGTTTTAACATTGCTATAAAGTTATATTTTATATAGTATCACTATATATGTAGAGTGAATGAAGTTTAGACTTAAAGCATGCAGCATTGTCACTGTCTACTGTCTCCGTTGTTGTGCTTTATCTTGATTTATTCACAAACACACTCAAGTGGCCTCATGGGATGCTAAAGTGTGTATTGGAAGAACGTTTTTGATGTAGTATTATTGTCAACCATTTTATCAATACTATTGGGACAACTAGACTTTTTTTTAACCTATTGCAAAAGCATGTAAAAGCTCATGTTGGGATGCAGGGAGAATGTAAGTTTCATAAATCTGATTAAACTCAACCATCAGGTTTGCTAATATCTGTTAGAAAAGCTTGGATTTTGGAACTTTTTTAAAATGTCAATTGACAAGATTTAATTCAGGGTCTTTTGGTGTATTTTTCTCCCCCTCGTTAACGTCAGTACAAAATGAGACCAATACAATTCATCTGAATGAAGTCGGTCAGATTTAAAACAGCATAAGTTTGAGTAAATGATTTGAATATAGACAACTAAGCTTGAGGCTGGTTTAATTAACAGATTCTCCCACACATGCAAAGGTCAGGATGGATGACTGTTGATTTGACACATACTAAGCTGTGGCGACAGGTCATCAAGCGGTCGCATGTCGTGTGGTGGAATGTTGGCCCGAGCTGCTGTTGGGACGCTCTGCTGGCTCGTGCTCGTGGTTGAAAAGTGTTTCGGCCCACTTGCGCGTGTGTAACTGACTTCGACCGCTGGTAAACAGAGCAGTCAGCTCCAGCTCCATATGGCACGCCATCTCTGCGTCACGGCGCTCAATCTCCCCTGTCTTCACACCGCGCCAACACCAGGCCTAATTTGCATCACGGTGGGCACCTGTGCCAACCCCTGCCCATCTGCCTGTCCATCGGCTGCCCGGCGATGAATCCGGCACCAGCAAGACCAGGCGGCTCCATCACAGTAGAGGACGACCCGCATGAGTGATTCTACAAATCAGAGCATGGACGCCCCGGCAGGCTCCACCTAACGGGCAATTAGCTCTATAATTGTTTTAATTTGGATGACTGCCGGGAAAACTGAAAAGCACACCATGCGGTTATAGCAACACGCCGAATATTCCAGCAGAGAGAGAGAAACAGAATCAGCGGAGAGAGGCAAACAGCCGGAGAGCTTGATTTAGCTGGTGTCGTTCTCAAGGTGAACCGTCTCGACTTCTCCTAAAGTGTGGGCTTCGATATGGCTCTCGCATTCTTTAATCCGACTGATCCCACTGTTTTTGCTCTTCCTAGTGTCTGCCAGTGTGCCCGCTGCGGCCAGCTCTCCTCCCGCGCCCATGCAATCATTATAATGTGCAGCGTTGTTCTAAGGAGATAAGCGTTTATGTGTTGGCTTGTCGGTGGCTGATGGGGTGAGGGATGAAAAGGTTATTGAGAACCACCGGAGTTTCATTTATTTATATTTGGCAGGCGGCAGGGATTAGAAATGTGGATTCGAGAGGCGTGTGTTTTGATGGTGTGTGCTGTGAAATCTGACACAGCCTTCGCTGACGAAACCTGGATTATTTTGGCGCAAGATTGCCCTGTCACCCTGCCCAGGCCAAATAACATGTATTAAATGAACTGAAAATGTGTTGATAGAAAAGTTTAATTCTCCGTAAGTCAACTTTTTTAAAGGTTCAGGGAGTGTGAGCAGTCATGGATATTTTTTTAACCGTTCTGTCTGGGTTAAATGATGAGTGTCAACATGACCTTCAATCTTAAGGTTTTGTATGTTACGTGCCTTGATGGAAATATGTCTAGGGAATTAAAAAGGAGTAACATAGAGATGACCAAAGAATAAACTGATGATAATGACGGCAAGAGAAAACACAAAACAACGACTTAGCACCGCAAAAGATTTATTGCTCCCACAGTATTTACAATATTTACAAACAATAATAAATTTAAAAGGAACCAAGACATTTGGGAGAGGGAACTGAAGTTGCGCTAGCAAAATCAAAGAAATAAATATAACAAAAATATTCCCTTAATCTCCTCCCCAATCCTCTAAATAAGAAAGAAAAAAATATGAAAAGAAAAGTCTTCAGCGCAAAAGCGCCCTGAACTTACTCTAACTAAGAAATAGAAATACAAAATTAGCGCACTTCGCTAACTAGTGAGGCTATACATCAATAATCCTGCGTGCAAGTTATGTATGTCACGTGACTTACTATGCTGTTCCAGATCTCCCTTGTCTGCAAGTCACAAAAGTTTGTTGAACGGAGCATTAGCAGGCTAATGATGTAAAACACACGTCAGAACTCTAACAACAAATCTCACTCAGTCAACATCAGTATATCTCACTCAAAATCAACATCAGCAAATCTCACTCAAAATCACAGCAGTATCAGCTACAAACTCACATCAGTATCAGCTACAAACGCACGGACACCACAAAACAGACAACACGCCAAACAACAACAGCAGCTGATCTCTTCCCGTTGCCGCTTCATATTTAAAGGGCTCTGCACAGAGCGCGATTGGCAGAGAGGAGAGAAGTCGTCACACGGTTAATAAAGATTGGCAGTCCTGTCGGCCAATAGTGTTCCAAAGTAGGCGGTACCTGTGAAAAATGACAGGGCAGGGAGAGAGAGAGAGAGCGAGAGAGAGAGAGAGAAAGAGACAGAAAGAACATGCACACAATACACACACAAAAACAGTGTGCAGTTCATAACATGTATGTACAATACACATCTACCTGCATGAACCCTGTGGTCATCTGGATTGTTCAGTGAGTGGTATAAACTGAGGCCTATTTACTATACTTACTATTTTCACTCATTCATTCATTTTCCTTCATCTTAGTCCCTTTATTCATGAGGGGTCACCACATCGGAATGAACCGCTAACTTATCTAGCATATGTTTTACACTTCGGATGCCCTTCCAGCTGCAACCCAGTATTGGGAAACATCCATACACACTGATTTAGCTCATTCAGTTGACCTATACCACATGTCTTTTGGACTGTGGGGGAAGCCGGAGCAACCATAGGAAACCCACACTAACAAAGGGAGAACATGTAAGCTCCTCAGAGAAATGCCAACTGGCCCAGCCGGGACTTGAACCAGTGACCTTCATTACTTACTATTTTCTTTGGATGACAAGAATCCAATAAACACTTGTAAAAATGCCAAATTTTGATCACAACAGAATTTAAAATGGAAGAAATGTCCATGCAAATCACCATAGACTAAATCTTAAACAAAGTAAATGTATACAATTAGTAAACTATACAATTTGGGGGAGATAATCTCTATAAGAAAATTTCATTCATTTTTGCAATCATTTATTTTTATTTTATTTATTTTTTTGTATAATAGTTGCTTTAATTATTGGATCCACAACAACAACAACAAAAAATTAAATAAAAATGTTAGTTTACCTAAAATGATCTTTTAGGTAATCTACACTTTATGTTAGGGTACAATTCTCTCAATTAACAAAGCGTTAATTGTGACTTTTAGCTCTTTCTTAATAATGGTTAATGAAGTAGTATTTAAGTTTAGCTAATGCATAGGATTAGGGATATACAATAAGATCATGCAGAATATGTACTTTATAACTACTAATACACAGCCATCTTTTTATTAATATGCAGATAATAAGCACGTAGTTCATAGTGACAATTGGGACTTAAAGGGATAGTTCACCAAAAATGTAAATTTGCACACTATTTACTCTCCCTCAAGTGGTTCCAAACCTTTACATGTTTGTTTCTTCTGTTGAACACTACAGAAGATATTTTGAAGTAAGCTGAAAACCTGTAACCATTGACATCTATAATAGGAAAAAGAAATACTATGGAGGTCCACTTTTCTTTTCCATTCCTTATAATATTGCTCTTGTGTTTTTCCTCATATTTTTTTTTTGCCTGAAACCAGGAACTGAACCATCTACACACACTGTGTGGATCAATACAAAATTATTGACTGAACTTCCCAATTAGCATTATGTGTACTGGTGATGTTTGTCCTCTAAGGTTAAGAGCAGGTGAAGTGCAGACTAGCTACGATGCCCCTTGAGGACAATGACCTCTACCCTCACCAACTGTAAATCAGAGAGTGCTTAAAGTGTAATTGATAATTTGAAGTAGTCTCACTTGAAAAGTGAGTTAGAACTCTTAAAGAAAATGTTCACCAACAAAAGATCACTGTCACATCCTTATGATCCTACAGAAATGTTCATTGTTAATTTTAAAAGCTCAGAATAGAGCCATGTGTGTTTGAAGTGAATAAAAAATGAGTGTGGGGCTGTTGTTTTTGTGGGAAGTGTTCCTTAAATTCAGCAGAGGTTGTATTGCGTTATTTGTTTACCATCAAAGGGAGGTTTGTTCAATTGAATGTCAGCGATTTTGTAGTTGAGTACCATTTTATGGACACCATTCGGGTTCTTTGATGCTGAACAGAAGTCTCTTATTTGAGGTCAGTAACGTTGCAGACATTGTCACCGTTGAGTTAAAATGTTTGTTCTCTGGCTCTGTTTCCTTTTCTGTTTTTCATCCCAGTGTTATATGTGCCTGTTAAATCTTTAGCTGACCAGAATGCAGGGTATTTTGTTCTCTGCCTGGCTCGCGTTTACTGTTATTGGCCACTATTTAGTGCCCAGTGGGAGTCACTGGCCAGTGTCCATTGTGCTGATAGTGGCCGCGTTGATCTGGTGGTACAGTAGCTGTGTCTGTGGGTCAGAGTAGTGTTGTGAATCTGGGATATTAAGCCAGGATATGGCCCTGCAGCTCAATGATAAACGTATGACAAAAGAGGAAAATCGACCTTTCATGTTACGCAGTCGCTGTCTTTAGCATTCAAAGGACTGCTGTTTAAATCTGTCGCTTCCTTTTCAAAGTCATTTCAAAACAGGTGACTGAATCATTGCATTGCTCTTTTCCACAATCTGTAGTTTTGCAATGCCTTATTATTTTATATTATGACTTTATAAAATAATAATTTACCATTTAAATAAAAAATCTGCTACCTTTTTGTTTACATTAAAAGTCAACTGACCTTAAATGTAAAGTAACAGATGTGTATTTATTTTTTTCAATATGGTGTTAAGGTCACTTCCATTTGTGCAGCTCTTACTGATAATCACCATTATAATAATGGTAATGAAGATAATTATACAAATTATTGAAGTTGCCCAATACTGTGTTACACACAAATGCAAACATCCTCATGGAAACATCTTCTAAAGTAATGCAATATGTTATAAAGTTAAAAAATCCTGAATAATATCACCTATAACAAACAGAAGTGAAGCAAGTAACTAGTTATAATTATTTAAACTTGGATGTTTAAATGGGATGTAGCACTATAGAGGAACTTCCAGAATCTGTATGTTTATTTTAGTGTAGAATTGCATACATTTTCCTGTCAGATGTGCTGTGGTTTGTCATCTTATCATAAGGAAACTTTCTGTTGCCAATTAACAGGTTTATATGTTATGTTTTAAATCATTGACTCTTAAAATAGTGTGCTTAACACTGTAAGTATTGTGTGATAGCGGTTGCATAGCTGTTAAACCTAACGCTAACTCTGTGTGTGTTATCAACTTAACACTTCTTAAAACTTCTGGAAAACTTTGATGACATAGCCAGATTGGCAATTTTACTTATTGCTTTTACACCCTTTTAGCTTAGCAACATGCTAACATTAGACTCCATTGGAATTTTGTGGTTAGTTAATTGCATGCTTTATACTATAGTGAAAACTAAAGTATACTATAGTGCTTATTACAGTTTATCAGTTCAGACTACTGTTAGCATTCATAACAAAGTGTTGTAAATGCTATACTATATACAGTATAATATACTGTACATGTGTGGTTCTAAAACATTGTTGAGTTTACTTAACTATTTTAGTATTTTTATGTTAATTGCTATTGTTAATATGGATTAAAATACATTAAATTCAGAAATTTGCTGTGTATATTTATGCTCACTAGAGTTTTGGACTTTTTAGCTTAGCAACATGCTTACATCAGATCCTGCTGTAATATGTTGTGAGTTGTTATTCCCATGATTTATATATATATATAAAAAAATGGTTAATGTTTAGATCTGTTTGTGTGTATGTGTTAACACATTTGTTTGTGAATGTTTGTGCTGCATGTTTGTGAGGAAAAACTGATGATTTAGCACCACAGGAGAGCTGTATAGCTTGTGAGTGTTTATGTGACAGAAAGATGGAGTAGCTTTACGGCAGGGTATAAGGTATAGCCTTAGGTGGAGGATGGGACCCATTAGGATGTTTTACATCTTGCAGACAGATGGAGGCCCGTGTGGACTGCCAAATGCCCCTCATTTTGCTGCTGTGATACACACACACACACCCTTAACAACACACATTACACTGCCTAGCATACACAATCCCTGGAAACCTGCAGTTGCAGATTTAACAGCGGACAGTGATTTTCATCTTGCTTTGCATCTGCATTTATACAGATTTAAATTACATTTTATTTACTTTTATTTACTTTTATTTTCATTCATTTCATTCATTTTCTTTTCGGCTTAGTCCCTTTATTAATCCGGGGTCGCCACAGCGGAATGAACCGCCAACTTATCCGGCATTTGTTTTACGCAGCGGATGCCCTTCCAGCCACAACCCATCTCTGGGAAACACATTCATACATTCCCATGAGCACACATACACTATGGACAATTTAGCTTACCCAATTCACCTGTACCGCATGTCTTTGGACTGTGGGGGAAACCGG
>CAIGQQ010032765.1:16525180-16536343 GCA_903798035.1 Danio albolineatus
TATTATTATTATTATTATTATTATTATTATTATTATTATTATTATTATTATTATTATTATTATTATTATTATTATTATCATTATTATTATTTACTAATTATCAAGACTTACATACACACACATGCTGTGTAAAGACACATACTGTAGACACACGCACACACCTATAGGGAATAATTAATAGTACTTTTGGAAAATGTCTCTGGATGTATTATCGATGGTTGCAGTTTTTCATTTCTAATTATTGTGACCATGTCCATAAAAAGCTGAAACAAAGGCTATTTGTTTATGGGAAAATTAGGACAAATTTGTCTTTTCTGTCTTTGAAACCTTTATGCCATAATCTTGTCCACCTTGTCACACTGTTTGCCTGTTTAGAGCCAATAGCTAGACTGTACAATAGGGCCTATAAGATCCACAATAGTGTTTCTGGATGGACACATCACTGGTTTGCTCTGTCACTCTCTTATGCTTTATCATTTCAAAATTTCAAAATTGATCCCATAACACAGGGATTAAACTGTACTATTAAATTTTAAATAACGCTACTTCAGCAGCCCTTTGGTACCAAATCTTAATACAAGGACTTATCGTTCTACCAGATTTGCAACATATGGATGTTTGCCGTTGGCTTTTAAAACTGTTTTGTACAGAGATCCTTCTTTTATGTATTCACAAAAGCTTGGAGAGAGATCCCACAACATCTAAAAACAATACCAACACTGAGACTTAAAAAAAAAATCCCATGCTTATCATCTGATGGCCCAACGCTATCTCACAGCAATTCGTAACTTTTGATTTAGCTAATTCGTATAAATTTGTACCATTTACTATTTAGTACGATTTGCTCATCACCCCATGACGGTTGGGTTTAGGGGTGGGGTTGGGTGCCAAGCCTCCTTTTTTAAATCGTACATTTTCGTACGACTGAACTTGTACGAATTAGCCACTAAACTGGCAAAACGTAAAATGCTTAAGTTTTCTCGTGAGATCAGACTGGATGGCCAGCTATCGCTGTAGCCTCTGAGATAGTAGCCTGTTTCTTTTTATTTTGTATGTTTTGGGACTGTTTGTACTGTTCTCATGTGTCGATGGACGAGATGGGAAGTGTGTCTGTATGTTTTTATGTTCTGCAGAGCAGGAACCTGCTGAAAAACAGCATTTATGCTGAGTCAGGCCCGATTTATTTTTTATTATTATTTGTTTTAACCTTTTCCTGTTAAAATTATACATAAATAAATTAATGAAGTTCTGTAATGTACTGATTACATTTTTTTCCCCAAAAGGTTGTCATTTAGATAATTTTTTTTACTTGTTGTTCATGCCTAAAATATTTTTTTTTTTTTTTTTTTTTTTTTTATCAACACATTGTCAATTTTTAGTGAAGAGTTAATACATTTATGGACATTTGTTGGAATGACGCTGATTTTTTATGCCAGCTTATGAAACCTAATATTATTATTCTTAAAGTATCAGTTATATTTTCTCTAAAAGACATTATTTTCACTTGACTCATGGAAGAAACATCATCAGAACTTTATAGAATAAAACTAATAGTAACATTTTACTCTAAAACATACCTAATATACAGTATTCAGTTAATCCAGAGTACCTGGACATTTCAGCTGGTCTCTTTTTTTTTCCGTAGATATTTATGAAAAATAAATCTAGCAAGCAAAACATACACATCGTTCCACACATTTATATTTATGCTAAATACTATATTTAAAAGGTTTTGTGTAGTTCTACAGAATCCTAAAGAATAATTCAGTTCTTTCTAACAGTGACTATGAACTCCATATTTTCACTGAGGATAATCAGGGGAATTCATGCAACTATTTCTAAAGGTTCAAGCAGTCAGAAATACAACAAGATAACATAGTGCATTAAGAGCTGGAAGGTTTTTAGAGTTGTACATGTACTTCTTTGGAACCTGTTATTTTGTTAAAATGTGTAATATTTTGCGTCATTTGCAAAGAGTATGTGAAAGGGAAAAAACAAAAACAAAAGGCATTATTTTAAGTAACACGTCTCACCAAGAAAAGGTTTTAATGGAAAACAAAAAGTATAGTAAACTTGTGTTCACCCCAACATAAAACATGGTCATTTTGTATTCTGTGTGTCTTTCCAAACCCGTATGAAAGACAAAAACATTAAAGTAAAATACATAAAAAATAAAAATAAAAGAATCAAACAATTAAGTGTTTTAGCAGGACTTCTAAATATTTTTTTTTTTTTCTAAAGATTTTTTCTAAAGATCATTGAATATCATTGAATATCTGTTAATCTATGCTCAAGCACACATACTTGATCCCTCAAAACAAATGTAACATGGCAAGTTCAAGTTTCTGCAAAAACCAATGAGGTTTACAGAAACCAAGTGGGTATGGTTGGACATATGTTCACTGATCAATGTTTTCATTTGAATATAAGCCAACATTAAATCAGTTCGTCATATAAAACAGCTATCTCATCAAACGTGGTTTAAACCATTTGATTATATTTATTTATTTGGATTATGTATATGAGCACTTTAGAGTCTGATGCGTGTGTAGCGACATGAGAACAAATTTCCTTAAACTCTTAAAGAGATAGTTCACTAATAAATAAAAACTTACTATTTGATCTTTCAGCTGTTACACACGTGGAACACTGTGTTTTGGAGATAAAAAAAATCGATGTCCCAAATTTTTCTGTGCCTGAATACTAACAAGACAGAGGTTATGGTTATTGGTTCTTCCAACCAACTACGTAAAACTAAACCTTTTAAAATAAACCTAGATGGCTCTGTCGTGAAGGTTTAGGCCAAACTAAAGACATTGAGAGTAATATTTGACCATAATCTAACATTTGACTCCCACATGCTGACCACTGTAAAGACTAAATTTTTTCATCTCAAAAACATTTTAAGAATCCGCCCCATGTTGTCCTTTTCTATGGCAGAAAAACTGATTAATACTTTCATTTTATTCTGACTAGACTACTGCATTGCCTTACTAGCAGGCCTTTCCAAAACTAACATCAACAACGGTGGCGCAGTAGGTAGTGCTGTCGGCTCACAGCAAGAAGGTTGCTGGTTCGAGCCTCGGCTGGGTCAGTTGGCATTTCTGTGTGGAGTTTGCATGTTCTCCCTGTGTTTGCGAGGGTTTCCTCCGGGTGCTCCGGTTTCCCCCACAGTTCAAAGATATGCGGTACAGGTGAATTGGGTAAGCTAAATTGGGTAAATTGTCCGTAGTGTATGTATATGTGTGAATGAGAATGTATGGATGTTTTCCAGAGATGGGTTGCGGCTGGAAGGGCATCCGCTGCGTAGAACAAATGCTGGATAAGTTGGCGGTTCATTCCACTGTGGCGACCCTGGATTAATAAAGGGACTAAGCCGAAAAGAAAATGAATGAATGAATGAATGAACATTACATTATTAGCAGTCAGATTCCATATAAATCCTCATGCTTAAATGCAAGGATCGGCATGATTTGGCCCCACACTATCTGTCTGAACTTTTAACACGGTATTCCCCTTCACGTGACCTCCGTTCATCTGACTCTGGTCTTTTAACAGTGCCCTCCACTCGTCTGCTCTCTATGGGTGACTGGACTTTCTCTTTCCTTGCTCCGAGGCTCTGGAACTCTCTCCCCTATGACATTAGATACGCTGATTCTTTTAGATTGTTTAAATCATCCTTTAAACACTTTACACGGGCCTATTTGTGAGGTGTGCATTCTTGGTTTGTTTTATGTTTCTAAATATTTTAATGTTTTATCTATTTTGAATGTTTTATTTCGATTTAGTTTATACTGTTTATACAGTTGAAGTCAGAATTATTAGCCCCCCTGAATTATTAGCTCCCTTGTTTATTTTTTCCCAATTTCTGTTTAACGGAGAGAAGATTTTTTCAACACATTTCTAAACATAATAGTTTTAATAACTAATTTCTAATTACTGATTTATTTTATCTTTTTCATGATGCCAGCACATAATATTTTACTAGATATTTTTCAAGACGCTTCTATACAGCTTAAAGTGACTTAAAGACTTAACTATGTTAATTAGGTTAACTAGGCAGATTAAGGTAATTAGGCAATCATTGTATAATGATGGTTTGTTCTGTAGACTATCGAAAACAAAATTAGCTTAAAGGGCCTTATCATTTTGACATTAAAATGGTTCTTAGAAAATTAAAAACTGCTTTTCTTCTAGCAGAAATAAAACAAATAAGACTTTCTCCAGAAGAAAAAAATATTAACAGACATACTGTGAAAATGACCTGTGAATACATAATTCGGGAAATATTAAAAAAGGAAAAAAAGAATTAAAAGGAGGGCAAATAATTCTGACTTAAACTATATACTTCCAAACTGTTTTTATATCTGTATCTTTTTTTGTGTAAAGTGCTTTAAGAATTATATAAAAATATAAAATTATATGTAAAAATATATAAAAATTCATTATTATTATTAATCCTGCAATGTGACTATTGAAGATACGCACTTTATGATATCGATGCTCAAACGATATATCGTTCAGCCCAAATACTTACATTCCAGTTTGGTGTGAACTGAGCTTTATACCGAAAAAGCAGAAAGAGAAGAAAATACAGTTGTGCATTAAAAAAAATCCATACATCCTATAATCATGGACAAAATGGGTGAGGAGGAGGATTGCTTGTCATCAACATGTAAACACGAGACGCACAGTATATATTCCATACAACATGTACACGCTACATACAAATTATTAAACCATCTCCAGACAGAAAAAACACTTTTCCTGCAGCTCCTCTTTAGTTCATCCAATTCATTCCCTCAAATCTGCCATATTCTCATGCTGATTGTTACCTTTCAGAGAGACTGGTCTAAGCAAGCCTGCCACATCTTCACTCTATAATGTAATCAAAGGCAGGAACAGGCCTGCGATGGGGGGGGGGGGAAAGAGGATACGTCGGAACAAGAGCCTCAGAACAGAGGTGCTACAGACGGGGGAGAGAAGAAAAAAAAAAGACAAAGAAAAGAAAAGAACAGACCCATTCAGCGGTGGGACACACAGACCCAATCACATATTCATGCCATTTTCCATTCATCCAATCATCTTAATCAGGACATTGCATCTTGGGAATCAAAGGGGAGATGATTGAACTTCCATTAAAGAGGCCTTTTAGTGATTCATATGTAGATGGAGGAGAGAACAGCAGCGGCCGGTTAGCTACTGTATACCTCCACTCGAACCGCACACATGAGCCTCCCGGTGATACAGTTACCATGGTGAACTGAAGACTGAGACGAGCGTACCCTTTCACTGAAATAAACCTATCTGCAGATCACAGCACTCCGAAAAGGTGAGGTGGGCGCCGACGTGGGCTGACGACTGACATGAGCCTGCCTTTATCCTTCTAATAGGGATTCGAAAGAGAAGGAGACTGGTCCTTTTAGATTTTAGACGCCCTGAATCTGATAGTGAATGGCCGGCCGTGTTTCTCACATTTAAAGTCAAAACACATCTGGAAACTTTAAAGAGAGAGTTTACTTGAAATTGTAAATTCTGTCATTTTTTTTTTTTTTTTATAATTATTTTTTCGGGGTTTGTACCTTTATTAGAAATGACAGTAGAGAGAATTGACAGGAAAGCATGGGGAAGCAGAGAGAGAGGAAGGATTGGCATAGGACCACGAGGCGGAATCTAACCCGGGTCGCCGTGTGCACCGTAGTGCACTAACCACTACACCACTTGCGCCTACTAATTCTGTCATCATTTACTCAGCCTTTACTTGTTTCAAACCTTTCTGAGTGTTTTTTTTTTTTGTTTGGAAAGTACTATGGAAGTCAATGTTTACAGGTTTTCAGCTTTCTTCAAAATGTCTTCCTTTGTTTTCAACAGAGGAAAGAAACTTATAAAGGTTTGAAATCACTTAAGGGTGTTCTCATGATGTTGCAAACGCATAAAACTATATAAACACATAAAACACATAAAAAAGGGATATTTTTAATAATCTGAGAGATTTCTGTCCGTCTATTCATTCATTTTCTTGTCTGCTTAGTCCCTTTATTAATCCGGGGTCGCCACAGCGGAATCAACCGCCAACTTATCCAGCATATTTTTTACCCTGAGGAAACCCACACAACCATGGGGAGAACATGCAAACTCCACACAGAAATGCCAACTGACCCAGCCGGGGCTCGAACCAGCGACCTTCTTGCTGTGAGGCGAACGTGCTACTCACTATGCCACCGTGGCATCCTCTGTCCATCTAATTAAAGTCAATGCAAGGAAAACTCTTTTAGGTCTGGTTTGGAGTGAATGCATATATGAGTGTCATCACTTTTTAGACCTTGGGATCCCAGGAGATGACCTAGTGGTGAAGTATACATAGAAAAGAGTTGGGGGCTCAGAATCGATCCTTGAGAATATACAGAATGAATGACAGTAGTATGAATAGAATTGGGCATACTACATCCGCCATTTTGTCAGCATCCTATGAACCACCCACGTTAGTTGCGTTGCTTCACTCCCATTCAGGAAATCACTCGCAGTACCTCATGGGATACCACAGCGTCTATCGGATACACACTTGCAATCTCGCCGGAAGTAGTACAGTATGTCATTCGGGTGCTTCTTTTTTTTTTTATTCTATGAATTCGGACATACTTTTCGGCTCACTTGCTTTTTTTCAGCGTACTATATAGTATGGAAGTATGCGATTTCGAATGCAGCCTAAGAATTAAGTACTAAGTAAATTACATAAAAAGTCAATAGCCACTTTCACAAAGCGATACCGGTAAATATCCTGACAATTACCGGAACGACTTTACTGGTAAATTTTAAAAAATGCTGTTCACACAGGCGAGGACGATTTGGAAATTTTCCGAAAAAGATCTTTCACACATCCATCCTGGAATACCAGTAAATTCTGACATCATTAACCAGATATTAGCTCTAAATGGCGGCGCTTGTGTTTGTACACATAAAAGGGATTGGGTTTTTGTTGATGACTCACTTTTATTTAAAGCTTTAGCATTCATGCAGCTGTATTGTCCCATAGACACCCACTGGCAGAAGCGTGAATCGCAGCTAAATGTTTACACATTTGACTCCATTACTAATTCTGTGCATGAATAAGTATTGTGAACATCTTTAATGAAAACATATAGAGGAACAGTATGTATGTGTGTTGGTGCTCGTCTGAGCACTTCATCTGCACACACGTCCAGCAACTGAAGCAGAGCTTGAAGGTAAACAAACATAGGTTTATCATAAGCATTTTATTGATAATTTTTTCCACAGTTGGCATTAAGAAGAAACATAAAAAAACGTTATCTGACCAACAACTAGAAGCTACTAATTGTGTCTGGAAAGATATTCAAAGGATTTTACTTTCAAAAACGGTGTGGACGTGAATGTGTCTGAATGTTCTGAATGGCTGGAGTAGATGTCTCATGTCAGCGCGTTCTAAGCGTGAACGCACTTTTTCCGGCAATGTTCCTTCTGCGTTTACACAGCGCAGCATTCTGGCAAATTACCGGTAATGTTACAACTTCTCTTTCCTGTATTTTCAAAAAGGGCCTGTGCACACATACAGACCTTTCCGGAAAAATACCAGCAATTTTCCAGAAAGGTCTGTATGTGTGCAAGGGGCAAATATGAACGCACTGAATTTATTTCAATCGCGTCTTTCGTGCAAGTTAATTAAATTCAACTCAAGCATTAAAGCATTCTGCAAGTAAACTAGAGTGAGTGACTTTGTGTTTTCTTTGCATTTAGTGTAAACCCAGCTTTAGACTTTGATATGCTGTTTATGTACACATACAGTATTGAATATCATTAATGATTTTGCTGTTATTTTCAATGGATTTGAATGTTTCACCTTTCAGCAAAACTCACCATACTAGATTAAAAATGTGTCATCGTTGAGATTCGTCTGGGGGGTTCTGTAAGGAACCAGTCCAAAAACAAACCGGATCACTATGGGAACCAAAGCACACCAAATGTCGATTGAAACAGACTGGTGTCAAAGAGCTTGTGCAGACTTGCCACAAGCACAGCTCAGTGGACAGAGTGGTGATTTTGACTCAACAGGGAGTTTAGGGAGGATGTGTATGCTATTTTTTTTTTATTTCATTCATATATAAGTGCTATTTATTTTTAAAGAGTAGAATTGCAATCCTATCTGAATCAACCAAATACAGTAAGTGTGCTAATGTTTGCTACTTACCTATTGAGCCACCTGTGCCAAAGAAAAAAACAAACTCATGATTTAATCGCTTTAGCTCTCGGATTTGTCACCACCTTCCAAAAGCCATGCTAATATTTACTCTTGTTTTTAGCATGAGCTTTGTCTCTTTCCGTTTTTGACTGCAGGTTCTTCATGGTTAGAGGTGCCTTGCTTTTGACGACAGTTAACTCCTTAACGTCAATGCCATTTAGATGACATGTTTAATTACTATAAAACTGTTGCAAGAATACAAACTACAATCGTCAGTACACTCTTAAAAAAAAAGGTTCCTTGAGGTTCTATATAGAACCCTAGGGTTCTATACTTGACCAGTAGAACCTTTTACCCAAAAAATGGTTCTATTTAGAACCCTTTGAGCGCAAAGAACCTCTTTGATTAAAATGGTTCTATAATGTGAGATTTATGACATAATTATATAGTAAAGATTATAAATAATAATAAGCTATAACACAGAGAGACAAGGCTTTTTTAGTCAAAACCTAATAAAATGACTGCTATGGTCAAAAACCTAATCAATGTATGATGGGATTTTTGTTTCATGCAGGTTTGTGCATTACCATATAACTAATATTTTATAAATGCTTAATATTTAATATTTTGACGAATTATTTTGTGAAATTAATAAAATAACCAGTTTATTCAGACTGTACAGTGTGTTGTTATGGTTAAATAATTTGTTTTAAACTAATAATCATGAAAAAGCCCTCTGGTGACGTCATTCATTGGTGGACTGGTGATGAAGAGCCTCGAGAGAGAGTGATGGTTAATTTTTGAAAAGGAGAACTCCTCTTTTGCAGCTCTGCCATTCAGGTACGTTATTACTCTTTTAAAACTATAATAATTAAATATTTTGTATTACAAGGTAATGTTTCTCTTCCCTTGTCTTGTATGGTGACACAGACTGAATATGGGGTATACGTTAATATGGATAACTGTGCTTGTAAGTTTCTGATGGTCTCTGTCGACAGCCTTCGGTTCAGGAATCTGTGTCAAGCTGACTTTGCTCTGCTTTTTGTTCGAAATAAGTTACAGTTTCGCTTTATTTGTTTGTCAGTATTAATTAAAACATCAATAACAATAAAACAGGTGCGTTACCTAATGGCGAGCTCCGAGAGGCAGCGTGAAGCGCGTGCACGCTCTTTTAATGGTAACTTAATATTATGAGCCAATTTCCGCTTTCGTGCAGTTTTTATCTTCAACCTTGAACAAACAGTACTTCCAGCTTGTTCGTGTGTGAGTTTAGCCGAGTTTAACTCGGGCTAAACTCTGTAAAGCAGTGTACACGCCGGCTAGTCTGCATTAAAACCGCAAGGGAGCATGCTGCGCTCGTGCCCGCCCGAGTCTATGCACGCGCCCGCCCGAGTCTATGCACGCGCCCGCCCGAGTCTATGCATCTAAGTGTATTATTGAAATCCTTTAAATCCAAAACATATTTTAATAATCCATAGATAAAAGAGCAGGTGTTATTTATGAAGGACAAACAAACATGCAGGCTAAATGTATTGTGAAATGTTGAACCTTGTTAAATATAGGCTACATATATGTATATATTGTGCTAAATAAGTTTAAAATTCATATTTTAATGTATATCTTTCTTTTCTTCAAACAGCCTGGACATTGAACTGCATCGTAAATCTTGTGCTCGGTATGTATTATTGCTTTTAATTCTAAACAAACTGTATTAAGTATTATGAAATGAATATTATAAAAGACTTTAACATTGTATTGTAACCTTGGTCTGCAGGACACAAGTAGCTTTGAAGAGGAAGGATCCCAGCTTAAAGAAGGACATGCGTTGCATCCATAATTATGACACAATTGTCATCAACAAGGACACCTGGTAAATATTGTATTTTATAACATGTATATTTCAGACTTGGTTGTTGTGTACTGAAATAATATATTTATCACATAAATGTTCTATTACTGTACTTATTGCTGCTGTTTTAATAAAGTGAGAATATTAAGGTCATTGCTTATTAAAAAGTCCTGCAAAGAAAAAAATTGTTTTAAAAGAAAGTGTAAATTTGCCTACAGGATACCTTGTTGCAATGTCTTCAAAACAAATTTAAAAATGAAAGGATTTCAGTGGTGAGCTCATCAATCATCTCGCAAATGAAACAATAATGGGATGAAAAGGAAGTGAACTGTACTCTGAGGAACCTAACACAAGGCAAGTTCAGTTCAATACATTTTATGCCAAAGGTAGATTAATTCTGTATTATAAATTCATATTTACACACTCTAAAATGCTGTCTTCCTACCTCAGACTGTGATGGACCTGGAATGCGACACCAGATACTCATAAGTCAAGAACCGAATGAACACCCTTTTCCAGAGCACAGATTATGGAGGGGTTTGCAGAACTAATGGAGCAGTTTCTTCTTCTTGGAGTGCCACAGCTTGTGAGTAAACACTGTTACATTATGTGCCAAATAGTTTTGCGTCCATGATGACTTTAAGAAACTTGTATTGCTGAAAATGTGTCATTTGGAAACTTACACATGAAGTAAACTAATTTTTTTAATTTTGCATTTAGGATGCTGCATAGAAAACTTGTTGAAGAACACAGAAACATCTTTAAAAGAAATGGCCCAAAAAGGGACGGAAAGAAGGTAGTGCTCCATGACAGTTTCATTGGACCAGCAGCGGAAACCGCAGAAGGTAACTACTCCCTATATTACATACTATTTGCCCCAAACACACACACACACTTTAATTGTATTGATTATAACTGTAATTCTATTTGATGACTTATGTGTATTGGTTAAAAGTACTCAACATTAAAATATTGTTTTACAGAAATCCAAAGGTCCTACACCATCCAGGATTCAGCAGCTCTCCTGATTCCACCAAGACTTGAAGTTTCAGCATTACAATGGACAACACTCACTCGCTATTCTTCAACTTCCTCATTTATCAGAAGCACCACAGTGGAA
>CAIGQQ010032765.1:16576343-16603586 GCA_903798035.1 Danio albolineatus
TATACACACACATATATATATATATATATATATATATATATATTATTTTTTCTATAGCAAATAAATGCTTTACTCAGAAAATATGCGTTATTGCGTTATTTATATACGTATCAGTTAAAATATTAATGAATTAAGGGTTTGTTTATTCATTCATTCATTCATTCATTCATTCAGTCATTTATTTGTTTATTCATTTATTTATGTTCATTCATTCATTCATTCATTTATTTATTTATTTATTTTCTGCTCATCAACGAATACATGGAGAATTCCATTTCCAAGTTCCACCAAAAAGAGAAAGTTTTTCAAAACATTTTAATCATTAAGTTAAATTTGTTTGTTGATTAATTCAATTAAAATGTAATATATTTTAAGACACCATATGAGCATATTAGAAAACAAAAATCTTATTTCAGCATTATACACTCTATATATCCTATAAATAAGCTCTATATATCCTAAAGCCACGTTATGTGACTTAAGTGAAGTTTCACAAACAAATTTCGAGAGGAGCACGTGATATGATTGACCGCAGCTGGTCTCTCATTTACAATCACTAGTCAGCCAATCAGATTAAATCAATCCCACTATAAGTATCCCAGCAAATAACACATTCTTATCTTCGTTTTTCAAAGAAACCTCCCATCCACCCCTTCTCCTCCTTCTATCTTTAACACGGGGAGCCCTCGAGAACTACCTGATCTCGTACTCCCCGTTACATGCTCATTCTACCAGGCGGGAGCCCTGGGCTCAACTATCTCCAAGCTCAGGGTTCTCTCCCGGGACAGCATGCCAAACCTGCTTACAGTTGTCAAACAATATCTAAGTGTGAACTCTTGAAATGAAATGTAAATAGCGAATCACACAAATCACTTATTGTTTTTTATTTTATTTTTTAAATGAAATGATGCAAAATATAGTGCATATCTGTATAAATATGCAACTAAAGTGCTGTCTATCCACTAGAAATATACTGCCTCTACATTTGAGGTTTTTATTTGTGGTGTAATTTGAACTTTGAACATGGCTCAACCAATCAGAATCAATGACCAGAACTGTCTCTTTTATAATACTGCACCTAAAACTGTGGATTCTGTCCCAATGCAGTTGTATAGGTCTAGATCCCTTGAGCTAGCACAATGAAACAATGGCAGGTAATATCCTCTGGGAGCAAAAGAACTTCAGGAGGAGACAAAGCTCGAAGGAGAATGACTAGTCCCCAGTAAACATACTTACTTTACGTCATCGTCATCTTCAACACAGCACAAATGAGCTTTGTGTTTGTGTACAAACATCTGAAAAACACTTGAATAAGAGCTGATTCGCAAATATGCGTAAACAAAAACATCTGCTGGATGTCCTGATATTTTATAATGATTTAGCAGTCATCTACTGTGACAATAACTAAGCCTGGGAGGAAGAACTGCTGTTATCTATGTAATAATCCACTAATAATCCTCAAGGTGCTGTTTACACTAGGGCATTTTGTTTTTAAAAACTGAAAAAAGTTAAAATATCTCATTGATCACACTGTGTTTTTATCACATTTCAGAGAAAAATATTTCAGTTTACACTATACAGCCTCAAGCACATGTTATATGAACATTCACACTCACTGGGCACATATTTTGCTGACATGTGGACTAGGAATCCACCACTTGGTCCTGAATTCAATCGCTGAGTGCACTGGAAGGGATGCTGTTCTGTTTGTGCTTTGATGGTTGATGAAAATAAAATACAAACTTGAACAGTGTTTGTGATAGTTATTTAACACTCAGAAAGCTGTCTATTAGTAATGAAACGAACTCTTTCGATTTCTGATATGTATATAAATGTTAATTTAACTATTAATAATAGTTGTTATTTATTTAGAAACATAATAATTCCTTACATTTATATAGAGCTTTTCTAGACACTGGAAGCACTTTACACAATGAGGGGAATGTCCTCATTCACCACCAGTGTGCAGCATCCAACTGGTTGATGCGACGGCAGCCATATTGCGCCAGACCACACACGACACACCAGCTGATTGGTGGAGAGGAGACATTAAGCCAATTATGATATGGGATGAACTGATATGATTCCTCTGTGGATGCCGTCTTGTGGTCAGATGCAGAAATTAATTCAGCACGCAAAGTCCCAACATTCTTTGTTGCTATTCTTAAATAAACTTGTTGTTGCAGTGCATTGTCGGATTGATTGAGTGCAGTTAAGAATGTCCACTATGGTTTCAAACACCGTTACAAATGGCTGCTTCCTTAAATAATGCACTTTTTAAGTGTTTAGGGCTGATTTTGGACACTGCTTTTCATTCCATCTAAACTGAAAAAAAGAAACACCAGCATTTCTAAACTAAAACGGGGTCTTTTTCACACTTTACAACTGCTCCTTTTTGTGGGTCAAAGAAAATGTTGCCATTACCGTAACAAAACATTCATTCATTAATTTTCTTTTGGGCTTAGTCTTTTTATTAATCTGGGGTCGCCACAGCAGAATGAACCGCCAACATATACAGCATATGTTTTGAGCAGCGGATGCCTTTTCAGCTGCGACCCATTACTGGGAAACATCCATACACACTCATTCACACTCATACACTATGGACAATTTAGAGCATCAAATTCACCTATAGCACATGTCTTTGGACTGTGTGGGAACCTGGAGCACCCGGAGGAAACCCACGCAACCACAGGGAGAGCACGCAAACTCCACATAGAAATGCCAACTGACCCAGCCGAGGCTCGAACCAGTGACCTTCTTGCTGTAAGGCAGGGATGTTAAAGTCAATTCCTGGAGGGCCGCAGCCCGCAGTTTAGTTCCAACCCTAATTAAACACACCTGATCAAACTAATTTAGTCCTTCAGGCTTGTTTGAAACCTACCAGTAAGTGTGTTGAAGCAGGGTTGGAACTAAACTGTGCAAGGCTGCGACCCTCCAGAAATTGAGTTTGACATACCTGCTGTAAGGCAATCGGGCTACTCACTGCACCACCGTGATGCCCGCGTAACAATACATAACAAAAACTCCATTTGTTGCACTGTTATTAAATAGATAGACAGACAGACAGACAGACAGACAGACAGGCAGACAGAAGCATTTCATGACCATTTAACTTCAAACCCTTAACTAGTCATTTGTCAACAAAACAGAGACTTGCTTGACTCAATGTTCAATGGTCAGTTAGTCATATAAAGGGAATTCATGATGCCAGTGACGGTTTGTTAGCACCAGTCTGGCTGATCCACCTGCAAATACATTGCCATAAAAACAATCGAAAAAGTAATGTCATTTGGAAAGGGTAAAGGATTATTTTGTTGTGGATCAGACCACAATTTCCATGTACAAGCAAACTAAGGATGAAAATTCAACAGGTTCAGAAACATATTCTCCGCACAACCCAGATGTCAGAATGATCTTTGTTGCCATCCTGAAGAAGATTTCAGGTAAGAAAGTTACCTGGCGTATAGAAACAAAAGTGTAGTTCATTATTATATATGACTCAGCTCATGACGCACAGGGTTAGATCTCTTCATTTTTCCATCTTTTTCCATCTCGTTCACTCTTCAGGACTGACAGCTTTTTGTGGTCCATTACAGAGATGACACACAGCACTTGATCCCCCTCTCTATATCTCAGTCTCTCGGCATGTCATGTATATTCTGCCAGAAGACAGGAGAAAAGGATATATTTAGCTGAGATGCAGGGATGTTTTTGCAGTCATTATTTTGTGTGGTGTTTGCCGAGGCTTATTTGGACTTGGAAACGTGTGAAGTGTGAGCTGGAGCCGTGCTGTTCTCCTCCATATGCTCCAGAGTGGCATTTGTTCAGAGAGAGACTTTATTGACTGAGCCGGTTGTGGCTCCTGTGAGAGACAGAAAAAGCAAAGAGGGGGAGAGAAAAATCAGCTGCATGTGTCCAAAAGGTCTTTCTTGACCTTTCCAGTTGATTGTATTTTTGGAGTCATCTTTGAAAGTGTAAATACGACTCAAGTTCTAGCAGTTGGTTCATTGCTAAGTCATCGGCTCAGTTAAAAATTCAGATCATATTTCCTCCTTCAGACTTAAAAAAGAGAGAGAAACAGCCCCTACATACAGTAGTCATGATTAAAGATGTTCCGATACCCTTTATCCCTTCCTAATAGTGGTTGGCTGTGACGTTGCTGGATATTGGCTGGAACTGGAACACACTCTCATAATTTCCAATCCAGTACATGCTAAACATGCTCAATGGGTGACTTATTCAGTGAATATGCTGGCCATGCAAGAACTGTGATGTTTTCAGCTTCCAGGAATTGTGTACAGATCCTTGCAACATGGGGCAGAGCATTATTTTTTCCGTTCCGAAAACTGTTTTGATTTATGGGCTCAGTGTATTGGCTGATACTGAGTACTGAACTGTATCTGTATATACAACTAACACTGTATGAATTGCTAGAATTATTTTATTTTATGAAATGTGTCACACTTAGTCCTTAATAAAACATGAACAAACACATGCAGTGCACTAGAGCATTTTCTATTATCTATAATATTAAATAAACTATATTATCGTTCACTGGAAAAAAAAATATTGAAATGCAGGCACAAATCTAATACTGTAAACTGAAAAGGGTATTTTAGTTGTACATGATAACTGTTCAACAAATAAATGTAGGAATATAAAAAAATCTACATTAATAATATAAGAAAATAATTTCTTCAAAACTTGTTTTGTTAAATAAATACCAATTCAGTGTTTAAATAAAAAGTGCAATAAAAGTGGGTAAACCAAAACAATGAACTCCATAATTTTGTGCAGTAGGCTGTCTTTGTCCTTCATTGTTTATTTTTTATTATTTATTTTTTTTATTTGAAAATGTTTCTTTTGTTGATTCTGCCACAGCTCATCCTTCTGTGCACTAGCCAAATGTTGTTCGGCAGGATGTCTTCAAACGCTTTATTAAGTTGCTTGTGTCAAACTTGGTAATATTTGTGCCACCCCTCAAAATGTCAGCACAGTCAATGAAACATTGCGTTATACAGGCTTGTTGGTTAATGTCTGTAATATTGCCATACAAACGCTGGGCATAAACGGAAATACACTGTTTTAATTTATTTTTTCCACAACTTCCTGTGTTTGCTTTCTGAGCTGTGAAGAAGAATTGATTTCTGGATTGCAATGTTAAACGAAGCTAGCAGGCACAACTATGTCTTGCGATAACACTTTAGAATAGTGGTCTATTAGTTAATGTATTTACTAACATTAACTAAACATGAACAATCTTGTAAAGCATTTATTACTCATACTGTAGTTCAACACTACCTAATGCATTATTAAAATAAGTTGTGCTTGTTAACCTTAGTTAATACACAGTTTGTTAACATCAATTAATGTTATTTAACTTAAATAATGTTGACTAACATTAACAAAGTTGAATAAACACCATAATGAATGTATTACTAATAATTTGTTCATGCTAATAAATACATGAACTAACCTTACCTAATGGATCATTATTTAAAAGTGTTACCCTTGTTTTTTTAAAAAAAGGTGATGCATCAGTTATGGGTTCAAGTACTGGCAGATACCCACACCAGGATTCTTTTGTGTATCGGGTGCATATCTGATACTAGTATCGTAATCGAAACAACCCTTATAACAATTTATGCAAATTAGTTTAAAATTAGCTTTTCTATATTACAGAATTGAGGCCAAACACCAGGAATTGAGGGAGCGCCAGGTTCGAGACCACTTCTCCCCTCCTGATTTGGAGGACGATGACCTGGATCCAAACTATGCTCGTATCAACAACTTTAAAGAGCGTGGATCACCTTCCCAGCCGCTCTATGGGAACCGCAGCCCCTCTCCGCCGAGGCCCCCGGCCCCAGTGTCCCACAGCCGAGAACCGTCCACTGAAGACCCACTGGATGGCCTCTACGCCAAAGTCAACAAACAACGGAGCCCTCCACCTCCTGCTGCAGACAGGTAGACAACATACGTACATAAGAAAGATGTTCAGTGTCATGTAATGTAGGGGGTAAGACAACTGACAGCTATTGCACACTCAATGCATTGTGTTCAGTTCAAGTCAGCAGTTCAAAACAGTTCATTTAATCACCAAAATTGCAAAAGTTCACTTCAAGGATGAACACAGCATTGATGATTTTAAATAGACTTCAGGTTTACATCCTAAAATAAATAAATAAAGGTTGTTTGTTGGCATCAGGAATTCCATGAACAATCATAAGCATCCATAGAACATCCATAGAACTGGACTGACACTGTTTCAATTTACTATAACCTTCAATTTCACCTGCAATTTACTACAATGTGAAGCTGCTTTGGCACAATCTACGTTGTAAAAGTGCTATACAAATAGAGGTGAATTAAATTGAAATGAATTGAACATTTCCATTGAATGAAAGTTTCTTTATAGATTATTTAGATAATCTTTGCATGAAGAAAAAACTTCTCTGTTATGAAGATTTGACTCATTGGGGAACCCAAAATGGTTCTTCGAAGGGATATTGAATCCTAATTCCCTTTTGCAACCATTTAAAAGAGATGTAACTGCAACAAATAAGCATTTGCAGCATGAACCAACACCTGGAATGGATTTTGGAAGTGAATTTCTAAAGGATTGTTTTGATTGCGGAAGGATTAGAGTACACATTGTAAAGGCTTTAATTTATTATGTATTTTATTCTCAGTTTTCATGTGATTACCAAAGAACTGATCTGATCAGTGTCGTAACAGAGTGTAGGGGTGGGCGGCCAAGGAATTATATCATGAGTAATTTTACATCCGTTTTCGCCAGTTTATATAACAAAAAAACACAGTATAATGTCTATTGATGAGCAGAAGAGGTGACCCAAAACTTTTGAACTTTAGTGTACTTAACAAATCTCATCACTAACATCTGAACGAGCCATCTGGCATGAGTGCTTTATACTTGATTTAAAGCTGAACGATGTGATTGGATGAGTCACGTATGAAGCTCTTATATATGCACACCTGTGGTGCATGTCAACCGAATGCTATTTTAATAAACCAAGTTGCTCAGCAACCATAAAGAACCCATAATGCCCAGTAACACACTTTAATAACAAGGTCTTCCTCGCCTTGAGTTGTAATTCTCATAACCGTAAGACACTTGTAAACCCAGAAGAGCTGCTCTAATATTGATTCTCTCCTTCTTTCTTGACACATAAGCTCCAGCTCTGGCAGAAGTTCAGCTCGGTCAATTGAATATCAGGAATATGACAATGTATAATGGATACCTGAATATATTGGTCCCATAAAATGCCAAAAATTTAAAGCTCAGTATCTCAAAAGTGCAGACAGAACCTTATAATTCCAAAGGTGCAATACATCTCCCATAGAGTTTCATTTGTTTCATTCAGTTTCAGTATGAGGGTCAGTTTTTGGTCAAATGATGTAAAATTTAAGAAAACTTTTTTATTTGTACGAAGGCAAAGATGTCTGCAACACGGTGACAGGTATAGTTCAGCTCATTAGGCATAGATATGTCATATATTTCCTCCGTATGACACACTGTTTGGCCAGGTTATTCCTCCAGCCTCAGTTTTTGATAAATAATCTGCTTCATTTCCCCACCTCTGGCTTCTCACAGTCCGCCGCTTTGAATAATGCTTCATTTTCATCCCCTGCTCTGCATAAGGGGAGTATGTTGAGTGAATTCATGCTGATAAGCTGCTGATGGGTAAATTGAGGATGTGAATGAGAGAAGCATCAGCGACTCCGGTGTCAGTGTGAGCGCGCTCTCGTGTCATTTGAAGAGTTTGTTAAACGCGAGAGTTGCTGTTGTACGGCCAGGGTCTGATTTAAAAGCGCCCTCTGAGAGTCATTAAAGCGACTCGGTTATTTAGACGGACAGACGGTTTAACACACAGCCTGCTGCTCACCACTGTCATAAAAAAGTGTCTCTTAGTTTGTGGACTGGCTTATGTGTTACAGCAGGATTCTGTGCTTTTATGGCATAACATTTTGGGAGTTATTTTTGCTTTTTGAATAATTTATTGTGTATATTTAACCATTTTATACATGTTTACAACATCTATATTATAATAGTATGCTTCTCACTTGTAATCTATTAAATAAAAAAAGAAGAACCATGAGTATACCAGTGAATTAAATTGTGTTCAGTAAGGATGCACTAAAATTAAAATTCTGTGTTCACTTGAAAAATGAAATTGAAAATGCTTTGAATATATTATATATTCTTTCATTTAATAATATTTAGTAATTATTGAAGTCTTTTTTTTTATTCAAGTAAATTATTTAAAATATTACTGATTTAAAAAACACAAGCCAATAAAATAACTACATTTTTGACAGTAAAAAAAATGAGGAGCAATAACTTGAGGGGCATCATTTTACCAGCTTCGCCATGATAGCACAGCAGCATATTACCAAAGTCCCTTTAAGTCAAGTCATTTCACTCTGCCTCCATCTTTGAATCTTCGATTCTTCAAAACTGTTTGTCAAGATTATGATTACATTACATATTTGGAACCACCATTAAATAATAGCAATAAACCAATAAATGACAACCGTCTCGCAAGTTTCATTTCTTAATGTCCAAATCAAACAAAATCAGCATTTTTTTTAGGTTGCTCGAGCTAATGCGCATGCACACTCGAAAGGAACAAAATTATGACACCAACCTCATTTATGGCAGTGTTACATATTATCATCCTCTGGATAAGGATTGTCAGATCGCGCTGCTGTTTTAAAGTAATCCACAACTTGGTCTTGATGGTGAATCTCCTTCAGAAATGACCGCGACTCTTTGTTTACAAGGCCTTTGAGTAGTTTCTGTCATGTGATGTGCGTTTGACAGGACGGACTGTACCTCGCGCTCATTTCACACAGATTACGAAACCAAAATAAATTGTTTTCAAGTGCACTTGGTTCATTTAAAAGTATAGATTTCAGGCTTTATGTGAATATATTTCTTATGTCTGTGAAGCACGTATTCGCTGAGATTCCAGTGTGTTTGTTGACCACAAAAAACTGTTGTAAAAGCACACGTCTAGGGAGAGCATGTCATCGGAGAAACGTCAGTCTATAGCAGAGATGCCCAAAGTAGGGCCCGCGGGCCAAAGTTGGCCCATTGTGACCTTTGATTTGGCCCACCATCCCATCTGAGAATGATGAAGAGGGCCTTTAACACAGTTTGTCATTGCCAATTTGAAGTAACCTTTTTTGTTTGTTTGTTTTATTGCTGAGCTACAAAAAAGCTAACTTAAATGAAATGTTTTAATTAAACGTAAACGAATCTGAGTTTGTAAAACGTAAATACTGTCACTCAACAAATATGGACTATGAAGAAGACATTGGCCTGCAAATCAGGGCAAAAACTAAGGTAACTCCATAATGTTATAAATGAGATTGTTTTTGTTTTGACTGTAATAAGTTCATTATCTAATATAAAAACTATATTATACTGTATTAGTTAAAATAAAGCCATGTTTTCTAGTTATTTTTAAACATCATTAAATAAATTAGGAACTATACTTGGCAACTATATTTACCTTTGGCCCACTAGCCTCAATAAAGTTTGGTTTTTGGCCCTTCATAAGAAAATGTTTGGGCACCCGGGGTCTATAGCGATCACTGATTGGCTCCTGTAGTAGACGGGGCTTCATTCGCCATATTGACTGTTACACTTTTCTCTATTCAAAACTATACGAGTGACACGTCTTGTCTATTCTATAGTCTTTGATACTATATAGACATCAATATTTGAGCGGACTGCGTTTTTGGTGAGCTTGTGTGGTGCATAGATGAGTATATGGGTGCATGAGCGAAATATTGACCTATTTTGAATTCAGACAGCTGCTCTTTGGTTGGCACAGAAACCGTCCTAGCTATTAAAATCAAGTTTAATACTATCACTTCATAGTGCCGTGCTGTTGTTCTCTTTAGGACGAAATACCATTATAATTAATGTTGGGCTAAAATTTGGTGCATCTTTAATGTTCAGTCTCTTGTAAGTTACATGTGCACGAGTGTAAGCATTAAGAAGAAATTACTAGCTGCAGTTCACTTAACAGTGTCGCTTCTAAAAAGGGTTCCTGCATATAGCTTCTTTAAAGGAATTGTTCACCCAAAATTGACAATGACATCATTTATTCTCCCTTCACTTGATCTAAAGCTGTTTGAGTTTCTTTCTCCTGTTGAACATAATAGAAAAAAAACTTTTAAAAACAGTAAGCATCAACTTCCATTCTTTTTTTTTTTTCCTACTATGGATGTCACTAGCTTAGCAATTTTCTTAAGCATTGAGCACATTTTAATTAAGTTAAACTTTCATTTTGTTTTCATTATTGGGTGAACAATGTATCCATTTAAGTTTTAAATGGGTTTATATAGCATGTATGCAAATTTTTTTGCAACTTCATGCTTGGTCTAAAAAAAAGCAAGAGAGCTTTGCATTGAAGTCTGTGAACACTTAAATAGGAAAAGCAATTAAAACTGGCTTTGGTGAGTAAATAAAACTAAGCTACATACTGAATTATGTAATTCATGGTTTAACAGTCAGTAACATTAACACGATTATCAGAATGTATTTGGTTTATTTTCTTTGCAAAAGCCATAATTAGTAATTTCCCCAATTACTACAGTAACAAAGTTGACAGTATGTAACAAAATAAAAAAAAATAGAAAAATAAAAAAAAACTTCATTCAGTAACATTTTTAAAAAAAATACTATTTCATAGTTTTACAGATTTAACTGTATTTTGTTTAGTAGTGCAGCCTTGTCCAACAGAATAGGTTATTTTAAAAGCATTAAAACAGCTTACTGATTCAAAAATGTTCCACTTATGTAAAATTAGGACAACTATATGATTAAAAAAATATATAATATCATGTAATATGTCATATTTAATATCATGTAATATATAAAATAATACATTTATTTTTAAAAGTTATGTTAAAATAAAAGCTGTCTTACCCTGATGATTAATTATTACATTTATTTATTTATTTATTTATTTATTTATTTATTTATTTATTTATTTATTTATTTATTTATTCATCTATTTATCTATTTATTTATTTATATTATTTTAAATAATACATTATTAATGCAAAACCAATTAAACTAATGGCAGTCAAAATCCTTCTAATGCAAGTGAGTTGAGCAATTTAAATCTGGCCCATAAACCTCATCTAACCTCCCAATTCCAGAGTCCTTTGTTTGGCTCTCTCCATGCTTCTTTTCATCTTATCACCCTGTAAAGGAGAGGCAGAGAGGCAGGCAGGTGAAGGACGAGGGGAATATGCTGAGAGAAAAGAGTGAGGGGCTCTTAAGGGGCTCCTCACGAGAGAGAGAGAGAAAGAGAGAGAGAAGAAATCTGGGAGCTAGCGAGGGTCTATTTGGCATTGGCTGTGAGAAGAAGGGTCCGCAGCAAGAAGCTCCTTCAGCTCTGAAGAGGCCCAGCGCTCTCTATGCGGAAAGTTACTATAACAACCAGACTCTCCAGAGCTCTGCTCCACTCCAATTAAAAAATAATCATTGTTCCCTCCAGAGATGGAGAGAGATGGGGGAGACAGGTGGCTTGGTTTCTGCACAGGGGCCGCACAGTCCTTTAGAGACCAACGGAGAGCTGCAGATTGCCAACCTGTGCCTCCACATCTCCAAAAACACTTTTAGAGACAAACATATGGGGAATCAGTTTTGTAAGATGGTTTCCTAAAGTGGTTCAGGTTGTAGGTTTGCTGAATAAAGACATGTTATCAGCGTGATGTAAAACTGTTCATTTCTTCTCGTTAGTATGGATGCACCAACATTCTGGATGCACTTGGCCAAAAAAAAGAACCCAAAAATTATTTGTAATGTTTAAAATGTATAATTTACAATGACAGTGCAGTAGTGCTTTTGCAAGCAGCAGGAACAAGTACATAGAAATGTCCTGTCTGCACATTATTTGACTGTATTTACTTTGTTTTGTGTGGTACATGCTTAGATAAGTATGTGTATAGGAGCTGAGTATTCCTTACTTGTAATATTGAGCTATTTTGATGTTTTTGACTGTGGTGCACGGACAAGCTTTATAAATGGTGCACTATGCTACTCTTGTGTTTTGGTCATCCTTTGCTTGGTGCAAGCCGATGAAATGAATGGGTTTCATAGCGCAGTGCTTTCCCCATCTGGTGTGAAAGCTGCAATTCAGACTGCACAGTGCCTGCTAACACTGCTGGGCAAGGCTTTTTTAACTAAAAATGTAATAGATAAGATAAATCAATATTAATTAGGGCTGTCAAAATTAGTGCGTTAACGCACGTCGATTAATTTGTAATATTTAATGCGTAAAAAAATTATTAACGCATTTAACGCAGTGGCAGTTCTTTTTTTTATTTCCTGTTGTTTCCCCATCCCCTCACCCTCTCGATCTCTTCCCACCCCCCCCCCCCCCCCCCCCCCCCCCCCCCAATCCTCCTCCATCCTTCCTTTTTTTAATTGAGGAACTTAAAAAAAGTTACTACAGCTAAAATAAAGACCTAAAAATACAAGGCTGGACGTCATTGATTGTTAACCCTTTAGCCAGGGCCCCGACGTGGTCGCACTGAGGCGCTATTTTTCCCACATGTCAGTATTTATAAATAGATTACACCACAAAGAAAGAAGTAATCTGCACAAAACTATACATCAGTCTAAAGCTACAACCCTCAAGCACCCATTGTAGCTAGTTGCTTTTTAATGGGAGGCTTGTAAAGGATGTATTTGCTAAATTTGTGTAAGTTTTACAGAAAATGCTTAATAGATATGGAGTGAAAATCATAGTAAAAACAACACATAGTTGCATTCATTGCACTACTTCAGGGTTTATTTCGAAAGGTAAGAGTCCACAGAAAACATACTATCGAACACATTTAGTCCACTGACACAATAGTACGGATTATGGATGATTATTCATTTGTTTATGTCGCCGTTTCTATCAGAGACCTGTTGTTTACCATGGTACTTACACGTGAAAACGGCGTCTTTGTAGTAAAAAGCAAGGCAATGTCATAGCTTACAGTGTTACAGATAAAATAAGACCACAAACTAAATAAAAAGTCAAAGTAATAGTTACTAAAATCTAAACAAAGCTGTCGAGTGTTTAGATGCTCTCCATATGCTGTCTCTCTCAGTCATTGCTGCCGATCACTCAGTTACTTTCTATTTAGTTTGACTGGCGGAGAATTTAGCCAATGGCTGTATGTTTTTTTCCTTATTGGTCAATGGCTGTCTTACTGCACACTTTTTGGATGTTATTGGCTCAGTCACCTGTCAATCATAACGCAATGCACCTGCCCCCTGTTGCACAGCTGCTAACAGTTCAAGCTAACGGCATAGCGCGGCTGTTTTGCGAAAATGAAACAAAGAAAATAGATCGTCGAACTTTTGATCAGCTGAAGATAGTTTTGAGAGATTGTTTGGAGCCAAGAGGAGAATATTTCTGAGGAGAGCCGATACTTCAATGACGTGGTGAAGACTAACTTTGCATGTAAAATATCTAACTTTAAGCTTTACTAAGTAAAAAAATATATTTTAAATATTGCATATTATTAAAATATTCTTAAAATCTAGAAATTAGATTATAACTCTATACTAGATAAAATGTTTTTGCAGGTACATCATGCCAGTGGTTGATAATAGGAAAGAAGTGTACAGTTTTACACCATCACACATTCGACAACCCTCCAGCCTGAGCCACTGTAGAAAAAGAAAAAGCACCTTACAGTTTGATAAGAAAGGGAAAGGGTCTACAGGGTTAGCCACTCTCCGCTCTGCACTTTACCTCTCTGTATGAATCCTGTGTCCTGAATGTGCTCGGAAACAATAACCCTCACACTGCACTAAGAAAACAGTCCTCCAGTCCTCAATGTAAGCCCACCAGGGTCAGTCCAAAACATGGCACAAACCCATCAAGAGCTGCTCCACAGGTTACCAAAGTCCACTCAAGCCGCCTATCAGCAGCCATTGTGCCTAGATACCCCACTAAAAGATTTGGCCCATATATATATATATCAAACACAGTATTAGGGCTCTATCCCCTCCTCGTCTCCACATGTACCCTCCACCTCCTCCTTCCCTTCTTTCTTGAGGCCTGGAGCGCAGCCTCGCCATCAAAATAATTATAGAAATCACTAGATGGAGAAAGAAAAGCTTTTAGTGTTGGTTGTGTGAGTGCTGGAGTGCTTTTCTGCCCGTTAATTAATCAGCCATTCTGCTGAGCTGAATGAGAGCTGCAGGCGCGCCGTTCGGCTGCTTTTAAAGAGTGCCAGCCCCGCTCCCTTAAGTGTCTCCCCGTATCTGCGAAACCCCTTTGCCTGGCCTGACACCGCTTCTCTGGCTCTCGCATTCACCAGCTCAACTCCTGCAATGAGGGTTTAATGTGTTTTCATTCTCCTGCCTGAAAGAAATGTAGGTAACCGTGTTAAAAATGTTGACCAGTCATCCCAGTCAACTGACTAGTCAAGGATTTGGTGTTGCATTTTGGTATAATATAATATGTAAGGGATAATCAACGGCTTAAGGATTTTAATGCACAACGTGGAGGCAAAGGACCACACGACGCGCCTCCGCGAAGTGCATTAAAATCCTTTAACGCACGGCAAGCCGTTGATTATCCCGCTTATTTCATGGTCATTTGCAAAGGTAGGCCTAAGTTTAAAATAGTTTTGCTCTTTGCAGCGCAATATTTGTCAGAATTTTTGTCAGTTTTTAGATGTTAGATTTTCTAGTCCCTCCACTGAATCAGCTGTGACAGGCTGACAGGCAGACAGAGAGAAAGAGCGAGATAGAGCATGTGCGTGCTGTTTATACCTGCTAATATTATTAAGATGCGATTTAATCAGTCCAATCACAGGTGGACAAATAAGACTTTCCCAGTCGCACCTGGAGTGTGTTTCCAGTCACATTCTCAGTCACACGTTTCTTTTGTCTACTTTCTACCGCTTCTCTGACGAAGGAGGATCTGTATATTGGCTTTGTCTTGACAAAAAGCTGGGCTACCTACAGTATAGCAGAATTTACATGATTTGTTTCATAATAAACATACATGCTGTTAAATAAAAGTACATTTTGCATAATGAAAAAACATATCAGGATAGGTAGGAGAACATTCTGCTTTATGTATCTTCTTTAAAACAAAAGCAATCAGCCAAACACGCAGGATCAGTGTAATATTACATTAATTACGGTCATAAATTAATGATGAAACTTACTTTGCGATCTGCGGACAAAATACATCTGAGAACCAGTAATAGGTTCGAATGTCCAAAGACTGACCGTTAGATACACCAAAGGTTAATTATATATCCCGTTTTAACAACAGAGATGCAAGAGATTAGATCCAGCGGCGGGAGATGCTCTGACAGACATAAAGCTTTGCTCGGGGGTAGCCTGACCACCTGGAGCTTCCAACATTTTTAAAAACGCACTTTTCTTACAAACAAACTGTCAATTTGACTTTAAAATAACTATAATCTCGCTTGAAAAACTCTTAAAACTTAATTTTGTGGCGTAGTTTATGAGTATTTACCTAATTTTGAGGATTTCCCGTCCGCCATTAACAGTCCTCCTCGCTTTCCTGTGCAGCACATGCGAGTTGCTATGGTAACTGTAAACGTTTAGGAGAAGTGCATTTATTTTGAACTGTGATCAAAACTCACTGAAACAACCTGTGCGTTTCAACGAAAATATACCACACCCTCGAGCCAATCAGAATCAAGAATTTCAACAGACCATGAAATAAAATAAAATAAAATAAAATAAAATAAAATAAAATAAAATAAAATAAAATAAAATAAAATAAAATATAGGGCGCCACGGTGGCGTAGTGAGTAGCACGTTCGCCTCACAGCAAGAAGGTCGCTGGTTCGATCCCCGGCTGGGCCAGTTGGCATTTCTGTGCGGAGTTTGCATGTTCTCCCCGTGGTTGCGTGGGTTTCCTCCGGGTGCTCCGGTTTCCCCCACAGTCCAAAGATATGCTGTACAGGTGAATTGGGTAAGCTAAATTGTCCGTAGTGTATGTGTGTAAATGAGAATGTATGGATGTGTTTCCCAGAGATGGGTTGTGGCTGGAAGGGCATCCGCTGCGTAAAACAAATGCTGGATAAGTTGGCGGTTCATTCCGCTGTGGCGACCCCGGATTAATAAAGGGACTAAGCCGAAAAGAAAATGAATGAATGAATGAAAATAAAATATACCACAAATGTTATGTTGTACAGGTAAAAAAAATATAAAGTATTATGCAGAAGAAGAAAAAAGCTATGTATGTTACTTGCATGCATAATGCATTCATCATTGTATTGCTATGTTATGTTTTAATCAGCTTATTTAACATATTTTAAGCTGTTGATTTTGTCACATTGTTTTGCAAGAAATGTTTTTAAAAGTTTAATTGCTGAATGAAACAATTCAAGGCTTGATAAAAAGACATCCACTGTGAGTCTAGTGAAGCAATATTAAATATACACCGTGTCTCAAAAAACAAAACAAAAAAAACAAGTAATAATATATCATACAAAAATCAGACGGCTTATTGTACTACAGGAATAAGAATGACTAAATTCTGTACGGGAATAACAGCACAGTCTGTGCATTAGAATAATGCTTTTATTTACTTTCCTTGACGTAAATGATGACGCATTTATTTGTAGCTGTGTAAGGCTTAAATAAAAATAGTGTTTTCGAATGAAGCAAAGAGTTTGTTCATGCAGGAGAACTGAAAGGCTACAGTACTTCACATTTTCTTCCTGAATTTCCGACTAAAAACTGGACAAAAGGTGTATTGGATTACTTGCTTGCGAAAATTGATCACACTGGATCAGTATGTCGTGTGGCGGGGAGTGGTCATCCATGCACTGCCAGTATTATTGAAAATGTCGCCACCGTCGAAGACATGGTACTGAGCCAAGACGATCCACCATGCACCCATCGCACTGTCCGACAGATTGCACGGGAGTCTTGCAATTAGTGACTCTGATATGTAAACATTGCTTTAATTCTGTGCGTGCTAATTTACAGTAGTTTGCAAATAATACAATTGAAGTGTTCTGTCAATATTTGAGTTATCAAATAATAAGATCTTAATAAGATAATGCAGTGATAAATCAGGTGAGGTGGAAAACATATACACGTCATATAATTTCATCTATTTGCCATCTAATTACAAAATATAATTGAAGTTGGAGGTATTTTGACGAAATTCTGACAGAATTACTTTTGCTTGGATTTTTTTTGAGACATGGTGTAGATTTATTTAATCTGGGCCGCACGGTGGCTCAATGGTTAGCATTGTCACCTCACAGCAAGAAGGTCGCTGGTTCAAGTTCCGGCTGGGCCAGTTGGCATTTCTGTGTGGAGTTCTGTGCATGTTCTCCCCACAGTCCAAAGACATGTGCTATTGGTGAATTGAATAACCAAAATTGACCGTAGTGTATGTGTGTGAATGAATGTGTATGGATATTGCCCGGTACTTGGTTGTGGCTGGAAAGGCATCCACTGTATAAAACATATGGAATAGTTGGCGGTTCATTCCGCTGTGGTGACCCCTGATATATAAGGGACGAAGCCAAAGGAAAATTAAGGTATTTGCTTAATCTGAAAAAGTGTGGCTCTGCAAATAAGGTGTTTGCAGTTTTCAGATTCTGTCAATATGATTAAAGTTAGTTTTTTTTGCAGAAAGATTGAACTGAATTGCACTCAAAAAGTAAAACCTGCTTAAAAATACACTTTATAGCGAGCTTATAGTGCTTCATTGTTCGTTTTGAGATCTTGTGCATTTTTTTCCCTCTTTTTTGTGCCTGAAAGTTCAGACCTCGTGTGAATAGGCTTTTGAAAGACTCTGAATAAAAGGTGCATAGAGGTGGAAGTGTCTTCTGGTTTGTAGGTTCTCTGGGTCCTTATGATTCATCTGGCCTAATCTGGAGAACCGGACAAGTGCTACTCATGCGTTCCGCCCCTCAGCTTTTCTCTTCCTCTCAATGCACTTCCCTCATTCTATTTTTCCCCCTTTTTCATTCTGCATTTCCTCCTCTCATATTTGTTCAAGAACTTCCTGCCTGTCACTCATTGAAGAAAAGCAATTCCACATCTTTCTCCCATTGAGGCACGTACAAGAAAAAAGAAGAAGAAGGGGGGGAAAAAGCATGCACACTCAAACGCGCACACTCGCACAAAGCATTCACTTAGCGCTTTCTTCTGGATGCATCTTGTAGCTTAGCAACAAGTCATGCCGCTGCATACTGTGCCGTTCTGTTTTTGGAAACAAGAGGATGTGAAAGCTTATTTCTAAAAAGCAGAAATGGCAGATTGGCTTAAATTATATTCACCTCATTATTCCATCTCGGATTGATTGAACTGAAAGGGAAATGCTTTATTTTCTTGCTTTTTCAGACCGAAGGTGCACAATTTGAGAATTGAGGGTTGAGGACAGAAGACTTGATTACTGTCTTGCTCTTATATGCGGATTTGCCTTCCCAAAATGCTCTCTGAATGTGGTTACAAAGGCTGAACCAGCGCGACTGCTGTTTTAATGAAACGGTCCAGGCTCAAATTGAGCTTCACCTGCAATCGAGAGGACGCGGGAGGGTTCGGCGTACATTGATGGCCTGTCGAAATAATGTTACACCAGCCAAAGTACTTCTAATTATTTCTTCAATTGCAGATGGCATGTAAAAAGTGCAGTCACTTCTGGTTAGGGAGCCCCGGAGCCGGCCTGTCATTGCGGGCTATCTTTTGTTGTCAAATTTCATTTCGGAAAATGTCCACCAATTAGAGCGTCGAAGCCTGCAGCAAAATTACTCAAGGGGAGAGTTGTGGGAAATTGATAGGTCTGGTGCTTTCCGCTCTTTGTCCAGACGCGGATGTGTCCATTAGGTCTTTCTTGTCTGTGTGATGCGGGTCATGTTTCATCTGAAGGTTGAGGGAATGAGGGTGGACTTTGTCTAGTCTGATATGAGTGATTGAATTAATCCATGTGACACTTACTGTAATGCTGGTTTATTAGGTGGTCAACAAAGTGTCCAGCCATGTAAAGTTAATAAAATAGCTAAAGAAACTTTGATCTAGCTACTGGTTATTTTTCTGGACCACATTGTTTTGTCTGACTCACTATAAAGTTCATACTGTTCATACTGTTGCTTTCTTTTTCTTTTTTTTTTAAATAATGTGTCCACTGTTATGTGCAGCAGTATATATGCTCTATATGCTAATATGTGTTATGTTTTTGCTGACTCATTCGTGAAAACTACATCTAAATGTTTTTATGTGTTCATTTTATTTTATTTTATGTTATTTTATTTTATTTTTTATGTGTTTTGCATTTTAATTTACAGTAAATGTAGTCTGGATGTTTGTAGAGTGTAGAGTGCAAAGCCTCATGTTTGCCTATGTTGCTGGGATGTTCAGACACTTTTTTTTCTTTATATTTCACCATGGACCACAAAATCAGTGTTATTTTGAAAGGGTATATTTCTGGCAGTAGCCAAAAATACATTGTATGGGTCAAAAATGATTAGAAAAGGCCATGTTCCATGAAGTTTTTTTTTTTAATTTCCTACCATAAATAGTGATGTACATTGCTTTGATAGTAACTTGGACTTTTAAAGGTGGTTTTCTCAGTATTGTGATTAGTTTGAACATTTAGTTGTTCACATAGTATATCTTGGCTAAATATTTAGCTTAATTAATATAAATTTTTCGAATAATGGAAACAAAAAAGATACATAATTCTAATGCATTTTGTTGATGGACAGCATTATTTTTAATAATGAAATGGTGGCACTTGTAATTAATTTTGAAAAAAAGGCTGGTGCTAGAACACCCAAAGCCACCCTTTTTGTAAATAATAAATCCGGGAAGTGTTTTTTGTTGTTGTTGTTGTTGTTGTTGTTGTTTTTCAAGCAATAAAATGGGAGACTCTTATGTGAAAATAATATATTTATATAAGCTATGGGTGTCACAATTACAAGCAATCTAATCCATATAGATCGCTGGAGAACTACAAATCCCATCTTACCTGTTCACACACACCAGTTGCAGTTCACCAGCTGATTGCGCACACACAGATGGAAGCTCATCACGGATTAAATTGTGGACTATTTATACAACTCACACACACACACATCATGGCTAGGTCTAGTTCACTGTTTCCAGTAGCATTTCTAAGCATATAATCAAGTCTAGTCTTTCAGTGTATCGATTCCTGCCTTGTTTTCCATGTCTTGATTATTTGCCTGTTACGACTGTTGGCTGTTGCCATTACGACTTACGACTCTTAATAAAACTGCATATGGATCTCAAACTCCTTCCATGACATTAGGTTACCTGAAGGTGTGCTACACTCTTAAAAGATGAAGTTTCCAAAATATAGTTTTTACAGTGTTGCTATTGTGGAATATTTTGGTTTCTTGGCGAACCATTTAGCAAATTGTTATTAATAGAACTGTTTATTTCTTAATCTAAGGAACATTCTAATAGTCTATTCAACACCTTTTCTACAAAGAAAGAGAACAATTTGTGAAATGAGAAGCTTCCAATGATTCCATTGATTCCAGCAAATAATCTTTATTTTAAGAGTGTATTATGAATTTAATCATTCCTCAATGTGTCGCATGACCTTTCATACTTGAATCCAGAGATCTTCTTTGGCCCCTCAGGGTTTTGGTGTTTAGTAAATTCAGTTTTCAATGTCTTTTCTTCAGCCAGTTTCTCAGATGTACTTACCCACTCAAGCTGTCGTCGTTGGCCTGGGGTAATATGGTAATAATGTGTGTTAAACAGCCATGATAAAGAGTGCTTGAATGGAATTGATTTTTGATTTGGGAGCGTGTGATTGACAGAAGCATGCCGATTATCAACCAGATGAGCTTCTCTGAATCAAATTGCTGGATTACATCGAGATTCCCCCCGACAGCCCTCAGTGTGTTACGCATGCGGACCACTGTGTGTGCGTGTGTGTGTGCATGCGTGTATGTGTGTTCTTGTTTTTATATCCCAGTGGGTACTTAAAGCTGAATGCACACAGAAGCACAGGGCTTGAGTCACTGTGGGGACCTATATTGAGGTCCTCATGGGTAAAAAGCTTATAAATCATACAGAATTAAGTATTTTGAAAAATTTAAAAGTGCATAATGTTCTTTGTGAGGTTTGGCTTTAGGGGTAGGATTGTGGTAGGGGGATAAAATATGGTTAGGACTCCCATGAATCACAGAATGTCTGGAATACCGTGGAATTTTAAAAAGTCTGTTCCAGACACTTAAAGTCATGGAAATAATTATAAAATAAATAAATATAATGGTCCCTCGTTATTTGCGGTTGGAGTTACGTTCTAACAATAACCTGCAATAGGTGAAATCCGCAAAGTAGTCAGCTTTATTTTTTACAATTATTATAGATGTTTTAAGGCTGTAAAACTTCTCACTACACACTTTATACACTTTTCTCAGACAGGCATTAACATTTTCACATTTTTCTCTCTTGTTTAAACACTCTCAAAGTTCAAACCTTCATAAAAAAAAATTAAAGAATGAAAATATAGAATGAAGTGTATTATAGAAGCAACCCAAAGATCAAAACCTGTTGTCAGGAGCAAACATTCATCGCTGTCAGCAAAAGGTTCATAAAGGTTTTTTTTTGCTTTTGTGCAGATAATGTTGGCATCCAGCGTAATGTTATTTTTCTTGCATTCACCGATCCGCAAAACTAAAGCAGACTATCCTTAAGGGGGTTGCACAGCGAATGAGCCGCGCACAACTTTTGAAAGTAACACACACTGGATGTAACACACAATGCGCACATTCACATGTATTTAAAATGAAATTATTCAGATTGCACTCTGTGGTGCGGCAGAAATATAAACTGTCCTGAGCTGGGCACTGCAGACAGCCACTGACTCGCGGCACCTTTTTACATGCTTGTTAGAACTCACACTACTGATTTAGTGTAATTTGGCAAGCTGAGCGCATGCTGTACAGTACAGAAGATACGGAGGAGATTGATTAACAATGGTCGAAAACCAATCAAGATGCAGAACACAATGCACTGTAAAAAAATTAAAGATAAACATGTCAAATTGCACTAAAAAAGTCTGCAACACTGCAAGGCCATGAAAGGTGAACTGCGTTATAGAATAAATAATATCAGGGATTTTTGTAATTTTAAAATTTACTTCTTATATATTAAAATAAATGTTTATACAGTGTTTTTTTTACACATTGTTTAACAATAGTGTTTTACCTATTGTTATGTTTATTTTTCTCTGCTAGTTTATCCCTTTTTACTTGTCAATCAGGAATTAATTGCGGTCACCAGGCTGTACCTAATGAAATAATGTCTCTGTTTTTTTTTTTTTATCTGCTCTGTGCTCAAACATACCAGTGCTCAACCAGGCCTAAAAGGACTGATTTTGTGGTGACCTTTTTTCTTTTTTTCTTTTTTTTATTTCCGGCAATATTTGTGGCATTTCTTGTGCCGTTATGCTGTAAAAAATAACACAAATTTAAACATCTTAGTTATTAGTTTTTATAATTACTTTCATTTTTTTTTACTTTCATATTATTCTCAGTTATATGAAGCTAAATTTATAGTTGTCCAAAAATGAATGATAAATTATCCATACAGTATGTGGTCTGATTTTATTTTGATGGGCTGTTTGTTGAATTTAAGTTACATTGCAACTAATACTCATTAGATTGTAAGTAGACTATTAGGTTGGGGTTAGGGTTGGGGTTAGGAGTAGGGTTAGTGTAAGCTTACATGTACGTGCAAAGTTTTATATAGTCAGTTAAATGTCTGTTGAATGTCAGTATCAACAGATATTAAGTAGACAGTCTACTAATACTCAAATTGACCATAAAAATAAAGTGTTACCCATTATTTGTTTCAGGTCATGTTCTTATAATTATGATAATTCTAATACATTTTGTTTGTCTGCTCAGTGCTCAAACATCTCTTAGTGCTCAACCAGGCCTAATATGTCTTGTGGTGTTTTGCTGTAAAAATTAACACAAATTTAAACATCTTGGTTGTTAGTTTTTATCATTACTTATTTTACCTCAAGAACCACTGGTCTCTATAATTGATATAAAGAGAAGAACACTGAGAGAAACAAGAAAGTGTTGATACAACAAACATAGCATTCTTCAAATAGGCTTTGGATGAATGTGTGTTGTAATAAATTTAACACGAATTGCCTAAAGCGGGTCACACACCTAAGGAGAACACTAAGGAGATACTAAGGAGATACTAAAGATACTAAATACTAAGGAGAAGTATTTGATATAATACAATGTAGATGGTTGTAATGTGAAGTGGGATGCTGACAACGGAAGTGCAGATCCAAATGCACGGTTTATTATGCAGAAAATGGTCATGCAAGCAACAGTCAACACAGGAGCAAACAGATGTATACAGGCAATCCAGAGTTGTGGTCAATAGACAGGCAAATGGTCCAAAGGCAGGCACCATGCAACTCAAACACACAAAACAAAACAAAACTGAACAAAGGTTCAAACATGGAAGGCAAGGCAAGGAAAGCGCTTTGAAATGTTCGCAATTGAGCATAACAAGACTCAGCAACGTGTGTGTGTGTGTGTGTGTGTGTGTGTGTGTGTGTGTGTGTGTTTTAAAGGTGTATAAATAGTCTGTGTAATTAGTCCTGAACAGCTTCAGCTGTGCCTGTTTGCAATCATGGGGATCTAGGCCAGGTGTGTGAGTGAAGTGCATGCTGGAACTTGTAGTCCATATACCAGCGGATCTGTAGTTCTCTAGCAATCTGCCAGTATTAGATCACTGGTGATTGTGACAATAGTGCAGAAGGAACATATGTTTAGACATTTGAACATATGTTAAACATTTGTTACTGCTGGCCAAAATCTGCAAGAAATATTAAACAAATAAAAAGCTCCTAAAAATGTTCACCATTTGCTTGATTTTTTTTCGTTAAATTCAGCAATCGTAGAAAAACAGAATTCTGGAGGGACTTCTTTATATTCTGTTCATTTTAGAAGTATCAGTATCAGTATAAAAATCACAATGTATATAAGAAGTTGCCCCCAGATGCATTTGTTTGTCTGTCTGTCTGTCTGTGTGTGTGTGTGTGTGCGTGCGTGCGTGCGTGCGTGCGAGCGTGTGTGTGCACATGTTGATTTCAGTATTTATGTCCTGCTCTGCTGCTCTCCAGGTTACAAATTGGCGTCTTTCGTTTTACAGTGCGTAAATCAGCATCTCTTTACGACCGATAGTGTTTCTTGGTCCATTTCAGAGATACAAGAATAGATTGCTGTGTTCTGTTGGCCGTTTCTCTTGATATCTGTGTCTCGGTTGTCCGAAGCAGTCTTGTCTGTTGGATTTATGCATGGCCCTCTAGCTTTAAACCATCATTTATCCAACTCTTAAGATGTGGCGACCTGAAGTTTCTCTCCAGCATAAAAGCATTAATAGACAAGAGCGAGGCCGCCCTCAGACCTGGCAGGGGGTTTGTGTCGAGACAAAGAGGGAAGACTGTTCACGACGGGGCGACGAGATCAACAGAGAGATGCCAACTCTGTTAGATAGAGGATGAAAGAGTTCGAGGTCTTCTACACGTGTCTCATGGTGTGCGTGCGTGTGTAATGCTGTCATCATTTACTCACTCTCATCGTGTTCCTAATATGTATGACAAGATTTTTTTTGTGAAACACAGAGAAAGAGAGCGAGAATGAGAGAGAGAGAGAGAGAGAGAGAGAGAGAGAGAGAGAGAGAGAGAGAGAGAGAGCATTTAGCATAATCTACATGCATTCATAATGTAAAACAAAAGTGAAGGGAGATTTTTTTTATATTATTATAATTTTGTTGTTGTATTTTAATGTGCATTCAAAGCAAAATTACAATATTACTGCTTTTGATGTTCATCAAACAAATGCAGTATTGGTGATTATCATACTTTTAAATATTAGTATATAATAGCAGTGTTCATTTCGTTGCCGAAAAAAATTTAGTTAATTTTCATAATGAACAAGTTTCTACTGACAAAAACTAGATGAAAATGAAATAAAATTGAAGTAATGATGACGACAACTATAATATAAATATACTGACGTTTTCATTGACTAAAAAAACGAGATGAGAATGTGATTGAGGGATGCATTTTGGTAAATATCCAAATCATATCGTATTAATCAATGTATACAATATTTTAATTCAATTACACTTAAATTAAAGCAAATATATTTTAGTCAACTAAACCTAGAGTAGATTTAGTCAACTAAAATCTTATGAAATTTAGCCTACTAAAACTAGACTACAAATAAAATGATTCAGAAGACTAAAATATGACTAAAACTAAATCAAAATTTGCTGTCAAAATTAACACTGCATAATGGTTCATTTAACTGTTCATTATAAACATTTGTTAAATATCAAAACATTCATTTAAGAAATGTATTGTATGCAAATATGAATCAATATTATAAAAAAATGCTGCACATTCTTATTATTCAAAGAAATTATTAGTGCTAAATAAGTAATCTGAGGGGAAATTGAAAAAAAAAAAGGATAAAGTCCTGGCAGGAAACGCACTATACTGTACTGTACTGTACTGTACTGTCCATTATTCGCACAATACAAAATACACAGTTTTGCAGTTGTTGTTGTTGTTGTTTTTTTATTCATCTTTTGACTTTTACAATTAATCAAACAATCAGTCATGCATTAAATAAACTAATCTTTCTTGAATGTGTGTTTTAGTCTACTTTCATCAACTGTAAAATGTATAATGTTATGATAATATGTGAGTTATATGTGTTTATTATTACATAAAGTAGTCAACATTTGAAGTGGATAATCACCCAAACATTCTTGTCCTAGGACAATTTTGAAAAGCATTTTTGATTTACTTTAAATATTGACTACACTGTCAAAAAATTCTGTAAGCTAGCAGCAGAAGTGTTTTTTGTTTATTTACAGTTGTGAGTTGCATTATGGGATGTTGATCTGTGCTTGACTTCTGATGTTGAAAATTGAACTCTACAGTGACTTTTATTGACATTTTACTAGTTTGAAGTCATATAATATATAAAAACTAATATAGAGAGAAATAAGTCTGTAAAATAACAGAAAAAAAACACTGGCAGTTTATTAAAGGTTTTTGTAGTGTAATATACAACACCAACCCAAACAACATATCACCTTAAACTAATAAAAATGTTCATAAAAGTAATTTTTTTCAAACTTTTAAGGTTAAAAGTTGTTGAAAGAAAGATCAAGGTGCCATAATGCAATTTAAAAGTAGAAATAAATGTCAGAAAAAAAGCAGAAAACTGCTAATTTAAAGATATATTTTTTCTATATTCCCTCTTTTCCTTAATATATAGCTGCCTTCATATTAGAAGAAAGAGGGCATTTAAAGAGTGATTGTTAAGTTGAGTCCTTGGCATTAAACATTTGAAAACGCAGGTAGTATGTGTTGAAGCTCAAAAGCCTGCATAGGATCACCATTGGCTTTTATTTTGTTTTACAGAAGTCATATGAGGCTATGACAATATGAGAATAAAGAAATGATGACCCAAGGTTTCATTTCTGTTGCTGGTCTTTTATTTTGTGAACTATCCCTTTAAGGCAAGGTTCTTCAGTCTGTTATTAACGACTCCATTCATTTAATATCTCCCATCTCTTAGCCTCGGTGGGAAGCCGGCCAACTACCCAATCACTTGAGTATGAAATTAATAGATAAAATCGCAACCCTGGTTGTTTTGCAGGCGAACAGTAAACTCCCCCCCCCCGGTGGCAGTGGCACACAGACACGCCGCTGACCCGCGGGAATCGATACCATTGGCTGGAGTTAATGCCGCGCTCCCCTGCCACTGCGAGAGGGAGAAAATAAATATCTTTACCCTTTATTGAACTTTCTCTTGTAACACTCCTGTAGAATGAGCTTCTGTGAGGGAAAGAGCAGAGTGCAAATTAAGCCTTTCGTAGTCACCAGGTGCTGCGGCTCAGCTTATTGGAGGAAACGCAGTCCAGAGAGAGAGATTCTGAGCGCATTTGATTTTTTTCTGGAGCTCACCATCTCTTTCCTTTCTCTGTCTGGTATTTTTAATGATTACTTTCATGTCAGCAATTGATGTTTTAATGTGCTACTTCTGTCTATCTACCTGTTTATCTATCTATGTTTATCTATCTATCAATCTATCTACAGTATCTATCTATCTATCTGTCTGTCTGTCTGTCTGTCTGTCTGTCTGTCTGTCTGTCTGTCT
>CAIGQQ010032765.1:16603596-16636919 GCA_903798035.1 Danio albolineatus
TCTGTCTGTCTGTCTGTCTGTCTGTCTGTCTGTCTGTCTGTCTGTCTCTCTGAACAAACTTTACAAAGAGGTTTCATTAATGATTTTACTAATATGAACTAATAACGAACAATGCTTTTGCATTTAAACATAGTTTAATCATTGTTCAACATTTATTAATGTATTTTTTTAACTCCAAATTCATACTTAATGACAACAAGAACTATCAATGAACAACTGTATTTTCATCAAATAAATTGTCTAATTATTAATACTTCATTATTGTAAAGTGTTAATAATTCGTTTATTTATGACTTTAGTTAGCACGTAAACATTTGAGCATAAACAACATCTGCAAAGTTACAACAAGTGCAATGCAAAGAGGATATTATTTTACAGAATAACTGGTATGGACTACAATGAACTTTGTGTGGCATCACCAACACTAAAGTATATATAAAACATAGAAGCAAGACCATCAACAGATTGTTCTCAAAAGAACGGGAACACTTCTAGTGACCTTATTCTGTAATATAGAAGTGTGCTCGCTTTCGCGATTGTTTTAGAACTTCCAATTCAGTTGCCTATGGGTGAAACGACAAGGCAGAAAACAGTCAAACTGCTTGCGTTACAAACAAGTGTGTTCATGACTATACATAAAAAGTAGGATAATATTATAAGGACATATCAGATTGCAACATTAGCGAGCTGTTTTTAATAGTTTTAGTATTTTAAAAATCAACGAAAGTGAATGAGACCGGAGATCTCAAGCCAAATAAATTCCAGTGGCTGCGCCAGCTCGTACATGGAGAATAAAGTCAATAGAATAAATGTAAAATAAAGCATTGTGCAAAATAATCATCCTTTTTTTTTCATGTACATGTTACAGCACATCCTATAAACACAATCAATCTAATAGCTAAATGACAACACTTTTAAAATAAGTACACTCTATGACCTAAATATGTAATATTACTTAAAAATAACACCAGCTCATTGCCCTGTTTTTATCAATAATGTCAGTGAACTTCACTGTTAACCTGCACATTTAAATGTTCATGAAATCACTCAATACTGAAACCGACCCCAAATAAAGTTGATTATGCTAATAATAATAATAATAAGGTCTCATAATTTACATTTCTGGTGTAAATAAACAGAAAAAACACAAACTGCAGACATATTCTCATACAATACATACAAATGTTAACATATTTACAGTTAACATATCAAAATAACTAGTCCTCCTGTGAATGTCAAATATTTTCCAAATGATGTTTAACAGAGCAAGGAGTTTTTCACAGTATTTCCTATTATATATTTTTGTTCTTCTGAGAAAGTCTTTTATCATTTCAGCTAGAATAAACCAATTATTATAAAAAAAAATAAATAAATAAATTTAAGGTCAACATTATCATCCTTATACCTTAAGCAATATATTTTTTTCCAATTGTCTACAAAGCAAACAATCGTGACACAATGATTTGCCTAATTAACCAAGTTAAGCCTTTAAATTGCACTTTAAGCTGAATACTAGCATCTTGAAAACCATCTAGTAAAAACTGTCTGTCATCATGGCAAAGATTGAAAAAAATCAGTCATTAGAAATGAGTTATTAAAACTATTATGTTCAGAAATGTGTTGAAAAAAATATTTCCGTGGAATAGAAATTGGGGCTTAAAATTCAGGAGGGCTAATAATTCTGACTTCAACTGTATATATTTATTATTATTTTTTTATTATGTGTATGCCACATCTGTGGTTTTCAACAGATGCATGTTTCTGTGCAATGAAATTCATGCTTATGGTTGTGAATGCTTTTATTAAATAAAATTGAAAGAAAAGCATAGCTTAAAATAAAACAAAGCCAAAAAAATTAAAATAATAACAGAAGAAGCATATAATGTACTAAAATATGAATATATCACATTTCTACTGAACATCATTTTTTTTCTACTAAATAAATAGGCCTATTTGTCTCCATTAAAAAGAACTGTCAAATCCAACTGCATTGCATTGCAGGAGATTCTGTTCCATGCATATATAATATTTTCCAGTCCATCATTCATTCCATACATACAGCGCTTTTATATACCGTCCCCAATATACACACTTCAAAAATGGATAGCACACTTCAAAATGTAAATGGCTTGCATAAAAGTATATGCTTTTCTGAACCATATTGTCTCTCTCTCTCTTTCTCTCTCCATCCGCCCTGTTTCATGGCCTGTGGTCATATTAATGCTGCTTCCCTCTGTGCGTGACCAGCTGAGTTTATGATTATGTTTGGATCTGCAGGCTATGTGTATATTTGTGGCTGAGAGTATGTGTATGTGAGTGAGAGGTGTGCGCCTGTGTCTTTGATTAGAGCAGGACCCTTATTAAACATTGATGGTGTTATTCATTTGGAAGGTGAGGAGGTGCTCAGTCAAAATGGCAGCAGTAATTAAGGCGTTCTGGATATGATGGCTGCATGATGGACTGTTGAAAGCATAACTCTGGAGCCCAGACGCTGCAGGGGAAATGGCTTGCTTGGGAAGCACAGGCCGGAAATAAATGCGTGTTTGGTGTTTTTATGGTGTGTGTTGCGTGTATGTGGTTTGTGCTGCTGCCAAATGCCTTCAGAGCAAGGTTGATTTATTGTGTTGTGTGTACTTGGATATTTGTATTTTGAATATTTTCGCTTGAAGGTGGATCCAAATCATGCGTGTTTCATCGAGTAGAAGCTATATTCAACAAAAATAAAAGAGTTACTATCATTGCACTCTGCCCAATTAAGATTCAAAATTGCTTGCTATTTATTATTGTTGTTGTTGTTGTTGTTGTTGTTGTTGTTGTTATTATTATTATATTATTATTATTAGTAGTAGTAGTAGCAGTAGCAGTAGTTGTAGTTGTAGTAGTAGTAGTAGTAGTAGTAGTAGTAGTAGTAGTACTATAACAACTACTACTACTACTGTTGTTGTTGTTGTTGTTGTTGTTGTTGTTGTTGTTGTTGTACCCCTAAAAGATATCACTCTGTAAGACTGTAGTTGATATTTCATAAGTGTCACACAATATTATTCCTTATGTATGATAAACTATATGAAGCATACTGTATATTTAAATATGTGGTTACCTCATGTTTTAAAATAAGTAATGTTTTTGTATTAATAGCAGGTCACGCAATAGTACTCTAAATGACTGTAATGACTGTTTAATGTCAACTAAATTTTAATATGATTAAATACAAGGTCAGTTTATAAAGATAAATGTTTCTTTTCAAGTATCTATACATATATTGTGTTAAAACAGTTCAGATTATTTTTAAATTTCATGTCAGTTATTTGGAAAAAAATAATGTTGAAACATAAATATTGTAAAATGTATGTTTAGTTAAAATGACAATTATTCATTCATTCATTTTCTTTTCGGCTTAGTCCCTTTATTAATCCGGGGTCGCCACAGCAGAATGAACCGCCAACTTATCCAGCATTTGTTTCACGCAGCGGATGCCCTTCCAGCCACAACCCATCTCTGGGAAACACATCCATACATTCTCATTCACACACATACACTATGGACAATTTAGCTTACCCAATTCACCTGTACAGCATATCTTTGGACTGTGGGGGAAACCGGAGCACACGGAGGAAACCCACGCAACCACAGGGAGAACATGCAAACTCCACACAGAAATGCCAACTGACCCAACCGGGGATCGAATCAGCGACCTTCTTGCTGTGAGGCGAACGTGCTACTCACTACGCCACCGTGGCGCCTAAAATGACAAGCTAAATGACAAAATAAATGACATTTATTTTTTTATAGCTTAGCCCCTTTAATAATCAGGGGTCGCCAAAACAGAATGAACTGCCAACTTATCCAGCGTGTTTTATGCAGCGGATGCCCTTCCATCCTCAACCCGACACCTGGAAACATAAATATAATACGTCTATTAAAATTAATTAGTTTTTACAATTTTTAACTACTAAAAAAGTACAGGTCACACAACGGTCACCTTTTTAATGTCAACTACATAATACAAAGAATAGTACAGAAACCTAAATATGTTTTAATTATACATTGTGTCTCAAATAAATAAGCAAAGTTAGTTCTGTCTAAATTTCGTCAAAATACCTTCAACTTTTATTATATTTTGTTAAAACTTGGCTGATAGATGAAATTATATATGTATACGTTTTCCACCTTAACTGATTTATATCAAGGCTTTACCTTGTTATACAGTGATAACCCAAATATTGAAAGACCGCTTCAATTTTACTAAATTTTACTAAATTAGCATGCACAGAAATAAAGCACCGTTTAGTTATCAAAGTCACTATGTGCCAGACTCCTGTGCAATCTGTCGGACAGCACGATGGGTGCATGGTGAATCTTCTTGACACTTTACCATGTCAACAGAACGGGCAGTGCATGGACGACCAATACCTGCCACACGACATGATCCAGTGTGATCAATTTTTGCCAACAAGTAAACCAATCCACCCTTTGTCCAGTTTTTAGTCAGAAATTCAGGAAGAAAACTTTAAGCACTTCTCCTGATCAAACTCTTATCTTCATTCGAAAACATCATTTTTATTTAAGCTCATGCAGCTAAAAATAAATACATCATCATTACGTCATCTCCAAAAAAAAAGTAAATAAAAGCGTTATTCTAATGCACAGACCAGGGTTCATACGGTCATGAAAAACCTGGAAAAGTCATGTAATTTTGACATCGCATTTTTCAGGCCTGCAAATGTTTTGGAAATGTCATGGAAATTAGTTGAACAAATATCTGTATACTCAAATATAGGTTAGTTGTCTGGCTCAAATATAGTTTTTTTTTTTTTTTGTATACTCAAATAAAGGTTAGTTGTCCATGGCCAAGCACATGTTCTCACATTATAAGTGCTGTGTAAACATTATCTTAATACATTTGACATAGATATAAAGAGTAATTTAAACTAAATGTTGCATGTTTTATGAGATGCTATAGTAACTTTGAACTTGCATCATTTTTCTTATTATTTATTTACGTTTACGTAGACATTACATGAAACATAAGGTCATGAAAAGTTACTTGAAAGTCCTGAAAACGTCATGAAAAGTCATTGAATTGTATAAGTAAAAATGTGGATGAACCCTGACAGATGGTGCTGTTATTGCTGTATGAAATTTAATCATTCTTATTATATAGCAAATATAATTTAACATGTTACTATATTTTAAAGCACATACATGAATACATGGAAAATATATATAGCTATAGTATAGCTTTTGTTTATCTTACAACAAATAATGCTAAATTTATTTATATTTCATGTCAGCTACACTGTAAAAATGCCGTTCTAAGATATTTCACAAATAATTAATACTGTATTTCCCAATCAACACTTTGAAATAAGCAGGTGAATTGAAGAATTAATAGGGAAATGAGCTACTGAAGTGCAATGATGTAATGAGTATTTGTGCTAAATACACTGGTCTCCAGTACATTTCAACGCGATTATATAATTCCCATGTGGTCTCTTTTCCTCCCTATCCAAATCATGATTAATCACAGATTTTTGTTATATCTAATAAAACAGTTGTCTGATTAGTCTGTCTCTCAGAAACACTTTTACTTTTTATTATTTCTAATCTAGTAGCATTAATTGTCGCGACCCTTCTAATCTTCTGACATGAATTAGCACGCTAGTCTAGTCCTGCAGTTTTGCACGTCGTCCCACACTGAAGCATTTCAGACACCATTAAAATGAAGTACAAGCACTGCAGCACGTCTTTATGCATAACACTGTGGCTCTCTATTGTAGTCAATTTCAATTCTCCAGTAAAAGGTCATAATATTTTATGTATTAGTATTTTACAGCGCTATTCACTGTTCCAATCGATACAAGATTTGGATCAAGACTTGCATGCGATTTCATCCCATTCTCTCTTTATCCCATTCTCTCTTTTTCCTTCCTCCTCTTTTTTTTTCTTTCTGTATGTTATGTGCCTCATAAATTGTGTAAAGTAGCCGTGAGGGAGTGAGCTGGAGAGAAGATGGATGCTGCTCTATTCTCTCTGCTCTCCAATCACTGAGATTGAGAAGTGAAAAATGGAGGGCTTGTAACAGGGGCATAACTCTGAGTCTGCCCCCCTGGATGAGCTGCTGTCTGTCTCTCTGTCTGTCTGTCCAGATCTGTGCTTCTCTGCTACTCTTTTGTTTCTGCAGTGTGTGTGTGTAAGGATGCACTGATTATAGATTTTGGTTGTACGATTATAGTCTTGAGGAATAATCAGTTTCACGGTTATCATGATTATTATGCGTTTGTTAATTTCAAAACACTACTGGTTTAGAAAGTCACCTGAAAACTCCGTATATTTTCAAGGGTTATTTATTACTGCTCAGTAACCAATTAATACAGTACAAAATAATAGTAAAAAAAAAACAAACAATAGTCCATTTATCTTTGTACTTAAAAATAAGTGAAAGGTTTTTGCCATTAAACATAAGACTTGTACACTGAAAAAAAATGACAGAACAATGAATGAATCAATCAATTAATTAATGAGTAAATAAATAAATAAATAAATAAATAAGAATAAATAAAAATTGGAATTTTTAATTTAAATCTAATTTACATATGAGCTAAGTCATAGTTCTCTCAATTCCTGGAGGGCCGCAGCTCTGCACAGTTTCGCTCCAACCCTATCAAACACAGCTGATTCAAATAAGGGGTTTAATGGGCCGTTTCCACCGAGAGGTACAGTACGGTATGGTAAGGGTCAGTACGGGTCACCTTTATCAAGCTTGCGTTTCCACTGCCAAAAGGGTACCCTTTTGGTGGGCATAGTGTACAACAGAAAGTTTAAGACAGCATCAGTTTTACTCGAAGAGATGTCTACACTAAAGCCATATGGGTAGTTCACATATCATATGAGAAGCACTTCTCACAAAACAGATGTTTTATTATACACATAAATACTGGTGTATAAATGTTCATTACTAACCTTTCTATGAACATGATCTGATTATAACTGCACTATCAATGATTGTGTGAAATAGCCTACTGTAACATCTGTGATTATATGAAATAAATGAATAAATGCAACATATATGAACACATACAGACCCTTAGAGTCTCCGAAATGTTATTAATTACAGAAAAACTACACACAGCATACATTTAGTCCTTATTTGGGTTTTAAACAACACGATAAATAGCCCACAGTCAGTGCAAACCTCTCATTTGTGTCTTTAATCTTCAGCAGCACATGTAGCCTCTTGTTAGAAAGTAATTCCGTCATTCCCAGTTCATTCATTCATTCATACATTCATTCATTTTCTTGTCGGCTTAGTCCCTTTATGATTCCAGGGGTCACCACAGCGGAATGACCCACCAACTTATCCAGCATTCGTTTTACACATCGGATGCCCTTCCAGCTGCAACCCCTCTCTAGGAAACATCCACACACACTCATTCACACTCATACACTATGGACAATTTAGCTTACCCAATTCACCTATACCACGTGTCTTTGGACATGTGGGGGAAACCGGAGCACCCGGAGGAAACCCACGCAACCACGGGGAGAACATGCAAACTCCACACAGAAATACCAACTGACCCAGTCGAGGCTTGAACCAGCGACCTTCTTGCTGTCAGGCGAACGTGCTACTCACTACGCCACCGTGGTGCCCCATTCCCAGTTCATAATAGTCCAAAAGGTAATGATAATAGTTAAACATGGCTGTTTGTTCATGTTTTTTATTGGTTGCGTAAGCATCATTTGCTGCCGTTTTTTCTGGCTTCTCCTTTGTTTTTTCCCACGTCACTCTCGCATTTGTCTCTTTCTGAAAGCATCGGATATCAGAGTGATTGAATGATCATGAGCACGTTATTAATATGAGCTCAAAAAGTTTGTGATTTCAAATGTAGACGCACAGTAAGCTCTCTGGAGAAAGCCCCGTTTACACTAGTGCGTTTTAGTTTTAAAACGGCGTTTTAGCATGAAAACGATCCGCCTCCACACTAGCGTTTTACCCAAGCGTCTCTAGCAGATCTCCCTCCACACTACGCCACCAGAAACGTATATCACGTGACCATTCGCGCACTCTGGGCATGTGCGTTCAAGTATAAACAGGAAGCATGTGTCTCGGCATTTGGTTATTGTTAGTCAACAAACGCTGGAGGAACGATGAACGCGATGGCGAAGACAGCAAGAGAGGTCTTTTTGAGTACAGACAACGAGGTTGAGTTGTTACTTAAAGTAACAAATGAATATAAAACATCCATGGCTATCGAAAATACAGTGTTTACAGTGAAGGCTGGTCTGCCGTCTGCCGGTGACGTTATAGCCCGCTTGACGAATAAGGGAAGGATACGCAATGACCCAAAGCCCCAATCACATATCGGATCTTAGCAGCCACGCCTCCGTTTTCAAAGATACCCGTTTCCCTCCATCCACACTGAGACACAGCAGTAGCGTTTTAGAATGGAAATGGCCTCTCCAGCGTTTTCAAAACGCTCCGTTTTCGCACCTCGAAAACTCCGGCGTAGTGTGGATGGATGGCGTAACCATAGCAAAACTTATGCGTTTTAAAACGAAAACGCACTAGTGTAAACGGGGCCTAAAACCACTCGCACTTTTAGACAGGCTTGTAAAACAACAACAGGACACGGCAGATTTTGTTCTTCTTGCCTTTCTGGCTGTACATCAAGACGACGACAAAGTTTATTTGAGCTTGGGTCGACCATGGCTCGTTATTATATGTATATATTATTACGGTGTAATGTCTCGGCTGTGTTTTTAAAAATGGCGCTTCCTTTGTTTTCATTCCCCTGCTTCTTTAAGTGATGTATCTCTGTAAAACCAATAGCGTTCAGCAGGCGTCTAGCTCTGCCTTATGGTATCCTTTGGGCCTGTTGGTACTCTTTGCAAAGGGTGACCAAAAAGTGGTACGGTATGGTTCTCTTTTAGGTACCTTTTGACAGTGGAAACGGCCATTAAAGCATACCGAACTGAACGGTACTTTACCGGATGACTCAGTGAAAACAGGCCATATAAGAGTCATGAACACCTTCATTAGTTGGATCATCATTGGAGCAAAGCTGTGCAGAGCTGCGGCCCTCCAGGAATTGAGTTTGAGACCTATGAGCTAAGTATTTCCCTTTTAAAGAGAACAAATGTAGTCAAAGACTGCTCAACCTTTGTCTAAAAGGCACTTTTGACTATATTTCAAAATTGTTTGGTATTTTCATGTTGTATTTATGAAGCTGACTGGTCAGTTCTTGTCACGTGACTTGCGGTATGCTCACAGCTTTTTTTTAATACGTTGCACCGCTGACAATATGTGTGCGCAAACCACGCGCCTCCATTGGACATAGTAAACTTGCACATGCAAAAGACAGGATATGTGAATGTCCCTTAGTTAATGGTCTCAGTCATAGTTAAAATCAGCATTTAATCCTGCATGCGTGGGTATTCTGTGTACAAGCTGGGAACTTTAGACTAGCACACAGTTTCTATAACTTTTAGTTGCAGCAGGTTTGTTCTGTACAGAAACAAGCCTTTTTGATGAACTAACCGTGTCGAATTAGAGCACAGTTAATAGTGAAACCGGTTAATCATTGCATCCCTATGTGTGTATGGTCTCTTTTGTCCTCTAATGCTGTAAACTTGCTACTGACTACATGACTCGCGGTATGCTCACGGCATTCTTTCAATGCGTTGCATCGCTGACAATATGTGTGCGCAAGCCACATGCCTCCATTGGAAATAGTGAACTTGCACTCGCAAAGGACAGGATATGTGAACATCCCTTAGTTAATAGTCTCAGTCATAGTTAAAATCAGTGTTTAATCCGGTGTGCTTGGGTATTCCGTGTACAAGCTGGGAACTTTAAACTAGCACACAGTTTTAATAACTTATACTTGTAGCAGGTTTGTTCTGTACAGAAACAAAGACCTTTTTGGTTAACTAACAGTGACGAATTAGAGCACAGTTAATAGTGAAACCGGTTAATCATTGCATCCCTATGTGTGTGTGTGGCATCTTTTGTCCTCTAATGCTGTAAAATAGCTACATTAATATGAAATACAACCAATAATATAATATTTTTTGTACTATATAACATAAAATGTGTATATACAATTGTGCAGGGGCCCCGAACCCCTCAGAGGGTTAATATTTGGAGAGAAAACAGAAACATTGGTTTATGATAATATTTTAGTTTCTGGTAATAGAAAAGTATTCATATTTTATGTTGTATATATATTTAAAAAAAACTGTAAAACTTAAAACCGCTATAATGTGAATTATTTTTAACAATTATTTTTATTATTTTTTATTGTGAATTATTTGTAGCAATACTTTTGTATTTTATTTCCCTGTGCTATATCTCCTTATCATATTTGACTTTATCATAATTGTTTAACATTCATTCATTTTCTTTTCGACTTAGTCCCTTTATTAATCAGTGGTCACCACAGCGGAATGACACCGGCAACTTATCCAGCCTATGTTTTAAGCAGCGGATGCCCTTCCAGCCACAACCCAGGAAACACACACTATGGCCAATTTTGCTTGTTCAATTCACCTATAGCGCATGTCTTTGGACTCTGGGGAAAAACCAGAGCAACCGGCACACGGAGAGAACATGCAAACTCCACACAGAAATGCCAACTGACCCAGCCAGGGCTCGATCTAGCGACCTTTTTGCTGTGAGGTTACATCGCTACCCACTGCGCCACCGAGTCACCCACCACATTTTCTTCTTTAAATACTCATATTAAATACAGTAAAACAACTCATTTTTATATCTGATTTGCCTCAAATATTTTCTAATAATGCGGTGTGTGTTTTTCCCCTCTACTTCGTGGCTTTATTTAATAAGAAAAACCTACAGTTCATTCAAGACAAAATAAGATCAATAATAGTAATAATTTTTTGTGTCTGTAACTGGTAGAGCATGGCGACTGCAACCCCAAGGTCATGGTTTTGATTTCCAGGATAAAAACATACTGTTAAAACATATGTTAAACCTCTTGGGTCTGCGAGGGCTTTGGGGCCCTGCATGTTTTGACATTCCCTGACATTTATGTGGTTTTTTTCCCCATTTCTTAAATAAATATATTACTTTAGTTTAGTTTAAGTCATTTATGAAGCACTTTTAAAACTGGGGGCTGAGCAAAGAGCAAAGAAGATAAGAGCAATATACAGCAATATCCAGAAATAGAATTAACAATACAGTACAGTAGGTTGCTCAATATGCAGTAACATAGGCAGACAAATTAAAACACATATGAAAATAAGCAGATCAATAAATAAAATATAAAATAAAGTAAAAGTTTTAAGAGTTTAAAAAAAGTAAAACGTAAAAGTACTAGTTATAAAGCAGGATTTTAATGTATTAAAAGCTGGGGGGTTGGGTGTTTCATTCTATGTTATACAGGCAAAACAATTGACAATTGAGGACTTCTCTACATTTCAGTCTGAAATAAGGTATTTTCTGTAAGTTAAGACTAGATTCTAAAATTCTAGGGAGGCAATAGGGATACAGGAGATAGGAGTGTACAATATCGGTGATGTGGTTGTTTTTACGATCATTTTTTGAGGAATTTGGTTGCAGTATTTTGGACCACTTGAAGTCGAGCTTACCTGAGACACGGTGATTTCACAAAATAAAGAATTGTGAAGTTACCAAACTTTTCTGGTATATACAATGGATTGCACTTTATTTTAAGGTGTCCTTGTTACAGTTTAAGTAATCATTTAACTACTGAGTAATATTTAATGAACTGCATGTACTTACTATATGTTGAGGATCAGAATGTGTGTTAGATTTAGGGTTAGTTGCATGTAATTACACATAGTTAACTGTAATTACTATAATAAGTATAAGAAGCATATGTAACAAGGACACCTTAGAAAAAAAAAAATTGGAGGCAACAACGCAGGATAAATGTTTGTTTAATGTTAAGTGACTATCAGCAAGGACGCCAAGATTGTATTTACAGCTTAAATTAAAAACAGACAAATTGTCTAAGACTGAATAATTAGACAATTAACCTCATCTTAGAATCATTGAGAGTTAAAAAGGTATTTGAAAGCAAATGTTTGACCTCGTAGTATTTATTTATATATATATATATAAATAATAAATATACTATCAAATATACTATCTACAATAGTTTGTAAATAGCATGTACAGTTAAAGTCAAAATTATTAGCCTACCTGTGAAATTTTTATTATTTTCTAAATATTTCCCAAGCGCTGTGTAATGTAGTATAAATATTTTTAAACAATACTTTTAAAAAACTGATTATAGAAATAATATTATAGAAACCTAAATATGTTTTAAATATACATCGTGTGTCAAATAAATAAGCTAAATTAATTCTGTCATAATTTTGTCAAAATACCTCCAGCTTCAAGTATATTTTGTTAAAAGATGGCGGATAGATGAAATTATATGATATATATACGTTTTCCACCCCAACTGATTCATATACTGATTTATTTTGTCTTTGCCATGACGATGGTACATAATATGTTTCTAGCTATTTTGCAAGATGCTAGTATTTAGCTTAAAGTGTTATTTAAAGGCTTAACTTGGTTAATTAGGTTAACTCTGCAAGTATTTGGGCGGCAACCTGTAACAATATATTTTGTAGCCAATCTTTTTTCTTTTTTCTTTTTTGTAGCCAATGATAATAATAATAATTAATTATTATAATAATAATTATTATTATAATAATAATTATTATTATAATAATAATAATTATTATTATTATTATAATAAACATTCAAGGTCAAGGTCAAGCTGTTCTTTGTCGTTGTTCTGCACAGACGGTTGGTTTGTTTTGGGTTGAATGTGCATGTGGCCGCCGGATCGCCGTTGACTATTTATTAACTATTTATTTATTTATTTTATTTTATTGAAAACTGATTTTATTTCAGCCAAAAAGACTTTCTCTATAGAAAATATATATTATAGTAAAATTCCCTTGCACCATTAAACACCACTTTATTAAACATTGGAAAAAGAATACTAATTTCACAGGAGGGCTGATAGTTTTGCCTTCAGCTGTATGGAGTGTGTATTTTTGTGGAAATAGATCCGATAGATGTCGATAGATCCTCCTAAATATCACTCACCGCACTTTTAAATAAAGTATTTCTATCCACACAAGCAGACAGCGTGTGATGGAGAGAGAGGTCAAGCTGTTTTTTGTCGTAGTTCTGCACAGACGGTTGGTTTGTTTTGGGTTGAGTGTGCGTGTGGCCGCCGGGTCGCCGTTCCCACAGCATCATCCCTCTGGAATGCCTGGCACTCGTTCTGTCTGCCTAACGAGCTTTTAAAAAAGACATGTTAATTTGTTTTGTCTTAATCTAATCCCTCTACTGTCTCATTCATCCTCTGTTCTCCAAGTTCCCCTCTCTCTCTCTCTCTTTCTTTCTGTCTCTCTCTCTCTCTCACACACTCTTTCATCCTTTTCTCTCCAGATAATCTGATTGGTCAGGAACTTGAGGGAAAAAAGGTAAATTGAATTTTGGTGTTCTGCGTCTGAAGGGAGAAGAAGGGAATTTTGTGGAGTGCTCAGCCTACACTTGTGTTTGATGAAAGCACTACTTGTTCTCTGGTTGTAGAGTTGTAGTTTTATTGTGAAAACAAGTCTGTTTTCTTCAGGGAAGGAGTTTTTTTAGTACACGTCGAGAGCTGTAAGGACATATTTGCACCTCCACTTAAATAGATGCAGTGATTTTTAAGTCTTTGATAGTAGAAGTGCAGATAAGTTTGATGGTAAAATCAAATGGCAATGTGTGGAATTTTGAGCCAATCAGAGGTGTTTTGGTGTTGTTTTGTGTTTATTAAATGTCATGTAGTAAAATTGCTGCTTTATAAAAATCATAGCATTATTAATTCATTCATTCATTATCTCTTTGGCTTAGTCCCTTTATTAATAGCATTATTTAGCGCCAACTTATCAAGCATTTGTTTTACGCAGCGGATGCCCTTCCAGCCGCAACCCATCTCTGGGAAACATCCATACAATCTCATTCACACACATACACTATGGACAATTTAGCCTACCCATATCTACATTTCGTACCGCATATCTTTGGACTGTGGGGGAAACCGGATCGCACGGAGGAAACCCATGCGAACATGGGGAGAACATGCAAACTCCACACAGAAATGCCAACTGACCCAGCTGAGGCTCGAACCAGTGACCTTCTCGCTGTGAGGTGACAGCACTACCTACTGCACCACCGTGTCGCCTTAATTGCATTATCATTCGTCTAAAACTATGCTTCTTCGCATTAATCTGTGAATCTGAAGAAAAACAATAAAGCATAGTTATGTCATGGTATTTTTTTTTTTTTGGGTGGTTAATTAAAAACAATGAAATTATTTGTTGTCAATTATTAGTTGAAGTTAGAGGCCCCATTTACACTGTCAGGTCTTGATGCCCAATTCCGATATGTTACCTATATCAGATTTTTTTGCCTGTACGTTTACACATTAATTTAATTGTGACCCATATCCGATTCACGCGTTTACACTTTCCATACAATTTACGACGTCAGGCATGCGTAAAGGCCTACGCCACACTAGCTACGATGGAAGAAATTATCTTGCTTTTAGCGCTGTGAAATATGCGAAGTTATCCAAACTTTAAAAATATTTTGAGGTGGATGATGAGGAAAAGGGCCGTCATCGCAGCTTGCGCCTATGGTTTATATATGGTGTCCTCCAATGACTTATTTCCCAACAAGGCAAGAAGGCAGATAACTTCTGCCATCCACCACTGTCCACTTTCCTCCTACAAGTTTCCTGTTGTTGTTGTTTTCCACGTCGACGTCTCCACACACACTCTTCCACTTCTCCGCAGTTTAATGATTTACAAAACGCAATGTCTCAATCAATCCGATCTGCCTGTTTACATAATAGTCACGTTGTCACACATCGGACTTATATCTGATTTATGTCCACATAAGAAGGAGGCCTGAAACCGATCTCTGAATATCCGAATGCATAGGTCAAACGTCATAGAACAGACCCGATCCGTCTCATATATGAGCAAAAAAAATGTGTCACATTTAACTGGAAGTGTAAACGAGGGCAGAGATGAGGCAGAGCAGATACCATCTTTATTTAGTTTTGATGTCAATAAAGTATCATTTTATGAAATGTGTAATCTGATAACTAACTGTATTAACTACATTTGACTGTATGTTTCTGAAATTCAGTTCCTTGTTCCAATTTAATGTAATTCAGTTAAAGTTCCTATAATTTGAGTTTTTTAAGCTACTCAAAAAAACCTAAATATGTATTTAGAAAAATCTCTAAAAAGTTTGCAAACAAAATAAGTTCAATTTACTTAATATTGCATCGAGATTTACTTCAGAAATCAAAAATATGACAAACTGTAATGATCAGTTTCCATATAAAGGAGTAATAGTGATGTTAGTTATTTCATTTTTTTTTTTTATAACTATGGTTGGTGGATTTTGAAGTTATTTATTTATTTAACAGGGACAATGCACAATGCACAAAAAAGACATTGACCTCAAAGAGGAAAGATGCATGGTGCCAGGTTGTAGCAGGATGGCCATTTTCCACCTGCAGTCCCTGGACAGGTATAAATTAAAACAATAATATCCAATTGATTAAAAAGTCAATTTAAAACATAGAGACACAAGTAAACTAAAACACCGACTAATCAAATCATCTCACTCAGTGTGTACAAATTTGATTGGACAAAAACCACCTCCTAGTCAGGCGTGAAAACATCTTATAATTTGTACACATGATTATATCTGTTGGGAGAGAATTCCATAGATTTGTGACTTTATAAATAAAAGAAGAAGGTCTTACGTCTAGGGACAATACATTCCCCTCTTACCATAGAAAGTGTCGTTTGTGATGTTTTCTCTAATTTGGAGTTTAAAGAGCCCATATGTTGGGTTGAAAACGGTTAAATTTTACTTTTTGAAGTCCAAACAACAGGATGATATGTATGCAAGGTTAAAAAACACTTTCGATGTCTTATAATATCTATTTATTTTTACCTCATTTTCCCACCGACTCCCATATGAATCGTCTGAGCGAGTCTTTTTCCCCAAGCACCTCCTTTCCGTGACGCTACCACGTCACGTCACCACGTCACGTCCTTGTCAGCAGCCCAATGCCAGAACATATTGAAAACGAATCACTGCAGTTGTACAACAGCCTATTGCTAAATTCTTCATCATAACAACAAACATTCAGTAATAATTAACATTTCCTGGACTATTGTAAGCCAACAAATAGTTTCATTCAGCAGTAAGCTAAATGGCTACCGCTACATGCTGCACGGAGCAAACACAATACAGACAACTACATCCATATTTACCTTGTTACAGTCAACAAGACTGGAAGAACATGCTGGTCCAAATAAACTGAGTATTGATCCATCCTTTAACAACAACCGTGCAGCAAATCCCGCGTTGTAAGTGTATAGATTGATGTAGCTCTCTTCAGAGAAATGACGCGAACACAGCACCATGTCGGGGATATAATTCTCAGGTATTTTACGAAAAAAACCTCAACCACTCCAGGTAAGGAAAAGAGGTTTCCATGTAGGGAAAAGAGGTTTCCAGGTAAGGAAAAGAGGTTTCCAGGTAAGGAAAAGAGGTTTCCAGGTAGGGAAAATAACACAGCTTTTCCCTCGCACTTTAGAGCATAGCGTCTACGGGACATGATTTAACCATAATACCGATGAGTTCAGAAAAGTTAGAAACAGGTATGCAGATTCGTGTTTTCCGGATCAATAACTCATGACCGAAACATTGTTCCTACACAAATAGCACCTCTTTTCAACCGTCGCAATGTATACAATCACCTACAACCTTATTTTCCTAAAAATTAGCTTTCCTACGCGCTGGACACATTATATTTAACTCTGTGCGCAGGCGGCAGAGACCGATCCTTAGGGACTGACTACAAAGAGCAAAACGCGAAAACCAATACTACAAAAGCTGTCAATAACTTCTCTCTAAATCTTTATACTGCCATCAAACAGAATAAAGATTTACTTAGATATTACTCAGATCACACGTCACTGCTGTCCCGCTGGTTATACTACAACACTTACTGCAATACAGTGCTTGTTGCCTTCCACTTTTTCTTCCTGTCTGTGGGCGGGGCCGGGCAGTTCAATTTTCCCGGGGTCTGCGCGCGCAACTATTATGTTTCGCGTTGACGTCAAGCCGAAACGGCTAAAGACTCGTTCTAATAACGATTCATTTAAACAACAATGAGTCGACTGTTTTATAGATGAATCAGTCGTTTTAAACACTTTGCACTTTCAGATTTAAGCCTTAGCTGGACATTTCACTTTACTTAGAACTGTGTAACACACTGCATGGAAGGTCATTTTCAAAAATCCATAATATGGGCTCTTTAAGAATTTATTTGTATAATTGTTTTAGTTTTTGCTTTAATTTTAGTGACAATCGATGGGGCAGGGAGTATGTTGGTGGTAAAACAGAAAGAAAATAAATACATAAATAAATACATTTTTTTAAAAAAATACTATGGAAGTCAATAGCTACGGTTTTCCAACATTATTTCTAATATATTATATTTTTTCCAACAGAAGAAAGGAACTTCAACAGGTTAGCAACTAGTGTTGACAGAATTTTCATCTCTGGGTGAATTATTCCTTTAAGACAAAACAACTCATTGGAGAGATGTGATTTATTGCTTTTTTATGGTGGCGTGCCTGTTTAAAGAGACTGTGTTTGCTTTTCTATGGGAGTTCTGCAATGTGTTTCCTCTATTTTACAGTGCCATTGTAATTGTTGGCTTCATCCTATTCAGGTTATCAAAACAATGTCTTTATTGAGCATAGAGTCTTTTAACTTATTGTGTTTCCTCACATTACCATCTGCCGCCTTTTATTTTCAGCTGCACATTCATAGTCCGCAGACGGATAACATTCCGCCCCAGGGGTTGATGCCCTGAAAAATGACCGTCTGACTTGTGAAGTTTCGGATAGGATTCTCACCCACAGCGTCTGATCACTGCATTTACCCTTCGCTGAGATGCCATTCAGATCTGTGTGTTGACAATGGGATGCAACAGTTGTGGAAAGGTTGTGTTTGTGTTAGCCAGGCATTGAGAGATTGATTTTGCTGTTTGTGTGTTAGATGACTGACAGGACTTTATCTCCCCAGTCACACTTCCACAGTTCTGTGGCACAACACAATATTTGAGCGGGAGAAATATCACACATTCCCCTCTTGAACGTTTGATAAGCTCCTCATTTTTGCTGTGTCTGGAAAAGCAGAGATGTTTATTGAGCTTTGGGCGGGTGGTGTGGTATTAAACGGATAGTTTGCATGAAAGGAACGTCTTTCAGGTTCCATTTGGCATTTTTCGTTGCATTTTTTAAAGTGATGCCAGTGTTGGTACAACGATACCATTACCCGAAAAAAAGCAAAAAATGTTCAGTTGTGCATATATAGCCAGTTGTTTTCAAAGAACATTTTAAAAGAACTGTTATTTAGAGTCTGTTTTTGGTTACATATGCCTATGACTGAACATGCATGACATCACTGATTACATATTGTAGGTTGCATAAAGGCGATAAGTGTATTTTTATTTATTTATTTTTTATTTTTTTAAACCTGCACTTTGCATCTATTTTCAATTGTTTTTTTCAGGTTGCCAAAATGCAGTTCACTGAAAAAAAGAAAAAAAAAAATCCGCAAACTTGTTGCAAACAATTTATATAGGTTGATTTTAAACAAATTAAATTCAGTAATGTTCAGCCTAATTTGTATGTTTAAATTCAGCCCAAACAAATTGTTCACGATCACTTACCTTAAAAAAATGGTTGTAAATCCAAAGAATCGTCTTTGAATCTTTTTTTATCATTTTATTTTAGTGTTGAACAATCATGCATAAAATATTCATTTGAGAATGGTGTTGTGTAAATGCCCCCTTAAATTGTTTATCTCTTTCTTACAAAAAAAAAAAACATCACATGGTTTCATTAAAAAAACATTTCCTAAATAAAGCATTCCTCTTTTATAAAACCTTTTAATGACCATTCACACCAATCATGATAATAATAATGTTTTATAATGTGTCTATTTAGAGAATAAACAATTGAAACCATTTATATAGCAACAACAAAAACAATGCAAAATACCTGTATTATATTTTTCAGGAGGATTTTTCCCCAAACGGAAGCCGTTTGATGTCTTTATTTCTTTATTTATGTATTTATTAATTAAATTATTTATTTATTTTAGAGTTACTTTTTAGTTCCCGTTACAATAAAAAGAGCAACTTGAACATTTTGCTAAACATTTCCTTTTGTTGGACAGCAAAAAATAAGTCATGCAGGTTTAAATTGACATGAGGATGAATAAATGTTAGAATTTTCATGTACACTAATATAATATTTTGTGCTTTGATTTTGTGCTTTAGCACTCACCGGCCACTTTATTAGTCCAACTGCTCGTTACCGCAAATTTCTAATCAGCCAATCACATGGCAGCAGCTCAATGCATTTAGGCATGTAGACATTGTCAAGACGATCTGCTACAGTTCAAACTGAACAGCAGAATGGGTGAATAAAGGTTATTTAAGTTACTTTGAATGTAACATGGTTGTTGGTGCCAGACGGGCTGGTGTGAGTATTTCAGACACTGCTGATCTACTGGGATTTTCACACACAACCATAACCAGGATTTACACAGAATGATCTGAAAAAGAGAAAATATCCAGTGAGCGGCAGTTCTGTGGGCTCCATTGCCTTGTTGTTGCCCGAGGTCATAGTAGAATGGCCAGGCTGGTTTGAGCTGATAGAAAAGCAGCAGTAACTCAAATAACCACTTATTACAACCGAGATGCCAAAGAGTGTCTTTGAATGCACAACACATCGAACCTTGAGGCGGATGGGCTACAGCAGCAGAAGACCACCCCGGGTGACACTCCTGTCAGCTCAGGACAGGAAACTGAGGCTACAATTCGCACAGGCTCATCAAAATTGGACAATAGAAGACTGGAAAACAATTTGGTCGGAATTTGGTGTCAACAACATGAAAGTATAAATTCATCCTGCCTTGTATTAACAATACAGGCTGGTGGTGATAATGTAATGGTGAGACGGATATTTTCTTGGCACACTTTGGGCCTATTAGTACCAATTGAGCATCATGTCAACGTCACAGCCTTCCTGAGTATTGTTGCTGACCATGTATATCTCTTTATGACCACAGTGTACCCATCTACTGATGGCTGCTTCCAGCAGGAAAACTCGCCATATCATAAAGCTTGAATCATCTCGGACTGGTTTCTTGAACATGACAATGTGTTCACGGTACTCAAATGGCCTCCACAGTCACCAGAACTCAATCCAAAAGAGCACCTTTGGGATATGGTGGAACAGGAGATTTGCATCATGGATGCGTAGCTAACAAATCTGTAGCAACTGCATGATGCTATTGTCAATAGGGACCAAAATCTCTGAGGAATATTTCCAGTACCTCGTTGAATCTATGCCACGAAGGATTAAGGCAGTTCTGAAGGCAAAAAATGGGTCCAACCCGGTACTAGTAATGTGTACCTAATAAAGTGGCCGATGAGTGTACATTTGGTCTTTTTTCCAAATTCTTATCATTTATTTATTTTATTAGCGATTAGTTGACTTGTAAGTAAACATATTGTTTAGCATTTAGCATTTAGTTGACTTTAAAAATTAAGTAAAATAAACTTAATTTAATACACTATCAGAAAAATGATAAAAATATAAGTCAAGCCAACTTAACAATCTCAAGTTACAGGTTTACTCACTTTTTTTTTATTAAAGTCTACTTGTAGCTTTTAAGGCTATATGTAGGTTTACCTTATAAGTAAAGTAACAAATCGATTTTTACAGTGTAGTTTTTCCCCTTTAAATGACAATATCATGTTGAATTTTCTCTGTGTGTGCGTGAGGGTACGATTCTGGCTAGATCTGAAGTGGCCTGTAACAAAGAGTTGTTGATTATCTGTGACAGAACTGAGTCTTTCTGTCTGCTTTAGCTCAGTTGTCATCACCGTGTGGTTCCTGATAAGTGTGGATGATGGAGTTTTCCACAGCCTTCATAAGTGTCTACAATTCGGACATATCAGCAGCCTGATATACTGGGCTCCTGGAGGGCTTTTTTTTATCCGTCACATGATGTGTAGGTCAGATCGATAGTGGCTCTTTGTTCTGAATGGGTGTGAGTGGGCCGGGGTCAAGTGTTGTGTGTTATCTTGTGCATAAGACTGAAGTCTATAAATGTGTATGTTGGGAAATAGCGTTCATGCGTAGGAGACCGTGTGCGGATGTAAGAGCCTTGTCTTTGAAGATCCGGGGTGGTAAGCTAAAGATTACAGGTTCAAATGTCACAAGGGATAGATGGAGCTTCACTAAGTGGAGCTGAGCACTAGATTTAATTAAAAACAGCATTAAAAAAACACTGGTCAAAAGTTTGTTTCAGAAAATAGTGCTGAGCTGTTGCCCTTTAATGATCAGTTTGTATTCATGATTAATCATTGCTTAGGTTCTTAGTTTAATTAATATTGAAAAACCTTTCGTTTTTGCTTCATGTTTTTATGAAAATCATGATACATTTTATGTTTCAAGGTAATTTGATGAAGATGAAGTTCAAAATAGCAGCTTTTGAAACAAAATATGTGTTACCCTTTAATGATTTAATAGTTTGTTTGTTTTTTTACTGAAATTTATGATCAATTTAAAGGATCTTTAATGAAAAAAAAGTTTTGTAAAAAATGTAAATAATATTATTATTGCTTTACATTGTGGTTTTTGTATGCTTTCATTATGCTAAAACTTCAGTGGAATATTTGTTATTTTTCATTTGTTATTTTTTTTCATTTATTGTAATATATTTTGATTTCTGTATGCTTTCAATATGCAAAAAATTCAGCTTTGAATCGCAGGAATGTTTTTAATTTTTAATGTATTTGTTACATTTTCACTTATATTCATTCATTCATTCATTTTCTTTTCGGCTTAGTACCTTTATTAATTAGGGGTTGCCACAGTGGAATACACCGCCAACTTATCCAGCATATGTTTTACACAGAGGATGCCCTTCCAGTTACAACCCATCACTGGGAAACATCCATGCACCCTCATTCACACACATACATTACGAACAGTTTAGCTTACCCAATTCACCTATACCACGTATTTGGACTTGTTGGGGAAATCGAAGCACCTGGAGGAAACCCACACGAACACGGGGAGAACATTCCAACTGCACACAGAAATGCCAACTGACCCAGGCGAGGCTTGAAGCAGCAACCTTCTTGCTGTGAGGCGATTGTGCTACCCACTGCGTCACTGTGACGCCCGTTTTCACTTATTTTATTTTTTTCAAAATATATTTACATTTAAAAAGTTAAATCTAATTAATATTAATATTAAAATAATTTTTTTTTTTTGATCAAAATTCAGTGGAGAACAGACTACTAATAAACCTGATGATGATAAATCTAATTCTAATAAATCTAAAATATAATAATTGTTGTTAAATAATGAAAATTTCATACATTGTAATGCATTTTCAAATAAAAATTCTATTAAATTAAATTGATTATTTTGTATAAAAACGCTTGTTTGTATACATTGCATTGGTGTCTTATTTTAGTCTTATTTTATAATTCCAATCATAAATAATGTAATATAAGCTCCTGGTAGTTAAATTAACTACAAAATAACTTTATAAAGGTATTTTATGAACAAATAGAGTTCCCCGGTGGCACAGTGGTAGCACTGTCGTCTCAAAGCAAGAAGTTAAAGCACAAAGTATTAAATTAGTGTACTTGAACATTCTAATATTTATTCATCCTCATGTCATTTTAAAACTGTGTGACTGATTTTCTGCTGTCGAGCAAAAGATGTTTAGCATAATGTTCAAGCTGCTCTTTTTCCATGTAACTAATAAATAATAAATAAAGAAATAAAGATGTCAAATGGCTTCAGTTAGGTGAAAAAATCCTCCTGAAAATTAAAATACAGGTATTTTGGAGTCCCAGCTGGGTCAGTTAGCATTTCTGTGTGAAGTTTGCATGTTCTCAATGTGTTTGCGTGGGTTTCCTCCGGGTTCTCTGGTTTCCCCCACAGTCCAAAGACATATGGTATAGGTGAATAGGCTAAATTGTATGTTGTATATGTGTGTGAAAGAGAGTGTATGGGTATTTCCCAGCAGCTGGAAGGGCATCTGCTGCGTAAAACATATGCTGGATAAGTTGGCGGTTCATTCCACTGTGGTGACCCCTGATTAATAAAGGGACTAAGCCAAAAAGAAAATGAATGAATGAATGAATGACCAGTTCCCCTCACTCCACAATAAATCCTTTAAAGTTAACCATAGTCTCTCTATAACAAGAAATGGGAAGTGCAGAACCAACAAAAATTCAAGTGGCCTTCACTATAAACAGTCAAACGTCAAACCTAAGTGAATAAATTTAAAGTGTGAAATGTGCTGTCTGGATAGTCGGATTCACCTAATATTTGAACTAAGTGAGTTGTGTGTTTTTTGCAGCAGTATGGACCGTATCCAGCAGCTGAGGAGGGAGTATCTTCAGGCTCGTCGAGAGGGAACAGCTCCAGCATATGAGGAGCTGGAGGCCCGACGGAGAGGAGCTGAACATGACCCACACAGAGTAAGACATCAGACCCACACCAGCCTATAAAACACTCTTTCACCTACACACCAGCTCTAAGATTAACTCCTGTCAATTCAGAGTTCACTTCTGAGTTAATGAATTAAACTCTAAAACTCTATTGGTGCAGACAACACTATTGGTGCAGACAAATAGTGCCACTGCACTTTTGGTTGACCCAAGTTCAAGTCCTGGAGTTCTCCCAATCATATCTTCCCTCTCTTTCTACAACTTCACTTTCTGTCCTGCTACTGTCCTGTCAAAAAAAAGGGTAAAAACAAAAATCCTTTTTGCATGGAGAAATGCTTTTGAGAAAAAGTTAGCATTATAGTGTGTTTCTTGTATATACAAATAAAATATGTATAATTGTAAACTTTTCGACTTGGAAAGAGTGTTTAGCACCTCACAAAGTTTTGGAAACCCATAATAGTATAGAAATGGTTATTAGAAACCAATAAATTGAAACAAATAATATAAAAATAAACAGAAGGAAAAGTATGCTATATTGTTATATGTACTTTACAATGGTAAGTGCAAAGATATTGTAGTGCAAACTGAAACGAAATATCATCATGAAAAATCATCATGATATCCTGGTTTCATTTGGAAATTAAGTAAAAGTATTCATTATATAGTATTGTTATTGTTATTATTATTATTATTAGTAGTAGTAGTAGTAGTAGTAGTAGTAGTAGTAGTGTTATCAATAACCTTAACCTCCTTTAAACTATCACAAGCCTAAACTTAACCTCTACAGTTGTCTTATGAAACTTCATACTTTTTAAGACAAGTATACTCAAATATAAAATGGTTAGCTGACTTTGCTTAACAAAAGTGCGTAGACATTTTGCTTTAAAGAATTCGTTTGACTTTCCTTGGAAAAAGTGACTTAACCTGTTGCTTTACATTTATGTAAATGAATTGTATACATGATTATTACATTTAACAGTAAAATCAACTAGTCAATTTTAAGGTGATACTGAGTGTTTGTAAATTATAGTAATGAATATTTTTTTTTTCCCCAAAATTGATTATGAAAAAAATTGGGTGTTGTAGAAGTTAGTTTGATTTGCTGAAGTTGTAATCCTAACGGCAGATTCACACAGGGTGTCAGCGTCAACGCTTGCCATTTACTTTGAATAGTTGACATCAAGCCTTGATGAACTGAATTGTGTATCTATTCCTCCAGAAGTTGGGAATTTGTCAACTTTTGTGCCAACAGATGCATCAGCCAATTAGATCGCTTTATGCAAATACCCCTGCTCAGACAGTAACCGATTGCGTTCTAATTTCATTGGCTGATGCTGCTATGAGGATCGCGTCAGCCCCAATTTCAAACACACCCTCAGTCAAATGTTGACACTCATGTGAATGGGACATAAATGAAAGTGACACTGACAGTTTTTGTCATGAAGAAGACTGCATATATACTGTACATAAACATGATGCGACCGGAGTGGCAAATTGCATTGCACATGATCTTTCGATGCTTGATTTGTATTTGATGATTTCTCAGCAGCTGTTTTGTCTAACTGCTGTTATTTTGTGTTTATTTTGTTATGGAGGTAAGCTTGCTGCACATATTAATGCCTAAAGCATATCGCATCTCATTTACATTGCATCTGACATACTTTGATCTGTTTTTACCACTAAGTAAAAAGAAAATAACTTTCCCACGAGTGTATCAAAGCATTCAGTGCTCAGAATTCACCATCCATTAGCAGAAAGTTAATTTTGCGCCTTACATCCACACCACTTTTACCTTTCCCTCAATCAGAGCAGATAATTGCCTCAGTATCTCTCTATACAGCCTCAATTCCTCAATACAGACTCGTAGAAACTTCCACCAAATGCATTGCTGCATTTCTTTATTAGGATTGGGACAAACCGGCGTAATTTGTTTTCACTCAGAACACATAGTAATTCCCTTTGTGCCAGATCAATAGTTATACCTCTCAAATTCAAATGAGCTAACGTCTGTTTTTGTAAGAGCCGCGGTGAACAATGAAGCATCGCCGGCTGTGGGATTAGAGAGGCAGATCGAATTAAACTAACTCCAAACAGCAATCACCCAATCTAACGAGCCTGCTCATTAAGGTCGACACTGCATTTATTCGTTTGCTCGTCTGTGCTTATTTATCTATTTATTCAGCGCTAATTATTCAGCCGCTGAAGGAAACAAACACTCGCTGCGTCAAAGCAAAACAAAGTTATCAGCCGATGTTTTTTTCTTTGCACGGTGAAATGGTTTGGAAATGATCTTGGAAATGATGACAATCGCCCGAAGGTAGACATTCTCCATATCCTGCGACTTTACACGCACCGTTGGAGAGACGTTCACAGAAGTTTCCACACCCTGTACTGTGACTGCGATGTAGTCTAGACCTCGGATATAAATAATACTCCTCATGACAGACAAATTATGTCTGCCTATTGTTGCAGCTGCCTTTCCTCTGCGTTCAGACGGAGCCCTTTTATGGACATTTCTGTACACATCGCACTTGATCGACCCGCACGGATGTTCCCCGGTAAACACAGAGAAACGAAGAAGACATTTGGTTTGGGATTCAGTTTGTTGGGCTGTTCCAAAAACCAGAACCATTCAGCTCTTTCCAATGCAAGCCAATCGGTTTCACACAATCCTGCTTTCCAGTAAATGTTTTAGCTTCTCGTCTGCCAGAGGATCCTGTGGTTGATGTCTTTTTTTTTTTTCTTTTGTGTTTATGTGTTGAGTTTCAGTGTTTTCTGGTTCTTTACTGTGCTGTGTGAGTGTGGGACAACTACAGTGGGGTTGATATGGAGTGTGTGTGTGTGTGTGTAGACGTTGATTGATGACTGCTCGACCACTCTATGGATTTCTGTGCTGACTCAGTGACTGCATTGCTCAAGCATGACTGTGGTATAGTCTCGGTGACCACAAGTTCACTTGTGAGGACTTCTGACGTCCAGATGAAATTAGGGCTTGGCTTTTTTCGATATTGGTGTCAAAAAAATGGATCAGTTCCAAAAAACGTAGAGCTGCTGCCTTCTGGAGAAGAATTATAACAGATAGTGTGGGACATGAGATTTGAGTTTGATCGAGACATGAGATCTGAGATTTGAGACATGAGTTTGACTTGTATTTGAAAGGTTGCTGGTTCGATTCCCGGTCGTGGCAGGAATTGCGGATGGGGGATTGAATGAACTGCACTTGGACGGGTTAAAAGCAAAGGATCAATTTCGAGTATGGGTAAACATACCTGACAGTACTCACTTTACATGAAAAGTATGCTTTATATACAGTGTGGGTGAAATGTAACTAGGCAATATTTATTGCATATAGAGCTTTTAATACTACTGGAGGTAAAAACAGTCTCTAAATAGACAATATAAATATTTTGTATTTCTTGCATTGATATTCTAGACAGCAACCAAGAAAGACAGTGTTATGTGTTCTCACCGGACACGGATGAAGCGTCAAGCGCGAGAGATTTACATGTTAAGTCAATGCAAAAACATGAGTAGACATCCTGAAGCATGTTTCGCATGAATGAGGTGGCGCGAATGGCGCAATTTTTGCATATGAAGCAGCGTGAGTTGAATGTTTTGCGCGTTTGATGCATTTAATGTGTAATTCACGCAAATCGCTTGAGTTGAAAAAACTGAACTTTAGCAGACATTCGTGCCGTGCCGTAACTAATCAGGAGCTTTTTTCTTGTAGGGGTGTAATTATGATGTAGTGCCTGTTTTTGGTGTCCCGAGGGGAAATCCTCTTGCCAACACTGGAAAACAGCTCATCAAATTGAGCTTGGCTGAATCTAAAGCACCGCTTAAAGCTTCCGTCATTCAGGTACAGTTTCTGGAGGAGTTGATGAACTCACATAGCTGGGTGCACCTCTGAAATGTTCTAGTGGACTCAGACATGGTGCCGAATGAATATACGCTGTTTTTCAGAATTCCTAAAGCACATAAAGCAAAGCTACTCTCTGAATAAAATCCATGTTAGCCATTGAGCAACAAAGCTAGAGTCACTGGGCAGACAGAAGCCCTGCCCATGACGCGAATCCGCATCTATTGTAAAGTGAATTTCATATGTGAATGAAGTGAATTTGATGTGCGAATGAAGCGAGTAAACTCAAAATGTCTATTTATGTGCAAATAGCACAATTTTTATGAGTTAATGACATGTCTGGTATGAAGACAGCATCAGAAATATAGGCTTGTTGTCAGTTACATTATTTTAGGGCTGTGCAATATGGACAAAATTAATCATATTGCAAATCTTTATATATATATATATATATATATATATTTATATATATATATATAAATTTTTTGAACGAATATTGCGATTTTATTTGTGATTTTGGCAGCTGTTTTTGCTTTTTCAAGCGCGCTACATACACACATTCTACATGTATTCAGCACACAAGAAGTGCATAAATTAACATTTCACAATGAAACATCATAGTGTTAATTTTAATAAATAAAACTGTAGTAAAATTGTCTTTAAATCAGACAACATAAAATAAATTAAGATGAACTAACCTCACCTCTAGTTAAACACATACTGTACACAGTAGCACTAACTGCTTGATAAACAAAACTGCAATAAATTGTGTTAAAAACTGACAACATGAAAAAAATAAAGATGAACTAACCTCAATTCCAGTCAGAACAATACATAAAAACTAACGTAAATCATAACCATCTATTCGGTTCTCCCATTCAACTTCGTTGTGCGTGGAGTAAGCTCTGATTGGTTAACATCTTTCTCCCGCTTAGCTTAGCTGTAATTGCCCGGTGTCCTGCGTCAGCTGTGATTGGTTAACATATTAAAATCATGCACACAAGAACGTGAACAAAAAAAAAAAAATTTATAGATAAAATTGCAGCCTTTGGGATTTAGAAATTGCATGTGCTTAAATCGCGAATTTTTTTTTTTTTATTTATTTTTTGCGATTGCAATTAATTGCACAGCTCTACTGTGTGCGCGTATCACCATTTGTTCTTAGGTATATTTATTTATTCATTAATTTTACAGACATTTATGTCAAACATAAAGCACAACACAATTTGCAGTTAACATTTTTAATTAAATCACTTGTCAAATAATGCAGAAATTAATTTATATTGATACAGTCCTTTGCACAGTAAGAATAAATCTTGCCTTTTTCTATTCAACTGTCCCACAAAACAAACAAATGACATTTTAAATGATAGAAACATATACTGCATCATTATACTGTTATACTATATTTACTTTATTTTTAGTTAAATGTGCAAATCATTGGCGATTATGTGAATTGTGAGATGAACAAAAATAAATAAATCTAAAAAAGTTTGCCAAGCTCAAACTTTTGAATGAAAAATGTAGGGAGTTCAGATAATACTGAGGGTAAATGCATCTCGCCAGAATAACTATCTTGGTAGGCGGTATAATTTTCCTGCCTCTTCATGTTGGGAGTGTGACTTCAATGCTTTAAAATGCTACCCTAAAATACTGCTTACGTAGGCAGCTCACTAGGTTTTGGAACAGAACAAATGTGAGTGTGTCCTCCAGAAGGTATACTGTACCCGTGATCCTGTGCCATCTTGGACTCTTTCCTGTAGCTCAGCTTCTAAACAATACCAAGGTCATGGATTTGATTCCCAGCGAGCATCCATACTGTGAAAATACCTTGAACTCACAGCAAGTCGCTTTGGATGAAAGTGCCTGGCAAGAGCATAATAAATGCAGAAGTGTATAATGCATTTATAAGGAAGTCTGAAGATAGCAAAGGAAGTCGAAAGGCTTAAAGGCAAATACTGTTGCTGTCTTGCGGGTTCTGTGCTGTTCATTCCTCAGATGTTGAGATAAGATGCACGACACGCTGTCTGTGTAACACACAATTATGTTATGTGTTGCCTGCAGTGTCTAATGTTTCCATAAACTATTTTTACCCTGTTAAAAAAAATGCAAGCAAATGGGCTTCAGGATTTAAAAGGAAGGCTGTTCGAGTTTTCAAAGGCTCCACTTCATGGAATCAGTCATGAGAAGGCAACCGATGAGCCGTGGAGAGGCGTCTAAATAGCATCCTAAAATATATGTGCTAGACTTGTGACTGTTTATAGGGCCTGTAAGGCAGTTAAAGTTGGTATGATGGTGCTCCAACTGCTATGGTCCTAATGAGAGCTAGACAACAGCCAAGAGCCTATGCTGGCAGTGTTTACCAACACCATCTTCTCTGTCTCTTCCCTCAGTGAGGATTGATGCAGTCCATGAGAAACTACCCTCACAAATCTGTCAAAGCGTCTCTCTGTTGCTCTGAGGACCTACCGCTGTTTCCTTTCTTTAAGCTGGGACTCAATCCAGATCCTTCTCCAGCACACGTCAACAGCTGCATCTCCTGTTCACACAATGAGAAAGTACCCCAGAAATACAGTTTTCCCGTAACTGTTTTTTTTTCAAGTCACCCGTTCATAAAACAGTCGCCAGTAGTGAAATATTTTCCCTTGAAACACTAGCAGAGAATATTTGTTTAATATTTTCCAGTCGGGTGCTGGATTTCACCGGGTTTCTTCAGTTGTGGTTTGATCAAGATGTGCTCCAGGCCTCTTGTGCTTTCCCATTTTCCTCAGCAGGTTTTTGACCTCAAGTATGTGCGTATGGTGGTAGCTGCTCTTACAAAGCAGCTCTGGCACTTCTCCTGCACCAATTTGCAACAGACACTTTCTTACAATCACTCTATACTTACTTACTCCCAGGGCCGTTGATATTTAGCCGCACCATGTTGGTGTTTCTGGCAGTGGCGTAGTGAGTAGCACGTTCGCCTCACAGCAAGAAGGTCGCTGGTTCGAGCCTCAGCTGGGTCAGTTGCCATTTCTGTGTAGAGTTTGCATGTTCTCCTCGTGGTTGCGTGGGTTTCCTCCGGGTGCTCCGGTTTCCCCCACAAGTCCAAAGACATGTGGTATAGGTGAATTGGGTATGGCTAAATTGTCCGTAGTGTATGAGTGTGAATGAGCATGTATGGATGTTTCCCAGAGATGGGTTGCGGCTGGAAGGATATCCTCTGCGTAAAACAAATGCTGGATAAGTTGGCGGTTCATTCCGCTGTGGCGACTCCAGATTAATAAAGGGACTAAGCCGACAAGAAAATGAATGAATGAATGACTGAATGTTGGTGTTTTGTTACATCAAATTTTACAAGGTGGGTCGTTAGCCCAACGCTCAACCCCCAACCTGGATGACCAGGACATACGCACATGCACTGCGGACATTTTATATGGCTTATTCAGCGTATGTCTTTGGAAACACATACACTACGGACAATTTATATAGTTTATTCAGCGCATGTCTTTGGGAAACCGAACCATTTGGAGCAAACCCACATGAACACAGGGAGAAAATGCAAACTCCACACCGGAATGCCAACTGACCCATGCCAACTCGAACCAGTGACCTTCTTGCTGTGAGGTCACAGCGCTACCCACTGCGTTACCGTGCTCCCTTATAATCACTCTATATCTTTAAAAAAAACATTGTGCATTTCCGAGTGTGCTTTACACAGGTGAGTGGGCTGTACAAACCACCTGTAGAAACACTCTTCTCTCTAAATACACTGGCCACTTTTTTCAAACTCCATCTTACAAGGACTTAATTTGGTAAATAGTGTTTACTTGTGAGTGTACCACAGATTATATTGCATTACTTTAGTTTTCTTAACCTTAAATATCTCTTTTGCTCCATGTCTTGCACATTATTCTTCTGTATTACGTAAATTACTTGTACACTATATAGTCTGTCTTAGGTTATAAGTAGGGCCACACGGAATCTGAGCGTGCAGAATTCCGCAGATTTCCGCAGATTTTTAGCCCATCATTGATTCTGTTTATTTACTTGACTAAATGTGTGTAAATTTAGATTTATTCAGTTTTTAAATTTATTTCAGTAATAAAATTGACTAAAATTAAAGTATTCATATGATTTATTTACAATACAGTTTGTGAAGTACTATTTTCTGTCTTTTAGTAGAGATTGTATATGAGAGGCTTGCTTTGTTTACCAAATAAAGTGGATCTAATTGGATTCGCATTGTAAACATTAAAGAAAAGTTTAAAAGATATTACTTTTTATTTCATATATTAAGGTTTTAGTTATGATACTCACAAAATCATTCCGCATAAATCCGCAGATTTTTAACAAAATACTCCGCAGAAATAGCAAAAAATGTCTGCATATTCCATCTGGCCCATGTGCATAGTTAACAATATATAGTATTGACCTTCCATTCTGCAGTGCAGGAGTGTGCTTGTTTTTTTTTTTTTTTATTGTTTCAGAATTAAATTATAATTAAATTTAGATTTAGTTGCCTATGGGTGAAATGACTAGAAATAATAAATGCAGAAAACAAGTGTGTTCATGACAATACATAAAAAGAGAATAATATAATAACAAAAAAAATAGCAGTTTGCCACATCAAGTAGCATAACGAGTGATTTTTACCATCTCAAAAAAATCTCGAGCCAAAATGATTCCAATGGATGCACCAGCTTGTACATGAAGCATAAGGTCATATGAATATTCAAGTATTTTAGCTCTGTGTAGATTTAAAAAATTGCTCTTATCTCCAGTGTTGTTTATATTTATGCGTATATTTATTTGAGCAACACTGTGGTCCTGCAAGACACGACATTTCGTTCCACTTTATGGCCACACATGTAGTAGAATGACAATAAAGCTCAACTTGACTTGACTTGAAAGTCAAGGTTGATTTGGACGTAAGAAGGACAGGATATGATGTGATCCTTTGATGTTGGTTTTGAATCCCAGTTTGAATATAAAAGCCAGTTTGAAATTAGCAACATGCTGTCATGAGACCCAGCTGAGGGCTTTAACAATGAGCAGCTTTAGCATTTAGGTTCCTGTCTGCTGGAATCACTGCCGTGCCATGGCCAGCCATTGTCAACTTTTTTTTCCTCTCTGGGAGCCGTACAAACCACAGAGCTAAAGGGGAGACAAAGAGAGACACGTTAGACTCGGGGAAACCCTAATAAGTCAGCAACTCCTTCCACTGCGTCCACCCTGCTGTCTAAACTCAGCAGCATCAGGCCGGTAGAAGCCAGATGTGGAGATGTTGGAGGCCTGTCAGGAGGATCTGGTGTAACTTGCCCTTTAAATGTCCAGACGCATTGGGTTTTTAGAAGAAACCTCACGGGTGCGTTTGCCAGGTGGAAATTGACGCTGATTCATCATGTAAGTGTCTGGGTAACTTCAGTCTGATTGCAGAAGTCAGTCTGAGTGTAGACTGGAGGAGGACCATGAGGGTTGAGGCTTTTTCTTGGGTAACTGTTCAGAGTGAAGTCATGACCAAAATCACATCTGGGATATTGTGTGGTCCGTCACATTGGTCTGTCTATCTAACGATGTGTTTATCTGTTTATATCTATATGTGAATCTGTCTAAATCTGTCTACACATACCTATTTGTCTAACTATATGTCTATCTGTCTGTCTATCTGCCTCTCTGTTTCTGTCCGTCTGTCCGTCTGTCTGTCCGTTTATCTATCTATCTATCTATCTATCTATCTATCTATCTATCTGTCTGTCTATCTATCTATCTATCTATCTATCTATCTATCTATCTATCTATCTATCTATCTATCTATCTATCTATCTATCTATCTATCT
>CAIGQQ010032765.1:16646919-16663519 GCA_903798035.1 Danio albolineatus
ATATATATATTCTTTGTTTGTTTGTTTATTTATTTATTTATTTATTTATTTATTATTATTATTATTATTATTATTATTATTATTATTATGTGTTGTTTTTTTTTATGAGAGTCTTAATTTTTTTGTACTGAAATCCTTGCGGAATTAATGTTTTTTTTTCACATTATGTTTAGTGTCGTATCAGTCTAGTACCCTTTTTTGGCATTTTTGACAAGCTACAGTCAAGGTTTAATGTTTTTATTTTATTTGACGATTTGCTGTCTTTCAAAGAATACATTTTATTTTCCATGGAAACCAATGGAAGGTCAATTTCACCCATGAGACACTACTGATGTAACTAAAATATGTACAACCTCTTGTAAACACATCTGTGAAACTTTGCTAGCACATTCATCACTCTAAATAAAAAAGCAAAGTATTTAACAGTGTTTTAAGAAGATTAAAAATCAAGCGCGGGTCAGATTGACCTACAGCTCAACCCTTCTAATAAAACAAGGAAATGTCCAATACTTTGTTTTGATATTTGATATTTTGCTATTGATTCCAGCTGTATTAGTCCTTCATATGTCATGAATAAGTCTTAGATGGTGTTTTGATTGGTCAGCTTGTGGGTTTCTCGTTTTTTGCTTCCTGTCCTGACATATTTAGGATAAAAGTGCTGACGTCTCCGGTGTTGGCGAAACTACCACAGAGGAGGTTAATTCAAAGGCCTTTGTGCCTGTGTATTGTTTCAGGTTTAAAATACAACACAGAGACCATAGTGTGCCAAGCAATATAACCTCAATTTAACTTGGCCAGGGAACAGTGGAAGTGAACTTCAATGAATTTAGCTTCGGTTTGTTGAGCACATATCCTCAAGTTACAAAAAAATACCCAGAATGGTAATGCATGTGAATGAACGCTTTTAGGTTTCCTAGATGGTGAGAGGACAGTTTTTTTTTTCAGAAGCACATGTGGATGAGTAGGCAATGCTCTGTCTGCCCTGTTGGGAAAAAAAGAATCAAAGAAGTTGTAATGGATTTAATTGTGTTGATTTTAATGGAAATTATAATAGTACTGTACTGTGGGTCTTTGTATACAAAGTATACAGTAATCTGGTAATTGTTTGCCTTCAATTGGGGTCATGTTAGAAACAATAAATCATCCAATTTTTCTAATTAGAAACCATTAAATTTGCTGGTTTTAATGTATAGATTTTGATGGTTTTAATAATTTTAATAGCATTTGTGGAGGAAACCATTAGAAACGTATGTTGTGTTGTATGCTGTGATTGTTTTGGGAGAGTGGGAAGACTTGGATATGCTGTGTTGACAATGTTTTTATGCATAATTTCCTTTTATTGTGAACCAATTGATTTCAAAGGTGTCTGGGATGTGTCTAGGAATGCATGAACGATTGATTTATTACATAAATAGGGACACTAACCCATTGTTTGTTTGTTTTTTGCACTTTTTTTATAGCAAAAGCAGAGAATAAAGAATGTAATGTTGATTTGTAGCTACTGGTGTGCTAGATGTGGTGCCGATCAAATAGTATTGGGTGAAGATTTGTTCAACTTTAAGAAGTTAAAAACAAAATAAAAGAAGTTTCTCAAGTTGAAGGTTAAACTTCACCTTGAAGTGTATTTCTTTATTGTTTTGTTTTTTGGTAAGAATCTCTCTAACAATGTTATCAAGCTTTTTTATTATAAAAAAAGCTTGTTAGTAGCTTGTTTTCTATTCTGTTAAAATATACTGTAAATAAATAATTTTTTTGTATTTGTTGTATTTGTTGTATTTTTTGTATTCATGTTTTTTTTTTTTTTTTTTTTTTTTTTTTGCAAATTACTGTACAAAAACCTTGTAATAAGTTCCCAGTACGTTTTCTGTTATTTTACAGACTTATTGAGTAGGTCTGACAGAATGTAGACTCAAAAGTAAATGGCCAACGATATATGATTGGTGAACATTTTTGTATATTAAAATATTTTCAATACTTTGATTGTAAGTTTACATCTAAAAAAAAAACTAAAAAAACATGTGTTACCAACTTTATAAAAACACATGTATACTCATTACATATCGAACACTCTCTAATAACAATTCAATTCAATTCATCTTTATTTGTATAGCGCTTTTACAATGTAGATTGTGTCAAAGCAGCTTCACATGCATTATAAACAATTGAAACAGTGTCAGTCCAGTTTTCAGTGTTGAAGTTCAGTTTAGTTCATTTCAGCGTGGTTTAATAATGACTGCTGACAGAAATAACAGAAATATTTAACAGAAAGCAATACTGAAAAGGTGACACAAAAAGTTACTTAAACTTGTGTGGCGCGATATTACGTTCATGCCAGATATACAATACAAATGTTGTAAACAAATCTGCTGTAAAATTAAGTGAAGGACCAATTTTGTACAAGTGTAGTCTGGAATTTCATTTGAAAATATAGATTATGGTCAAGCACAATCTGCGTCACTATGAAGACGCAAAAGGAGCCCCTTGGCGTCACTATACAGACGCAAAAGGAATTCCATTGCTCTTAATGGGTTGCCTCAGGCATCACATCGAGACGCTTAAAGCCTCGTATAATTACCAATAAATTTCAACACATTTAAAAAAAAACCTGGTTTACACGTACTATCGAAGTTTTTTTTTTTATATATATGTACAATTTTTTGTTTTGTTCATAAAAAGTATCTGTAAACTGGGTCGAGACAATTGTAAATAAAAATAAGCGTTGGTCAAAGTTACATCCGTTAAATAGCATTCAACAGTGAGTTTATCATCACTTAGCTCTAGGTCAAACTGCATCACCGCTGAGAATTGGTTGGTTCAGTCAAATGATCAAAAGAAGAGTGCCAAACTCTGTGTGCTCAATTTTTGCAACTTTGTTCATGTAGCAGAAGGAGGGGAGCTATTGAGCGCTAAGGTTATGCTACTTGTTTAAGCTAAGGCCCCTTTTACACTAGTGCGTTTTCGTTTTAAAATGCATAAGTTTTGCTACGGTTACGCCATCCGTCCACACTACGCCGGAGTTTTCGAGGCGCGAAAACGGAGCGTTTTGGAAACGCTGGAGAGGCTGTTTTCATTCTAAAACGCTGCTGCTGCGTCTCAGTGTGGATGGGGGGAAACGGAGACTTTTGAAAATGGAGGCGTGGCTGCTGAGATCCGCAACGTGATTGGGGATTTTGGGTCATTGCGTATCCTTCCCTTATTCGTCAAGCGCACGTGGCTATAACGTCACCGGCAGACGGAAGACCAGCCTTCTCTGTAAACACTGTATTTTCGATAGCCATGGATGTTTTATATTCATTTATTACTTTAAGTAACAACTCAACCTCGTCGTCTGTCAACAATAAGACCTCTCTTGCTTTCTTTACCATCGCGTTCTTCGTTCAACCAGCGTTTGTTGACTAACAATGACCAAATGCCGAGCGAGACGCATGCTTGAACGCGCATGCCCAGAGTGCGCAAATGGTCACATGATATACGTTTCTGGTGGAGTAGTGAATACGGAGATCTGTTGAGACGCTGGGTGAAAACGCAAGTGTGGACGCGGATCATTTTCATGCTAAAACGCCGTTTTAAAACTAAAATGCGCTAGTGTAAACTGGGCTTAAATCCTCCTACATAAGTGATTTATAACACCTGATGGTAAATGTGGTTGTACTCATAACAGTTACTATATGGTAGTTTGGTAGTTTATTTATCTAATTAGTCACCTGTAAATGTCAACCGGGTAATGGTTTGAATTTCTGGTTTGTTTATTTGGCATGATATTAAATTCATCCACTGCATGCTTGAGTGTATAACTGCATGGCATATAATGTGTCATTTGAGACGCAACTTGGGTTTTTCCACAACTTTGCATTGCGCAGCATCGTGTTGTCTTCAGAGCAGATTTTTAATATCTTTATATCTGTGTGGTAGTCTATCCATCACACTGTTTACCAATCTGTTCAACATAAAGTCATGTTCTTTTGGACATACTGCAGAGCTCAGAAATGATTTGTCCTTTTCTTTTTTTTTCTCTTTCCTTGAGGTCAAGGCTTTTTTAGAAGGCCAACATGTAAAAGCAGTGGATTTGTGATGTTCTCACGATCATTAAAACCATCAGGCTTTTCACAGAAACACCCAGTTCTTTGCAAACACCACATTGGTGTAGTCGTCAGGATCTCAGCACTTTCTCTTGCCCATGAGAACACTGCAATCAAATCTTCTGGCTGATTAAAGACCGGGTCTGAGTTTTAAATCGGGCGTAGGCCCTGTCACAATTACAGTCCTTGGGCTTGTGATTTATGATGTGTATTTAGATAATGTTGATAAGACATATGGCTGTCGTTGGTGTGTCATGTATTCTTGGTCTGGTTCCATTGGGAGGAGGAGGACCAGTGCCGTTCTGAGGGATGCGATTTGGTATTATGCGGTTCCTCTGCAGATGTCTGTGTTTGTTGTTGGGGAGGAGAGTTTCTCTGTGGCCGTTTTCCACCCTCTAGGAGAGATGCGGTCTGGAAGTGGATTAGATACAGATAGGAAAACACAGAAACAAAAGGACATACCAACGAAGATGAGTAGAAATGGAGAGAAGATGAAAGCCAAACCAAAAACAGCAAGCTGTTGGAAATGGCATTCAAAGTAAGACAAGCCAAACCAAGTTTAGAGGAAGAGAAAAGGGTGCTGAAGGCTTTCACTCGCCAGACTTTTGCCTTGTAACGTCAAAATGGGAATAAATTGATCAGATGACTGTCTAAGCTGGGGGAAAGACTGGAAAAAAGAGACAGAGGCATGTGTCTGGTAATAATTGCGGAATTTTAATTGGATTATAGTCTTGGTTAACCTTGCTGAGCCGCTTGAGTCTGTTCATTGACTACGTGGCAGTTGAATTTGATCCCATCCCAGGAAGATCAGCGTAAAGGGTTCAGACAAAACCGAGCCTAATGTCTTCATGTCTGCCTCACTTCCTTGGAGAAGCCTAGGTTTAGCCAAAATCCTTAAAAGGCTGGAATACACTCCAAGACTTTTTCAAATCTGAACAGTTATTGAAAGACTTGGGATCATAACATTGCCAATTTTGTGAATGTTCACAGAGAAAGGCTGGGCATTATTCACCAAACAACGGAGAATCATAGACTACCAGAGTTTGGTTTAACCAAAGTTTTTAAAGTATACTGGAATATACATTTGAAGTCAGAATTATTAGCCCCTCTGTTTATTTTTTCCAGCACATTTCTAAACATAATAGTTTTAATAACTGACTTCTAATAACTGATTTATTTTATCTTTGCCATGATGACAGCACATAATATATTTTACCAGATACTTTTTCAAGACACTTCTGTATAGCTTTGACTGACATTTAAAGGCTTAACTAGGTTAACTAGGCAGGTTAGGGTAATTAGGCAAGTTATTGTATAATGATGGTTTGTTTTGTAGGCTATCGACAAAAAAATTGCTTAAAGGGGCTAATAATTTTGACCTTAAAATGTTTTTTAAAAAATTAAAAACTGCTTTTATTCTAGCAGAAATAAAACAAATAAGACTTTTTCCAGAAGAAACAAATATTATCAGACATACTGTGAAAATTCCCTTGCTCTGTTAAACATAATTTGGGAAATATTTGAAAAAGGGGGCTAATCATTCTGACTTAAACTGTACAAAAAAGTTTTTTAATCTGAACACATTCTAATAAACTAGGGGTGCTGATTTTGTGAATGGTTAAACATTCATTATTTGTAACTGAATGAATAAACATTCATTCATATGTTCATTATTTTTTATCAATGGTCACATCGGTCCAGAGTGTTGTGTATTATTTTTGTATTTTTAGCACAGCTCGTATGTCTTCTACTATGTGTCAGCAACAGCATGTGCATGTGTCATGATACTGGCTGAGGACTGTCACTTGCAAGAAAATAATTGTTGGGTAAAGTTGCTTTTTTGTCCACAGTCACAGTTGAACCACTGATGTCGCATGTTTTTTTACAACAGTTTCCTTACTACATTTCTGGGTGTGGGAACATTTCAGTAAGGTTTTTGTCTATGTAGGGTCAGAAAGCTCTCGGATTTCTTCAAAAATATTTTAATTTGGGATATGAAGATGAATCAAGGTCTTTATCCCACCTCACACTTTGTAATTTTTAATAATCCCAAATGATTGTAGCATGTCAGACTGCATGAACATGGATCCCATGTCACACAGATCTCAGAGTTTGACGTCATACATCTGTGACACTTTCACTATCCCGCTTTCTGACATGACACCTCATGGCAAACATAAACTGTAGTGGTGATTTGACACCCAGTGTGCCTCAATAATAAAATCAGACAATTACTATTTTTTTTTCTTTTTTTTTTTTTTTTAAGTTGTTGCACTAATTGTGTCATCAGATTTGTCGCTCCTATTGGTTCTTTGTTTGACTTTTCCAGCAAGGCAGTTTGAATGCTGGTTCAGAGCCGTAGCTCTAGTTCCAAATCAGTTCCAAATCAGCTCTGAAACAGAAAAAGGAACCCAAAAGTAAGAAATGCTTGTGATTGTCTAATCTCTGTCTATTCAATTTGCAGTGCGCTTTGCTTGCAAACATGTTGTTCTCCATTGTATTATCTGTTTGTACAAACTATGGCACACTGCATAAAAATGCTGGATCTGCTGCATTTGGATGGAGGTTTGCAAAATCATTAACATTAATACCAATCCATCATTAATGCCATGTTTGTAGTTGGCACTTCCTCATTTGTGTTTTTGGGAAAAATGATATGTATGCAGTTTATGGTGGCTCTGTAGATGGTGGAAAAGCAAAGTAAGTCTTAAAAGGCTTGGCAGATGAACAAGCTTAAAAAAAAACAGTTACACAGACTACATTGTATATATTGTTAGGATGTTTGAGCCCCATGCATGCAACATACAGCATTGAACTTGAGACACGGAGTAGACCAGAGTTAGAGTCTAGGGAAGGATGGTTCCAGAAACCAAATAAAACAAAAAATCAAACAAAGAAAAAACTGTGTGAAATTGTGGTAAATCCGCACATTGTTTTTTGCTTCTAGTTTGCTTTTGAAAACCCTATCCATTGGGTTTTTGACTGATGAGATTCGCAGAAATGTACACATTGGCCTCTATTGGACTTTAGAGCTAATGTAGCTCTGGGTACATATTTCTCAGTTTTCAAAAATGTAGCTCTGAGCACACATCTCCAATGAGCCTGGGTTGTAGTTTTTAATACCTAACAAAATGTAGTCACATCCCTATATGATGCCTCTGCATTAGATTGTACTTTGAAAGTGTTGCCCTTTGCTTAACCATAGCAGGTTAACAACAAGAACGAATTGCTTTATTCACACAAGTTTTATTCATCCAGTCTCATAATTGCTGCCCTGTTAATGCAGGTCAAAAGCTGGTGAAAGACTGCAGTGTGTCCCATTGGCTTTCATCAGTGGTGAAGTTAGATCTGTGTCTGATTATAAGCAGGACTTTGGTGGATCTGCTGCAGGGGAGAGAAAATCACTTATGAAAACAGGGAGCTCTATGTGCGCCTCTAATCTAACCTCCCTGCGGCCCAGAGCGGCCCACTGCCCGATTCCAATCAACACGTCTGGGGAGCTTGTGATAACCCTCGAGCCCAGCCCGTGGCGCTCAGCACCAGAGCTCAGAGTACTGACCCGCACCTCATCAGCAACGTTTAATCTGATTAAAAAGTTCTGGCTCTGCCTGCAGCCCTTCTAGCCTGATCAGCTACTGTAGGTCTACTCACAGCTGAGAAGTTAAATCGCCACTGATCTACAGTGGTAGTTGATATTTTAGAAAGTTGATACGTTCTGTGTGTGGCTTGTTCTGTTTGTGGATTAAAAAAAGTTAATATTCAATAGCTATTTACTGTATTTACTGTGGAATTACAGGCCTATTTAAAGCTGTGTTTCTTTTTTCTGAAAAAGTGGAGCTTTTTTCAGTTATTCGTCAAATTTTCTATTTAATTATGCATTTTTGTGACATTTTAAGAACTAATCTTTGCTGGATTAGCTTGTCGGATGGTGATCATAACCACACTTATTTAATGCACCGAAAATATTTCCTGCATATTTGTCAAAGTGCTCACACAGCAAAAATTCCAGTATTAAATATACAGAGTGATTTTTTTGGTGTTGTTCAGTGTTAAAACCGGAGTACATTTTAATCCATGAGTGTGAAAGAGCGTGTGTAACTTTTTCAGTGTGTAACTTTTAACTCAATATGCAGTGTATTTCCCACTAGCGATGGGAAGTTCAGTTTTTTTTACTCGAACCGGTTCCATACAAACAGTGATCAAACTAGTATGTTTTACTTAAACTTAAAACATGTCTTGTTGCATTTTAAATGCAGAGAGTTGAACTATTGAAATTATTTCTGAAAGATTAATGAACATTTAATAAATTAAAACAATTTTCAGCATATTTGATCACTGTTATCTGTCACACCAATTGATAATATAGGAAAAAAGGTAATATATTAACACTTTAAAGATTAACACACACTCCAGTTCGATGTAAAATTAAACTCTTACTGTGTTCAATTGAACTCTGTGAGTAATGTACAAATTTCACACTTTAGAAAGTGTTATTTTAACTCCAAAATGGAGGGAGTCAAATGTACACCCGAGAAGTGTTAAGTTAAACTCAAACTGAGTTAAATGTACACTGATGTTTTTACTGTGCACCGTACTATTTTACCACAGTGTTTATTTACAAATGTGCATTTAAACTGAAAGTTAACCCAGTTTTATATATCTTGTTATGAGATTAGCTTTAAAAAAATATGAAAAAATACGTATCATCCATTATAAAAAAAATAATAATAATAAGGAATCTGGTAAAGACCAGCTCATTCAACCAGGGTTGCCAACTTTAGCCACTTTTCAGACCCTCCTACCTACAAATTTTCAAAAAAGTGACTAGCGACAAATCTAGCGACTTTTTTGTGTGTTACTGGAGAATTTTTTAGACTCTCATGTGTCCATACTGTACCGTTCCTACTCTTCTCAATAAGCTGCAGGTGGTGCCGTGCAGGCGGCCCAGTCAGTCCTCCTACTACAGTCTCTCCCACCTACAGCCTGATTGCTGATCAGTCCTCTACAGACTGACGGCAAATGATTTAGCACCTGCAGCGTGATGTATTTCCATTGTACAGTCAAACCGATCTGCTTCTCATTTATTTTAACAATTTATTTTGACCGTTTATTCTTTTCTTGTTCACAATCACAGATATTTTAAAGTCAGTTTCGGAACTTGTCTGAGTTTAGAACGTCTGAGAGATTACTGCAAATTAACTACACATCTATATTGATACACTGTACTCAAACAGCAATACATTTTGTTAAATTGACATGCTTACATAAAGCGTAGTGCAAATATAAATAACCATTTATTAAACATAGGCTGTTAAACAAATAGAAACGGTAGAACGTGATGACATCTGCAGTATGCAAATAGACATATGACATTAATCTAGTGACTTTTAGTGACTTTTCTGGCAGAGCTTAGTGCCTTTTCATTGAAAATGGTTGGCAACACTGCGTTCAACTTTCCTCGGTCAGAATTTGGCCAGTTGAATAATTAAAAAGGACATTTGTCTTAAAGCCTTCTTCTATCTGTAAGTTTCACAATGTATGATGGCATAGCAGTCAAAAATGGGGTAAATGAGCTCATATACAGTAGCAGTCAAATTCTGGACTTTGTCAGTTGTGGGTTATGGTGGGGTCTTTCGAACCACCTGAACCCCCTGGCTATGGGCCTGAACTGTATAGGTTATAAGATAAAGTAAACAAAATAATTGCAAGCGGCTGTACGGGTTATTTATATTTTTACTTTAAGGTTTATTAATAATCTAATCTATTGATAAATATTACTACTAATAATAATAGTAATAATCATATAAATAATTGTATTACTACTGCTATTATTGTAACAATAGATTATGTAATACATTAATTATTCATTTATTATATATATATAGACAACAATATAATTACAACAGTATTATTGTTATTATTAACCAAATTATAATATTTATTAAACAAGTTGTTTATAATTAATATATTATTAAATAATAAATGAGCAGTTACTAAAACCAATGCCAACCATTGAATACTTCAAGGACAACACATACACTTAATACACAAACACACTACATTGAACAAGTACACAGTCATCACCTATGTACTATATAACTGCAGATTAACTGTTTATATATAATAACTTTAACTGTTAAAAGCTATTAGTTACTAGTTAATTAGTTAAAATTATTAGTAATTAATAAAGTTATGGTATCTAATATCTCTTAAAATTTCTTAATTTGATTGTAATGCAATAATGTGCAGCCTGATTTTAACAACCCAGGCTCATTCTGAGAACGTAGTCCTGAGTACGTTTCTAGAGGCCGCGAAATACGTCTCGTAAGGTATGTCTTTTTGCACTTTTTGTTTTCGCAAATCCACGAGAGGCCGCTGCGGATGCTTTTTGAGATCTCAAATGTCTCTCGCGAGTGCCGTTCACGCCTGCTGTTCTCGCGTAAACCCACCAGAGGCCGCTGTCTGTTTGGCTGGCTGACTGAAAGACTGACTGACCATCCAATCGACTGACCCACCCTCCCTCTTTCCTAAACCCAACCAAAATTGTATTGATTGACCCACCTACACACTTCCCTAAACCCAACCAACAACTTTCAAAAAAGCAATCCAGAATAAAATCGCTCGTCTCATTTTTACCACATTTTCAGACTTTACCACATTCTCACCCTGTTATTTACTGGTTTATTTCATATTTTGGATTCTCTTTTTGCCTTACCTGCTTTCTGAAAGCACTCCTCACCGGACTCGAACACCGTCATCACGGTCAACTCCTCTCTGCGTCTTGAGTCCGCCGATGAACACAGTGAGCTAACGGGACAAACTGGTTGCAGCGGGAAAGTCGAGCGGTCGGCTGGTAAGCGCGAAAAAAAACTGCGTCAAACCGCCCCGTAATGTTCATTTAAAAAATGAAATGCAGCCATACGTACCTCAGACCACATAATGTGCGGCCTCCAGAAACGTTAGTGCGACTACGATTTCACAATGAGTCTGGGTTGGATTTTAAACAATAATTATTGTGAAAAGCGCTATACAAATAAGCTAAATTCGAATTAAATAATAAAAAAAAACAATTTATTATTATTATTTTATTGCAATATTACACATTTTATTTCAAGAACTCTCAGTGTCTGCTATATGGATTGATTGGGTTGGAATGGTTTGTGGTAAGGATGTTTACAGTTGTAATCCGTTCTCTTTAATCTGTCGTTTGAATTATACTTCCCACTGAAATAGTAACGTTCAGTTTTAGTCTCCTAAATGATTTGAATTTATTTCCACTGCATCTCTTAGCCAGACCTGGCTTCAGCTTTCTGAACTTGGCACTTCCACAGCAGCTTGTCCAGCTCAAGGGTGCTAATGGCTGCTGCCGGCCGGTCTAGCAGAATCTGGAGGTGAGCAGCCTGACACGCTGGAGGACGGAGTGTGTAATATCCACTCGCAGCCCTCTGCTGCTCTGTGTAATGAGAGGCCTGAAGCTCCAGCCTTTCCTCTCATTTGCTGAGCTGAATAATGATGGTGTTCTCAACCCGAGCCTCATCGGCGCTGTAACACCGTCACACCCTCAGCTCTCGCTTTTATTCTCTCCCAGCGTCTGAAGTCGAGAAATGAGAATTCAGGACACGGGACTCCTCTGCCTTTGTTCTTTTCATTAGGAAAAAAATCTCAAAGCGCCACTTCTCTCTCTCTTTACTGCAGAAGGTCACTCTGTTTCCATGAGCCGACTGGACTTTCATGTTTTTTTAAAGAGTCAAACATTAATCTGTTTCGTTAACCATTTGCATAGTCAAATATGTGATCTCTCTTATAATTTCCGTCTTTTTTCTTTATCAGGTTATGTTTTGGGAATGCAGAAAATTGCATCCGAAATGTGTCTGCTGAGATGTGTAATTTAGGAAAAATGTGGGTGTGAAAATAAGGATTGAATGGGGACTGGGCGGCAACAGGGACTTTAAAAGTGACAAAATGTCCCCCTATGATTACATGCTATGATCACATTGTTGATAATAAAAGAACATTTTGATTCATAGTTGGCGTGATCTGAAGATCTTGTTGGTGTTGGAGTCATCTATTCACAGGTATCAGGAGGATCTGAAATCTCTAGTTACTTCTAGATTGGAGTCCTGAAAATAGAACAAAATAGCAGAGGGCCTTAGACAGATCTGTGCGGCACCCCATAATTTACTGTCATTGACCTGGAAAATTGAGAATGGCTGTTTAAATAAACAGTGGCAAACAGGGAGGTCAGGTTTAAATCATTTTGATGCCTTTGCCTGAGTCCTTGTAAAAAAGTGGACAGCTTAAATTTGTAAGGCAACTTGCTGAACAGCTTTTTTTTTAGTTGACTCAACTAGTGCTGTACTTGAGTCGATTTAAGTTATCAACTCAAAAAGCTCTGCAGCAAGTTGTATTATAATTTTAAAGTGAACTAGATATTAAACATTTCTTAATGTTCTAGTAAAATCTTATCATCTTATTTCAGGGCTCGAAATTGTGACCGTTTTGGTCGCATATGTGCCTGAAATTGAATCCATTCATTCATTCATTCATTTTCTTTTCGGCGCAGTCCCTTTATTAATCTGGGGTCGCCACAGCGGAATGAACCGCCAACTTATCCAGATTTTGTTTTACACAGCGGATGCCCTTCCAGCTGAATCCATGGCGACCTCAAAATATATTTGGGAGTATTTGTCTGAGTGCATAAAATTGTTGCGTGCAACCGGTTTTCACTGCAAAATGTTCACCACATGCGTGGATTTAAGACACATTCACACAGAACGCATCTTTGCACTTGAAAGGCAGCGCTCAGGAACTGTTTAAGGCCCCATTTACACTAATGCGTTTTCGTTTTAAAACGCATAAGTTTTGCTAGGGTTACACCATCCGTCCACACTACGCCGGAGTTTTCGAACCCCGAAAACGGAGCGTTTTGAAAACGCTGGAGAGGCCGTTTTCATTCTAAAACGCTGCTGCTCCGTCTCAGTGTGGATGGGGTAAACGGAGACATTTGAAAACAAAGGCGTGGCTGCTGAGATTTGCTACTGAGATTCTCTTTTGGGTCATTGCGTAACCTTCCCTTATTCGTCAAGCCCCTATCACATGACTATAACGCCACAGACCAGCCTTCACTGTAAACAACATGGACAGAAATGGGAGCGTTGTTTGCACTATTGTCCGTTTTAGGCACCATTGTGCAGTTAAACTCTGTCTTTTTTACTACAACAGCTGCATATATTCGCAAGAGGCAAGCTACTGTTTGAGCACTTGCTAATCGCGCACGTTTCAAGCTACGGAAGCCCTATTTAGAATGCCGAGCGAGACACATGTTTCCTGTTTATACTTGAACGCGCATGCCCAGAGTGCGCGAATGGTCACGTGATATACGTTTTTGGTGGAGTAGTGTGGAGGAAGATGTGTTCAGAAACGCTGGGTGAAATGCTAGTGTGGACGCGGATCGTTTTCATGCTAAAACGCTGTTTTAAAACTAAAACGCACTAGTGTAAACGGGGCCTAAAACTGTTGTCATGTCAACTTGCTGCAGTAAACAAAGCCCGCAATGCTTGCCTCGCCTTCACGCTCTTTTTATTGGCCCACTGCGCTAGAACCGATCGTGAATGGATTGTTTTAAATCAGCTTTCAATCACTCAGTCAACGCCTTCTGCCCTCAGATGACAGGAGAGCTACAACCGTGAAAATGTAAAGCGCTGAAGATGAGAACGACAACAACACGATCACATTTTGTTTTAGAAAACACCTAAAGCAACAAATAACGGCACATCTAATTACTGATAATGTGGTGAATGTTAACCCACAATCTACATTTGTCGAAGAGTGGATAAAAGACTTCCATTGGCTTCAAGTCCGCTATGAAAATAACTAAAACATTCACTGTAAAATCTGTGGGACGGAATTTTCAGGTAGCTGTCTGCCACATCTACACATTTTAAGCACAAGATGTTCTGTTTAATCCTTTATTTAATCGCTAGATGTTGTCAGCCGTGCAGCTATAAGTAAAAGTGAACACCACGTACACCATCGCAATAGGGCTTGCATGGACTTAGATTAAACTAATATTGCAGCCCATGAAAAGACCGGAATTGCTATTAAAATGACGTATACAAATAATAAGGTATAAATTCAAAGCAACTGTGGCAGACATCACCTGTGAGAACACAGATTGATTTATGTCAAGTAGTACGTGCAGGGCCGGTGAGCGCTCCGTCCATGTATCTTTTGGTCACTAAGTTATGTTATAAAAATGTATTTTCTTGTGATGACGGGATTTCGTTGAGACATATTTTCCTCACGCAAGCATATATATATATATATATATATATTTTTTTTTTTTTTTTGCTTGTTAGTTTTGATTAGTTTTGATTTCAAATGCAATAAATCTGTTTATATAAAACTTAGCAACGGTGCTCATAATTGGTGGGTGCGATTAAATTTTGTCTGGTGTGCCTACATTTTTAAAGTTATGAGCACCAGTGCTACCAAGCAAAAAGGTTCATTTTGAGCTCTATATTTCTTATCTTACTTATGTTTTTTTTATTATTTTCTACATTTAAATACACACACACAATAAGTTAAACAGCATGTGTTGTTCCAAGTTTGAAGTTGGCAGTAAAATATGCAATTATTTTATGACATTTTAAAAACTGTGACTTTTGTTCAATTCAATGCATCTTTAATGAATAAAAGTGTGGATTTCTCTTCAAACTACTGATATTAGGGCTATTAGTTAACTATTGCTTAAAATTATATAATGTGTGTACATGATTAGAAATGTACTCTCTTAACAGTAAAAAGTGCGACTGAAAAACAATATAATACTTTGAGAGACTTGGGGGAAAATAGTGGAATAATACACTGATGATGCTGGCATAAAATTAATTGTTGGTGGGAATAAGAAACTAAGAGAGCAACTAAAATGATTCTCCTAAATATTGATTTTTATTTAAATAATGCTGGCATTGTACTCACTGAATATTTTTGGTTAGCTTTCAAACCCCAGTGAGTTTGTTTTAGATCATTATATGTGACATTATAGTGGCTTGTATCCCAGCTGAAACCAGATATACATTCATGCCAAAACACTGCCAGTGAAGAGCATGAAGACAGCAGCAGCCACTGCACTGCACTGTACTGTAGTGTATTTTTAGGACAAAGTCTCTCTCTCTGTGGCACACATCTAATGATAGCATCGATATTTTTCCTATGCTTTCCCCTCTGTTTACAGTCAGGGCTTTGGTGGAACAGTTGTTTAGTAAATCTGTTGGCAAACTGACCCAATCCTAATAACAATGAAAGTTTGCCAAGATGACTGTTTGACGTGTGTGTGTGTGTGTGTGTGTGTGTGTGTGTGCGCGTGCGTGTTTGTGTGTGTGTGTGTGTGTGTGGAAGATGACATTTTTAGAAAACTTGATCATCTGGTATTCATCTCTAAATTATTCACTGATAAAAGTAAGAACGTCATTCGGCAGATGGTTTTCTGACGTTTATGATTTTGATTAGTTTAAACACAAATATGAAGCTTCAGGTATAACACGATGCTTTTCAGATGTGAGGTAGTGTTCAGCAGATGTTTCAGTGACATTTGAGTGCATTTTAGAAAGTGCCCTTCCCTATGTAAATCACCACATTAAGTTATCCATAGTTTGTTTTGCTGAAAAGATCTGCTTATTTGTGCAAACAGTGAATCTGTTCTTATCAGCTGCTGATACATACAATTGAGTCATTTCATACATACAGTCAGATGAATACATAAGTGTTTTTGGGCTTATAAATAGCAATTTTACCAAAAAACTTTGTATTTAAATATGTTAAATTTGAAAGGTAACTTGTTTGGCTGAAGAAAATGCTTTTTTAGTGTCACTGATTAATTTAGTTTTAGATCTTTTATTTTGTCAACGAAGTTTTATTAAAGACCAAGATTCAGGGGAAATGATTCTCCATTGTATGCATTTTGTCTACATATTACATATGCAAAGATAGAAATAAAATAAGTAAATAAGTAATTAAATAAGTAAATAAATAAAAATACTAAAACATAAAATATAAATAAATAAAAGATAAACCCATTGACATCACAAGCCATCTCATTTTAATTCATTAACTTCTTAGTACTTTGTATGTCTAGTTTGAGTTCAATTGTTTTAATTATAGTTTGTTTGTTTTTTAGATTTAAATGAAAATTATACAAATCTCCTTGCCAAGTCCCAACCATCTGATATACATTTATGTTATTTGTATTATTACATTTGGTATATTATTTTTATAGCAGTTTTAGTTGAATGTGTTTAGTTTACAACAACCCTTGTCAGGATACACTAGGTGTTCTATGGAGAAAAAAATAAAAAGGAATAAAATGTGTTCCCCATTTTTATGTTGTCAGTTATTTATTATAAATTCACCTTAACAGGGTTGACATTTTTAAATGGTTTCCTGCTGACAGTCAAAACATTTGTATTATTATTATTATTATTATTATTATTATTATTATTATTATTATTATTATTATTATT
>CAIGQQ010032765.1:16663529-16674918 GCA_903798035.1 Danio albolineatus
TTATTATTATTATTATTATTATTATTATTATTATTATTATTATTATTTTATTGTTCACTTGAAAATTGCACAATTATGATGGTGGGGCTGATGTATAACCTGTAGTAAGTATTTTTTTTTTTTTGACAATATATTGAAAAAAAATAATTTATTATAGAATAATTTTACTGTATTGAACATTTGTTTTTTTTTCTTTATAAAACATTTACTGTAACCCTTTTCCAACATTGTTTGGCAGCATTGCTATTTAAGGAACATGTTAAGTGTTTCTTACTTGCTTATCTGAAAACGATGCTAAAGTCAGATTCTGCTTTGAAAATGTCCGTTATGTGCTGGAACGTTGTCTTTGTTTTAGTCATTTAACCTGCCCAATACCAGTTTAGCCAGGTGGAAAACAGCAAATTTCATTCTTTCAGTCAGGAAGGCTCTCAATGTATGCATTCATGACCGAAATGTGACAGTAGACAGTAACAGCCTCCGAAATGAGAGACAGATTCAGACTAAAGGAGGTTATTAATTAGCAAATAATGTCAATATTATGAACATAAACATGAGGTGAGCAGGTTACATTGTAACCCTGTGTCAACAACATGCTATGTGATGATATTTGCAGTGATAAGCAATTTGGCTGTTTGCACCCGACGAAACATGACATAAATTTAAATACAGCCATTCAGAAGCACAGAATAGTGCACTCCAATTGGAATAGTACATTGGAATAGTGCATTCCAATGAAATGGTAATGTTTATAATCTAATTAATACATATTAAACCTCTTTAACAATATTAAATGTACTTGATGAATCAATAAAACAGTATGTGTTGGCTTGCTCTGAGTCACAGTTCTAAAGTTCCATTTGTAATGGCAATAAAGGTCATGCAAAATTGCATTCGACCTCACAATATTAGCATTTAACACTGAATAAAGCATGTGAGGTGTACCTGAGGTCACCATTGTCAGTTTTCTGTTGTTCAGCTGCAAGAAATAGAAGCTGTGTGATGTTTCTTATGTTTGGAAAACAGTTTGTATCAGCTCTAAACCAGCCTTTAGGCTCGACAGTCATCAATCTGTCATCAATCTGGCAACCTGTGTTTGCATGTGTTTTGAACCAGGTGTGCAATACCTAGTTCAACCACTGGGTGTCAATCTTACATACAGCACCTTTAAATACATTAAAATTTACTTTCATAAATACAGTGAATAATCACATTAAGCCCAAAATACTAAAAGGTGGTGCTGAAAGTAGAGTATTATTAGTGTATAGTTGTTAAATACAGAGTTTGTGGGGACAGGGTGAAATATAATAATAACAGCAGGACTATTTAAGCTACTGAATCTAAATTGTACATCCGTCTGTATGTTCAGGGAAAGCGACACCCGTTTTCAAATGACCTAAGAAAACCGGCATATGCTCAGTTGTTCCTGGCATTGTCTGGTTTTGTGTTTGCAGAGTAGGAAGCTTTCATTCCTATCTAATAATTTGTGTTATCAGGTCAAAGCAATGTGACTGGCCCCGGATGTATAGTGTAACAGATCGGAAGGCTGTCCGGCGAGCTCCGAGCGCCCGGGTTTATATGGAGACTAGAGTTACTATAGCAGAGGCTGAAGTGCCAACTCTCGGAGCCAAAGTAACAAGAGAGTCAGCAACAATGTTCAAAATGCCTTTGTGTCAGCAATAATTGCTCCGTTATTCAAAACCTTTGAAATCAATTCGAACTCTTCAAATCCCAAATTGAAATACAATCCGTGGATGCATAGCCGCATTACACTGGCTAAGTGCATCTCTGACCTTTTGTGTGGACCATTTTGCCTGGTGTTGACTGAGTAAATTTGACTGTTAGTTGCTCCTCCGTGCCTTCATTATTTGAGAAAGATCACTGGATTGATTCAATTTCACGTCTCTCAGGTCAACTTTTTCTGAATTCAGTTTCGATGTCCAAATTCCCATTGGCCAAATTGAACCTCGTGTTGTATTGAAAACGTCAGATCTTGTTTAGATTTCTTTCTTTCATTAAGTGGTATAGTGTTGTTTAAATGTTTGAGGTCAGTAATAAACAGGCTATAATGTGCTCATGAAGGGATGGACAGTGGAATCAACAATAATCAGGCCACTGAAAAAAGGCCAGGAAAAAACAATAAATATATTTATTCAAAGCTTTTCTCTATTATGTGAGGACGGCTGGAGTTTTTACTTCAAAAGGATGTGCAAACCTCTATGCTCACTGATTCACATTAAACAATATGCTGATTTAGATTTAAGACATGCTAGTTGTGAATAGAAAGTTGTGAATATTGATGGTCATTCTCACCTATCTGTCCACTAAGAAAATTTGAAGTTACTGTATAGAATTTATTTGACAGAAATGTCAATGTAAGATGATTAAATCAAAATTAAGACTGTACACATAATGTACAACCTTACAATAATAATTAATGATATGGAATGTGTGTTTGTTTGGGTTGAGAACTTTTACGTTCATAAAAGTTATAGTGGTTCCACGGTGGCATAGTGAATAGCACGTTCACCTCACAGCGAGAAGTTTGCTGGTTCGAGTCTCGGCTGGGTCAGTTGGCATTTCTGTGTGGAGTTTGCATGTTTTTATAAAGGGAGCAAGCCGACAAGAAAATGAATGAATGAATGAATGAAAAGTTACAGTTAAATCTTCTAAAGTTCATTTTTTAATGCCATCCTTTAATCACACACGATTAACATAATTTAGCAGTGTTTTAGCCCTTATGTGGTCTTACAATTATGTGTTATTCAGTTTGTCCTACGGGTCAAAAACAACCTACATTCACTAAACTTTTAAAATAAAGTAACAAAATATAATTTCAATTCTCAAATACATGTTGCTTGAAGATACAACCTCATCTTCATCACAAACACTGTTGTTTCACTGAGTTTGTAGGTTTTCCTTCATCAGTGTCCAGTATTTCATCAATGTTTATATTTTCTAATGCTGCAGGTATCTGCATGTGACACTTAAAAACTTAAAAAGTGTTTAACAAGACACTGTCCATTTATAAAGTGTGAAGTAGCAGATTTTGATTCTGTGCGTGTGTATGTGCGAGTGTGTGTTCGTGTGCACATGGCAGGGTTCATACACAATTTTACTTCCATGACTTTTCCATGTTTTCCCAAAACTTTCAAGTAAATTTTCATGACCTAATGTTCCATGCAATGTCTTCATATGCGTGGTAAAAGAAAAACAATGCATGTTCAACTTCATTACAGCATATCGTAAAACACGCAGCAATCTATTTAGATTCAGCTTATATTTATATCTATGTAAAATTGATTTAGATCATGCTTACACCGCACTAATAATGTGAGAGTGTGTGATTGGCCAAAGACAGAAGTAAATAACCTTTATTCAAGTATACAGAAATCTGTTTTCCATGACTTTTCCAAAACTTTGTGGGTTTTTCGGTTTTCCCAAAACTTTTCCAGGCCTGGAGAATGTCATGTCAAAATTCCATGACTTTTCCAGGTTTTCCATGACCGTATGAACCCTGACATGGGTGTGTGTGGGTTTAGTGTTTAGTTTTATTCTGCTGTTAAAATGACCTTGGATCATTTTTGACCCATGAGTCAACAGAAGGTATAAAACTGAAAATGAAAAGAGGCAGGTGCTGTTAAGGTCTATAAATGATAATAAACACCATAAAATGCATTAGACATTATATAAACATATTAAAATATTATTAATATTCTTGAATATTTTTATTTTAAATTTAATACAAGTGCTCAGTATTTTGAAAATGAGTTAAAAATTTATATTTGTATCCGTTTCTCAGTAAACATACAGGTAGGTAATATAGTTAGGTGCATTTAAACAAATCAGTTATATTCATTAAAACAATAGTTTGGTCATCGAACATCAGAAGTAGAAAGATAATACAAACAAAAATATTGCTAATTTATTTTATTGCTAATTATTCATTCATTCATTTTCTTTCCGGATTAGTCCCTTTATTAATCTGGGGTCGCCACAGCGGAATGAACCGCCAACTTATCCAGCATATGTTTTACGCAGCGGATGCCCTTCCAGCTGCAACCCATCTCTGGGAAACATCCATACACACTCATACACTACGGATAATTTAGCTTACCCAATTCACCTATAGCACTTGTCTTTGGACTTGTGGAGGAAACCGGAGAACATGCAAACTCAGAAAAGCCAAATGACCATGGCGGAGGCTCGAACCAGTGACCTTCTTGCTGTGAGGTGAACGTACTACCCACTACGCCACCGTGGCTATTTCTATTTATTTTATATGTGTATGTATTTTTTTTCTCTTGTTTTTTATTTTAAATTTTTTAGATTTTTATTTAATATTTTTTTCCTTACATATACATTTTTTCAACTGAAAAAGAAAGGAGACAGGTGCTGTTAAGTTCCATAAAAGACAATAAACACCCTAAAATGTATTAGACATTATATAAACATATTAAAATATTATTCATATTCTGAAATATTTTTATTTTAAATGATAGTTAAGGTAGGTAATATATTTTGTGCATTTAAAAAAATCAGTTATATTCTTTAAAATAATAGTTTAGTGACCGAACATCAAAAATAGAAAGATAATACAAACAAAACATTGCTAATTATTATAACTAGCTAAATTATTATATTATTGCTAATTACAAACTACAAAATTTCTATTTAATTGAAATATGTATGTGGGTTTTTTTTTCTCTTTTTTAAATATTTCTATTTAATATTTTTCCCTTATATATACATTATTTCTAAACTTTTTGGACCATTTTCATATATTAGTTAGTTAGATTAGCTCCAGATTTGGCTTCATTAATGACTAATCTAATGTACACTCTATAAAAAAAAAAGGTGCTAAATAGCACGAAAACTGGTTCTTTGGCTCTAATGAGTGGGGAACCTTTTTGGTGCTATACAGCACCTTAAAAAAAATAGGTGCTATATAGTACTTTTGTCAAATGGTGCTATATAGCACCTATATTTTAAGGTGCTCTTAATGTTACTTTACCCTTTCCGCAAACAAAGCCGGCATAAGATTTATGAGAATTAGCTATAAGAGCAAGTGCTTACCAGTAGTAGTGGTACTGCCACATGGTGCTTTAAAGGTTCTTTACACAGTAAAAGTGCTAAATAGCACCTCAAATACCGTAAAGACCTACTGAAGAACCACTGAAGAACCTTTTTTTTTAAGAGTGTATATGCACAACTACAATATTGTACAGTATCCTATAGAAGACATTCATTTAAAAGATAGATTTTTGGGGGTGTTGTCATATATTCTGAGCACTGTATAGACATATTTCAACTTGTATTGTGTAGGGGAAATATTCAGATTGACCTATGTCTTTATATAAAAGTGATTGAACTATGACCTTTCCCACATGAGCAATTCTGTGCACAGATTTTACTGATTCATTAATCAGCGATCTCTCTCTGTCACCCTGTACAGTCTGTGGTGAAACACAGAAGTACTGTAGCCATTGTTCGCTATGCATGAGAACTTACAGTGTTCCATCTGTTCCACTGCTTTTCTTCACCCTGAAAGGAGCTTTATCTCCGACAGCTTCATGAGCACAGGTCATCCAGTGGACAGCTGTGGTCAGATGCATTCCTCAACAGGCTCTCTTGCTAATTGGCCTGCTGTGGATTCCTGGTGTGAGTTTGACGGTTCACCGCTCAGGTCGGCCCCCTGCCTCTTAACAAATTTACCATCTACACCTCTCTGACCCCCTGACCTGGGAACAGTGAGAGTAAAGACCTTACAGCCCTCCTCTCTACTCTAAACCAGTGGTGTCGTGCCTGGGTTTGACCTGAATCATCGCGTGATGGATTGTACAACTCAATTGAGCCTCGAGGAAAGGAAGAGATACAAAGAGAGAGAAAGAGAGAGAGTTCTGCACTTGGTTAATGAGCATTATGGAGATCAGAGATTGTTTTGGAAGAAGTGAGAGGTGCAGGTTACGTCAGTGGATTACCGCTTAAGATCTTCAAAGAGTCTAATGCCACACTGATTTCAGGAATCCGTGAAAGTCAGTTCACAGGGAATTTGCTATTATCACTATCCATGTTTTGCGTCATGCTTACAATTTCAATACACAGACTGACAGAACAAATCTTCAATTAAGACCCTCAGAGCCCATTTATCTTCATTCTATATTTAGGAGTAAAAGGAAGACATGAACAACTATATAGCGTTGGCGATCAAATATCTGTTTCCACAAATATCTGAACGTTAAGATCAGTATGTGTGCTGCACTTATTTTACGCATTAAAGGAGCTGAACGTACGTTTTTGACTCGTCTCAAGCATAAAAACAACATAATATGTTGTAAAAAACATATGAAGTGAACATTATTAGTTAGAATAAATATAGAATAAAGCTGCAAGGGCATCCGCTGTGTAAAACATATGCTGGATAAGTTGGCGGTTCATTCCGCTGTGGCAACCCCTGATGAATAAAGGGACTAAGCCGAAGGAAAAAGAATGAATGTATGGAATATGGCAAGCTGTTTTAGCGCAAAATATTTCCAGATTTATTGGGGTTGTTGCTAGATCGGATATGGATGCGGCTGGAACTTGATGAGAATTATTTATATTATTTATGAAATTTTCCATTTATTGTATTATATTAACGACTACCCCACCCCAACGGTCACAGTAATGTAAAAACAGTAGTTCTACCAAGTATTGTGTTATCTATTAAATTACCCAATAAATTATGTTTTTTAAATGTCCACACCCACTCCAACCCTAAACCCAACCATCACAGTACTGTAAAAATATTAATTAATGTTATACAGTGTCATAAAAATAAATGCTGCTATATTAATGTGCATATTGCACTTCCGGTCGGCCGCATATCCGATCTAGACTTTACTATTTATTTTGCTGTGTGTAGTTCTATCCACTACCAGTTTAAACAATTGTTTATTTATTTTTCTTTGGCTTAGTCCCTTTATTCATGTGGAGTCGCCACAGCGGAATGAACCACCAATCTTATCCAGCATATGTTTTACACAACGGATGCCCTTCAAGCTGCAACCCAGTACTGGGAAACATCAATACACACTCACATGCACACACATACACTACGGCCAATTTAGTTTATTCAATTCACTGATAGCGCATGTCTTTTGACTGTGGGGGAAACCGGAGCAACTGGAGGAAACCCACAGCAACACGGGGAGAACATGCAAACTTGCACACAGAAATGCCAACTGGCCCAACCAGGGCTCGAACCAGCGACCTACTGAGCCACTGTGTCGCACTTTAACCAGTAAAAAAAAAAACCACACACACACATTGTGCCTTTATGAAGTGTGCTTCACACAGGTGAGTGGGCTTGACAAACCACCTGTAGAAACAAACCAAAAAAAAAAAAAAAAACACTCTCCTTCAAACTCTGGCATTTAATTATCTTAGCACAAACAGTTCCTTTATATAATTAGCACTTCTATTGTGTATTGCCTCTTCTTGTTGAATCGCTGTAAGTCACTTTGGACAAAAGCATCTGCTAAATAACTAAATGTAAATACACAATGGGTTGCCTTTGTGGAAAACACAGCATAGATTTGAAGGCTGCCTGAATGTATGCGGATGCAGCTGAAAATGCAAACCTTGGATGATCGTAGCAGCCTCCGAAATGAGAGGCAGATTCAGAGTTTTAAAAATCAACATGAGGCGGTTTTTAATTAATAAATAATATGATAAAATGTCAGTTATCATGATGTTCGACTCACTGCTGTTTGTCATCAATCTGACAATCTGCTTTTGTATCGAGTGACCCTCTTTAATATTTAGGATATGGACTGCAATATCTAAATCAGCCACTTTTGTATCGAGTGACCCTCTTTAATATTTAGGATATAATCCCTCATACTGCACTTTACAAAATGAACATGCCATGAGAAAACAGCAGCTAAGAAAGCATCTCATCAAGCAAATGCAGTGCCTTCAGTTAAGTATTTACCTCACATTTATTTTATATAGCACTTTATACGGTATGTTGCTTTAAAGCAAGTAGCTTTACAGTATTAAACATGAAAGTATTGCTTTTTAATTAGTATTACTTAATGTTCTACTAGTATGCAGGCTTTTAATCAGTGTTTAATTTTATTTGTATTTTTCCTTGACTCATGAATGACTGACTTTGAAGGACTGAACAAATCAAATGAATCTGAGATGTTCGTTGTAAAGAAGGCAGAGCCACAACTACTTACCTATATCGAAATCGCCACAGACCAATGTTAGTTCAAAGGTGTTTACAAACCTTTCCAGAAACCTTGGCAAGCTGCTCTGAACTTAAATAAACTAAATTAACTTAGCACTGGCTGATTTTTTGGGGATTTTTTTTTTGTTTGTTTTAAATTGTTATTTTGAAATCATACTTAGACCTGTTATTTTATTTTATTTTTTCGCATCTTTTGTTTGTTTTTAAAAAACATAAAATAATCAGGAACTTAAAATATATTTCAAATATTCAAAAATGTTAAGAAGTCAGCCTCTAAACTAAAATCATGTTTCAAATTTAAGGTTAATATCCCCCAGGTTTTATTACATTATGTTTTGGGTGGTATACCAAGCATTTCCACTAGATAACATTAGCTTTCCTTCCATGTTGTTTGGTCATTTCTGACTTGGGTTTAAAAAAAAAAAAGTTTTGTTTTGTTTTTGTTTTTGTTCTTTTGTTAAAACTGACTACACTTTACCAGAAGGAAAGCATAAGATGGTATAGTAATCTATTCAAACCATTGTCAAAACCTGATAAATGGATCAGGGAAACTTTCCACATATAAAATATATCTCTATTGAGTAGAAATGTAGATATGTTTGCATAATATCTCCTAAATAAAGTCTCCTAAATACTTAGTAGTTGTGAACTGTGCGTATAAGAAACAAATCAGCTATGTGTGAAAGATTTTCAGCCATCTTCATATTGGTATCACTGTTGAAAGTGTGGTAACATGGCTGAATTATCTTAAAAGTTGTTTAGAAATGATTCGTACATTCTGTTTTCCTCAGATACGAGTCTCGTTTTGTTCAGCATGTCAAAAGAGCGGTTCTAATTTTGATGTCATAGCGTCTCTCTTCTCTGTGGGAGCGGTGGTGGAGCTGCTCTTCTGTAGTGTTCAGTTCTCTGCCTGCGTTCAGCACTAAATGGCTCGCTGTAATGGACAGTAATGCACCTTAACGTCATGCTGCTGATTACAGCACAGCTGAATGTCAGCGCTAACCACGCTTAGTGTCAGAACTGCACAAATTCACACCGCAAGAGAACACGCTGCAATTATCTTTAAAGACCCCAGTATTTCCCCTGACACATTAAAAACCTGGACTTTTAGCTTTTCCGGGCTGCAGCTGGGGGTTGTATGGTGGCACTAATGTCTCGAAGAACACCTAACTGGTCTTTAATAGAAATCAACAAGTTTGTTTGCGCTTCTTTAGGTTATTTTATATGTGTCAGACATGATTAATATTTAGGTACATATCCCTCGATTGGTTAAACCTAATGGTGTCACACTCAAAGGCATTATGAAATAGCTGAAGTAGTTAACATGATTACTAAAACTTTGAATATATTAAAAATTAACCTTAAAAGTTATCTTTACCATACTAAAATAACTTATAAATATGCGGCATGGTGGCTCAGTGGTTATCAACGTCGCCTCAAAGCAAGAATATCGTGTTTCTGTGTGGAGTTTGCATGTTCTCCTCGTGTTCGTGTGGGGTTCCTCTGGGTGCTCTGGTTTCCCCCACAGTCTAAAGGTGAATTGAACAAGCGAAATTGGCTGTAGCGTATGTGTGTGAATGCAAGAGTGTATTGGTGTGTCGACTGGAAGGGCATCCACTGCGTAAAACATATGCTGGATAAGTCGGTGGTTCATTCCGCTGTGGTGACCCCTGATTAACAAAGGGACTAAGCCAAAGGAAAATGAATAAATGAATTAACTTCTATTTACAAGGGCAAGATATAAGAGTGTAGGTGATTTTCAGAGGTGCTCAGACTGGTTTGATGGTAGCTGTTGGGAATTGGTGTTGCACGGGGTGCTGGTTCCAAACCAAGTGTTTTCTAGCAATCATCTCCATGAAGGTGAGAGCGGAGCAGAGCCTCCATCCCATTATACCCTCATCTGAAGCTGCCTTCCAAACCAGCTGCTCCCCTATCAGACACACACACCCCCACACACACATCAGGGCACATGAACAGCTCGCACACAAACAGCAGAAGACAAACATTAACTGACTGGACTTCAACATATGTTCACAAACATTCACCTGAAAATGTATACATGGTAAAGTATAATAAATGTTTAGTATTGGATAAAAGAAGGAACATATATGGAGAACAACACACTTGTGAAAACTGAAGAGAGGGTTGAGTTAGAGGAGTAGTTCATTTACAATTAAAATCCACTCATTGTTTTGCCTTTCTTTTTTCTGTGCCAATAAAAAGAACAAATTCTACATTTTAATTTGTAATGACAACTAGTACAAGGTTGGAAAATAGAAATGTAATTGTATCTGATTGAACATGGAAACTTTGGCTTGAGAATGATAGAATAGTTAATAAAGCACCGAACTGGTCAGAGTTGTTGATTTACAAATCACTTCTTGTATTAAAGTCCATTCACATTGGTGAACAGCTCACTGGAGAATTTCGAGCACCAAACTCAATTGCATATCAACATCACATCATTTAAGGCTCGTACGCTTTTAGTTTGCGTTTATCATAAATAACGATTTTTCGCCTGGCATTTTGCGCGTTGGTGTGCACGATCACATTGGCGTCCTTTATTTAGTCACGAGGCATTAAACGTCGACAGAATATGGAAGCGAGCAAAAAGCGTCCCGATGTGAACGGGTCTTTAGAATCACAAGCTAAATTAGCAGTCTCTCAGTCCTTAAGGCTCGTAGAAGAAGAAAGAAAGTTGATACGCTTGTTGTTGGTGATTTGAACAAGCGTTGATGGTTCAAGTAGCAGCTCCAGCTATAGCGGTGAGGATATGATTATTGTTCACCAGTGCAATAAGCAGCTCCACGTTCATATCGCCTCTGGGTATCTTCTGCAATGTGCGCTGTAACTTCAGTAGCTCTGTGCATGTGAATAAAAGTGTCAATCTGATTGGTGGAGACGTTTTTGACGTGGCACGTCAAAACAAAAAAACGAGCATGAGGCGGTTCTTAAAAAAAGACGCTTTTACACTTGGCGTTTTGCGCATTGGTGTGCACGATCAAATTGGCACCCTTTATTTAGTCACAAGGCGTTAAACGTCGATGGAATATGGAAATGAGCAAAAAATCACAAGCTAAACTAGCAGTTTATAAATGGACGTCTCTCGGTCCTAAAGGCTCGTACACACACCGGGACGCTTTTCGTTTGCGTTTA
>CAIGQQ010032765.1:16688257-16704069 GCA_903798035.1 Danio albolineatus
GGGGGGGGGGGTTGGCACACTTTTTCTTGGCACACTTTGGGCACATTAGTCCCAATTGAGCATTGTGTCAACGCCACAGCCTAGCTGAGTATTGTTGCCCATGTCCATCCCTTTATGACCACAGTGTATCCTCCTTCTGATGGCTGCTTCCAGCAGGATAAGGTGCCATGTCATAAAGCGCAAGTCATCTCTGGTTCCTTGAACATGACAATGAGTTCACTTTACTCAAATGACCTCCACAGTCCCCAGAACTTAATCCAATAAAGCACCTTTGGGATATTGTGGAATGGGAGATTCACATCATAGATGTGCAGCTGACAAATCTGCAGCCACTGCATGATACTATCATGTCAATATGGAACAAAATCCTTGCAGATATTTCTATATCTTGTTGAATCTATGCCATGAAGGACTAAGGCAGTTCTGAAGGCAAAAGGGGGTCCAACCCGTTACTAGTACTGGCCAGTGAGTGTATATTAATATATTTTGTTTTATGATTATTATTTTTTACTTCTTTATTTTATCAATGGACACTTTTTACAATGATTTTTTATTCTTGTTTTCAATGAAGGTCAAAGACTCTGGACACATTGTCAGTCATAATCTAGTTCAGCCAAAAATGCAACGCTTTGTGAGGTATTGCCTCTATTTATCAATGTAAAAATGCAGTTCCTGCAGGATAAACAGTTTTTTAATATTTAAATAAAGTATTTTTTTATATATGTAAACAGAACGTGTGTGTATTTAAAGATATATGCATATGTATACAATATCACAATATCTACATCTGGACAGTGTCATATCAGATTAATATACTTATCATATAGTAATTATCTTACAGTATAGTCATCTTGTCCGTATCCTCAGCAATAGACAAAAATGTTGCTTGTAAAATACAGCAGAGTGGAAATGTATGCATATGTAATGCAAGTCAAACAGATTTGGAATGCCATTAGAGTGAGGAAAATGATAACCAAGTTTTAGGCCAAGATTCTTTAATCTAAACAAATAATTATCATGTGGATTTCCAATGATTTTCTTTCTCATATAATGACTACAGTTTCTATCATGCACGTGACCAAGGCTTCTCACTTGCTTCCACTGCTGCCCAGGAGAGCTTACTGGTTCCAGCGGGGCCTTTGGTTATTGATGCATCATCATGGCAGATCTGACTCTGTTCTGGTGTAAAGTCTCATATTGAGATGTCTCCTTCGCTGCTCCTCTTCCAGCAAGAAACAGTGTGTGTTTAGAGTTCTGTCAGTGTTCATATGGCCAGCTCAGAGCAAGAAATGATCGCCCTCAGGTTAAATTTGACATGTCTGGTTATTCATGCACTTTGGAGGAAGTGATCAGATGTCTGAGCTGAAGAAATAAATGACAGAAACTTGGATGAATGACGAAACTCTTAAGTCAGCTGAAAAGTAGCCGAAACACTGGGCTTTTCATTCTTCACTTCAGCTTGTCGTTTTTGCAAAGCGAAAGCCAGATCTTAACAAATTGCAATGGAGCTGAATGTTATTAACAGGGATTTTTTCTCCCCAGACTTTTCTGCTACCCTTTACCGACTGTGTTTTATGAGCGCTGAACATGATGGAGTAATGGAGCCTATTTATCAATGCAGATATTAATATCGCTCCAGTCCTTCACATGACAGAACAGCGTGTCTTAGATTAAATATGACCTGTCACAAAACATCAGCATTTTCTCCACCCTGACTTTTAGAGCATTTCATACAATCTCTGCCCACAGAGTGAAGCACGCTTGCCTGTTTCTGAACTCGTTCAAGTAATGAGGATGAATAAATTCCTTTTTGGATGAACTATTCCTAGAACTGTTGCATCAGTGTCAAAAGACCTTCTTTAAAGCTTTGTTTCCATGATCCAGTCTATTTTGATTGATCAAATCAAAGCCTGTGCTCAATTTATTTGATCAAGGCAAGACAAGTTTATGTATTCAGCACATGTCATTTACAGTGGCAATTCAAAATGCTTTACATAAACAGGAATATACGATACAAGTTAAGAGAATAAAAACAAATAATAATAAACTTGTTAAAAACAAGTTAAAAAAGAATGAAAAAGAAAAGAAAGACACAATTAAAATAATTGGGTAATGTTAGACAATAGTCAGAATAAAAATCTGCGGTAGCCAATAATCATTTTAATTATTTTAATCCTAAATAATATAATAAAACGATGCAGCAGTTGTATTTAATACAATACATAAAGTAATATAGGGCGACACAGTGGCTCAGTGGTTAGCACTGTCACCTCACTGCAAGAAGGTCGCTGGTTCGAGTCCTGGCTGGCTCAGTTGGCATTTCTGTACGGAGTTTGCATGCTCTCCTCATGTTGGCGTGGGTTTCCTCCGGGTGCACCGGTTTCCCCCACAGTCCAAAGACGTGCGGTATAGGTGAAGTGAATAAGCTTAATTGGCTGTAGTGTATGTTTGTGTGTAAATGATCACCAGCAGGCAGCAGCTGCAGATCACTGGAGAACTACAATTCTGCCATGTTAACAAACTACAACTCCCAGCATGCACCTTGCACACACCAGTTCCTCATTTCCACTGATTACACACGCAGCTGGTAGCTCATCATGGACTGATATCCTGGACTATTTATACACCACACTTGCACATACACAGTGCTGAGTCTTGTTAAACGCTGACGCAGTTTTATTGCATTGTTTTTCAGTGCCGTGTTTCTAGACCTTTGCTTTGTTTATTGATTTTTGCCGTTGACTGCCTGTACCAATCTCCTCGCCTTGACTCGACATCACTTTTGGATTGCTTTGTTTAAAACTGTTTGCTCTTGTGATTGACCATTGCCTTTCTGACCAAATGGGTCTTCAACCCCGTTGTCCAGCACCGTTGTGTTACAGTGTGAATCAACTGGAAGGGCATCCACTGTGTAAAACAAATGCTGGATAAGTTGGTGGTTCATTCCACTGTGGCAATTCCTGATAAACAAAGGGACTAAGCTGAAGGAAAATTAATGAATGAATGAAGTAATATCATATCATTATATCATTTTATGTAGTTTTAGATGGATACAATTTTTGGTTGGGTCACTAATTGGGAACAAACAATACTGGACCCTGCTAGATTTTCATTAAACAAACACTTAATTTAGTTCAGCACAAAATAATAAAGCTCACACAATGCATTCAAACTGTACACAAACACACATTCACACACACACAATGAAGGTGAGTGGGGTCCAAAAACACTGAACATCCACTGCATGGACAAACACATTTTCCATCTTTTTCCTGTTTCGGTCTAAAATACTTTACATTATGGAAGAAAATGAGTTTCAAGTGTCATTTTGCGTTGACTTTAAAGGCGAGGAGGGCCTTGTGTCAGGGTTGAATACGTCAAAATAAGTTTCAGCGCGGGTGGGTCAGGGCAAGCGGAGGTCCAGGTAATGGCGCTGATGGCTCCTGGATTGGGATGGGAAGGAGGACGCTTTACGACCGGCTGTGTCAGTCTCTTCCGCCTGAATTACCCTCTCATCTCTCCTCTCCTCTGCTCGGCACGCCGTGAAATGGCTTTCTGTAGGCCATTAGCTGTGAAGGAGCAGGACGAGTGGGATGGAGGCTTCAGCGACTGCCTGCTCTCCCAATGGCCGTCATTATGAAGCTGAGCTCTGACAGCGTGTCTGTCAGTCAGACATCCAGCGTGTTTATTGCTGACCATCCTCGCCCTGGGTGGAGTTTGGCAGGGGGCGATTCTTCAACACTTTGCTGGGTGCTTTTTTTTTTAATTTACTCTCTTGACACACTTTCCACACTTTTTGATGTCTTGTTAAGGCAGTGTTTCTCAATTCCTGACCTACAGCTTTGCTTATCACTTCAGACATTTGCACTACACACTCAGAAATAAAGGTACAAGTGCTGTCAAAGGGGCATGTTTGTATTTAAAGGGTTCATATTGGTATGTTAATCGAATTACATACAGTCTTAGCCCCCGTTTACACTAGTGCGTTTTAGTTTTAAAATGGCGTTTTAGCATGAAAACAATCCGCGTCCACACTAGCGTTTCACCCAGCGTTTCTGAGCATATTTCTCCATCCACACTACTCCACCAAATACGTATATCACATCACCACTCGCGCACTCTGGGCATGCACGTTCAAGTATAAACAGGAAGCATGTGTCTCGCTCGGCGTTTGGTTATTGTTAGTCAACAAATGCTAACCCAAAACCGGCGTCCTAAATAGGGCTTACACCGCTTGAAACACGAGCGATTAGCGAGTACTCGAACAATAGCTTGCCTCTTGCGAATATATGCAGCTGTTGTAGCAAAAAGGGCACAGTTTAACTGCACAATATCATCAGGCTACAGAAATACTTTTGTATGCACATAAAACAAAAATAACTTAACAGTTTATTCTCCTCAGTGTCAGTATAGGGTGCACATGCATGAGCATTCGTGACATACCTGTCACCAAGAAAATAAAAAAATATCCATTCCCAGAGCTGAGTTTGCTTCGCCTGGAGGTTTCGAACTGTTCTCCATTGCCTCCAGCTCCACATAAAACAACTGCAGCTTGAATGAGTACTATTCTCATTTCAAAGGTAGACACAAAACCGAGATATTCAAGAGTAAAACAGTAATGGGTCGTAAAGACTGCAAACAGCAGTAGGGTCCCACTTTATAGTAAGTGTCACTTATACCTGTGAACTTACATGGTAATTAGATGTGTAAGTAGTATGTAACTACAGTGTATGTAAACACTGGTGCATAGTATTTAATTGTGTAATACTGGTGTAACTACACTCATGTAACAACCCACTGAATAGTATGTGTAAGTACAAATGTGTAACGGAACATTGGTAACAACACTAGGAAAGGACACATCTGTAACAAGAATTATGGAAGTGCATTGTGTAACAACAATATGTACTTGCAGATGTTTTCCCACATCCACACCTGTTTGCATACCATGTACTTGTGAACTGTATGGCAGAACTAATGCTGAATTAGAAGGTTTCACCTTGTGATACCAGTTTACTTACATGGTAAATCCACAGGAACTGTCCACTCAATATAAAGTGTATAACTTTAATTTTACAAGTATCATTGTATAGTACTACTTACTATAGTAAAGTAAATAAATATAGTAAAATGATAACTGATAATTAATAAAATAAATGTAAAGCAATCACAATGTTATATATTGTGAACAGTTGCTCTTTGCTGACAAATAAACACTCTACGTGTTTCCTGGAGCTGCAGTGTGTATTTATATACTGCACTTTCTGGAACTAATCTAACACCCGCAAGTAACTTGTGAAACTATAATAGAATTATAATAGAAGCCTAAAGTACCAAGGTCACAGTGGTTACATGCATAAGCAGTTAAGTGTGAACCCTACACTTTCACATCCGCCCCATTATGTATGCTATTTATATGCATAAATATATGTGTGTGTATATTTTCCACTCGTTATATACCGGCTGACATGTTTGTCTTGTTTAAGCCCACGTCAAATGTATGCATGCCATGTACTCAACATTAAGTAGGTTGATCACGCAGCGTATTCAGTTTGCAGAGCGAGCGGAAAGGACAGATTAATCTGTAGCGCTAAAGGTTTCTTCATGAATAAACTCATTTATGGGTTATTAACATTTAACAAGTGCCATTTCCAGCGCTGTTAGTCTGGCCCGGCTTGAGCAAACTCTCGATAATGTCGCGGGCGCGAGTTTGCACGGTCAGATCAAGAGATTTTTTTGGTGGCGCCTGCAGGTAAAGCCACTCTAATGAGGCCAGAGGTGAGGCCTGTTTGAGGGGGTGATTCAGCAACACCCCACCCTGCCCTTCCAGCACGTTCGTTTGTTTACCTAGCCCGCGGTGAACTGTACAATCAGACTGATTTCATCTCGCCGTTTTTACATATGCATGAGCCCTGCACTGTTCAGAGCCGACGAATGAATACACACATTCTCCAGAGAGAGACCTCGCTGGCCCCTGAGCAAACGCACATTCACGATCACAATTAATTTAGCCGTACACACCTACTCAAATGTGCAGTTGTCAGAAAGGGGATTTTGCAGATACGTCAAAATATGCTAGTTTGTTGTTAAGATTTTATGGTTATTTATTTTATTTTATGTTTTACAGCAACATTGTAAATATGCAGTATGTGGGTAGATGACAAATAGGTCATAAAAAACTAAACTTAATGATATACAAAAAGCGTGAGAGCAATTTATCTTCATTTTTGGAAACTTACCTTATAAAATATGATCAACTAGAAGTCATGTTATTATTTGTTGTTCCTAAAACTTGGATAGGTGACAAGACTTTTGTCAGGTACTGTATATAGATATGCACGCTATACCTGACAAAAGTAACTTGACTTACAGTTGATCATTTAAAATCAGAAGTGGCTTATTTGAAAGGCAAAGGCCTCTAGATTGTGCTTATTTTACCAAAATAAAATGTGGCCATTGTGGTTGATTTTTAATTATTTAATTAGGACAGTAAGGTCTGACTTTGCTTAGACACAAGTCTTGTCACTTAACAGAAATAATGTACAGTATAGGATATAATTTCACGATGCAGTGGAAAAAGAATGAATATTGTGTGGCTCCCATGAGCTTGGACGACTGCATCCATACATCTCTGCAATGACTCAAATAACATATTAATAAAGTCATCTAGAATGGCAAAGAAAGCATTCTTGCAGGACTCCCAGAGTCCATCAAGATTCTTTGGATTCATCTTCAATGCCTTCTTCATCTTACCCCAGACATGCTCAATAATGTTCATATTTGGTGACTGGGCTGGCCAATCCAGAAAAAAATGGGGTCCTTCAACGAATTGAATTTTTCCATGAAGTTGCCTGTTTTAAAGTGAGCATATACTGTAACGTCATACAAGAGGACATGGTTTTAAATGACAAAATGTATTAAGTGCCTGTGTTTTTAGAAATATTTAGATACATAAGTATTTATAATTATGAGAATAATCAATTTTAAAATTAGGCCTGTAATTTGTGTTAATGATTGTATGATTTTCTTTTTTAATAAGAGAAGTAATTTTTTAAATGTATTTACAGTAGTCTTCTTGATATAAGGTCCATGTAAGACTAAGACAAGTTTAACCATTGACTGCATTTTAAACAATGCCAATGTGAATTATATTCAGTTTTGTCAAAAGTGAATATGCCCACAGTTCACACAAATCTAGTATGTGTGTGCTTATGTGTGTGTAATAGTATTCGTATATTCAGTAAAAAGTTCCTCTCTGTATTTTATCCCCTGCTAACAAACAATTGCTTGATACTAAATGGCTTTAAGTAACAATACATTTTATACAAATGCAGTATGTTACATAATTGACAGTTTAAAAGATGCTTTATTAATGCCATTTCGTGCTTGAAAAAGAAGTTCTGATATACTTCATGAAGTTGTACTATCTCTTTCATGTTTTTATCTCATTATAACTATAGTAAATCACTTTTTCCCACTATTTTTACTCAACAAAACACTACAAATAGCACTTAGCAATACAGATACTTTATAAAAAAAAATTATATAATAAGTCAGTAATTGAAAATAGTGTTAAAATGCAAAAAAAAGTGGGACAAGGTCACCCTATTACAAGCTCAGGTCACATTCAAAATAGTGGAAAGAGAAGAGTGACAGCTCAGTCGGGCCCTGTTTACACATGCTATTAAGATGTGAAACACATTAATCATAAGTGGTTGATGCTAAATATAGGTGCAAACCGGATCAAAAGCATTCATAACTTTTAAGTCCTCTATCAAACACTTCCATCAGGAGCCAAACATGCATTTGAACAGAATGCTTTCATAGTGTCAATGCTCTTGTCATCAAATGTGTTCAAGGACAAAAAATGATCACAAGAGACTCATTTGTGCACACTATAATTCCAGGATTAAACAGTGATGTTTATCAGCTGACCGTTTGTGAACAAAACCACTAAAATCACATCATTGCCAGGTAGAAACAAGTCTTAAGTCTCTACACAATTTTACCTTAGGCTGTCTTCATGAACTTATTACAAATACATTCCCTCTTGAGAAACCTGCGGTAAAATGCTTTACTCAAGGGTGCTAACAGGGGGTCAAGGTTTTGCTGGTTAGTGTGCTCTCATTAGACGTTTTCCATTGTTAGCGTCCCAGTATTTTCCCCATTGACTATTCAAATTGAGCCATTTTTTCCCAAAAGAAGCAATGCTAATTGCTATTGTTAGTATTTGCTGATGCATATTTGCTAATTTGTTGCTGATATTACCAAGTGCAACTTTTTTGCAGCCTTTGTTCCATGAGAATTATTTTCATATGCATGTTTCCATTGGAATTTGAGTTGAAGTGTTGGAACAAGTCAACTTGCTGCAAGATAAATTACAAAGCATTACACAAACACACAGGCAAAAGGCTTGTGTAATGGATTTAATGAGGGGGGACTACAATGCTATATAGCATTTCGGATTATGTCATAAATGTTAATTAAATGGTTAATTAAAATGGCTAATAAAGTAAGAATTGTAAACTGTAAAGTAATTTGAATTCCTCTGACATAATGATATGAAACTAATATGATCGAGATGGTCAGATGGTATTATGGTCCTACTACCTTAGCTGCGTGTTTCTCTTAAAATAAGCCTACACCTTGTGTATGCAATCAGAATGTTGCATGCTCTGTTGAAATTCTTGATTATGACTGGCTGGAACGTATGCAGTAAAGTAATATCACAGAGCTATTCAGAATTTCAAATATATTGTTGCTGGAGCTGTCTTTCATCTGTGTAATCTCGATTTACCTTCACCAGAGAGCTAATGGGGATCAATCGACTTACAAATACGCTCAAACTTATTTGCAAAGAGGTAGCTAACACATGTTACTACAGTATGAGCTATTAGATATGCCCATGTCATTTATACGCAAACATGATCTCTCTCGTGTGCACACTCCTTCTATGTCTGCCTGTGACTGATTCAAAGTCATCTAACATGTCATCTAACTACTCTTTGCAGTGTTTGTAATGTTTGTTAGTTGAGAATAAACAAATGCAGTAAATTTTAGCCCTGCAAAGAGCAAAACTAGTTTTAAATTTTCCAAAACTTGGCAAATGATCACGGCATCAGGCCTCCACATTGTGCATTGAACATTCTTAGCGCATGGCAGTCCATTGATTATAGCCTACATAAAAACATAGCCTGATTCATAGGAATAATTGATCATTAAAGTGTTCTTGTGGTTTGATTTGCCTATTGTAGTTCTCTTATAGGTGGAAACTTCCTTTTAAGAATCAATTCAGCACAAAGAAATGTTGCCGTTATGAATGGTTATTAAAAGAAACCTTTTGATATAATACAGACTTCAGCAGAAGCATATACCATCAATTAACAACCTGAGCTCTCAGTAGGTCTGTCTTTCAAGGTTTATAAATTCTCTGTAAAAAATCATTTGAGAAAATTAATGGGATTTTTACTTCTGGAACCAAACGTTGAGTATTAGCCATTGTTTGACCAATCTGTACTTCTCTTTAGCATAAACGTCACATCTCTATATAGTCACTTTTAAGTGCACAATCTCGTATCTTCAGCCAATCAGTGTTATAGAGATGTAAATTTCCTGCTCCTATAGTGATTAGTCTCATGGCAACTGCAGCTCAGCTGATTGGCTCAAATACTTCTGTGCCCGTGAGGAAAGATGTTTCCAGCCAAGCAGGTGCCATTGAGGTGAATGGGAATGCTAACGTATCTCTCTCCAGGTATTATAAACCTCCTCAGGCATAGTGGTGATGACTCACTTCTAGTAGCGATCGAATCAGCAGCCTTCCGGTTACCAGCCTTAACTGCTGTGCCACACCAATACTTTATCTGATCAGCCCTTAAATGAGGGAAGCCATCATTGATCTCTCTGTCTCCTTTTTGGCCACAGGCTAGGTCTCTGGAAAGGTGTTTTTCATCTTTGTATGCACTGTTATCAGTTTCTGGGGGTGGGGGGTTCATTTCATGCTCTTCAGTTTGTCCAGTTCCTCCTGATTGGCTGGTTTTTGGTCAGCATGGATTGGCAGCTTCTGTCTGAGTTGAAAGCACAGATGGTGAGAGGGCAGAGTGTGGACACAGTTAGCAACATGGTGTGAATGCGAGGGCACAGCCAAATAATGAAGCAAATCACTGCCGTCGTTACAGCGGGGCAGATCCAGACATATATCACTGCCTGTTAGAGAAGATCCTTAAAATGTGTTTCCACACCAGAGATTGAACTTTGAACACCATGGTCTGTATTTCTACCATGTCGAATAGTGAAATCTGCTCCATTTGGAGATAAGATGAAAGTCTCAACTTCAGTATTCAATGACTGCCACTTTTAAGTTAAAGGGATATTTTAGTAAAAAAAAATGAAAATTTACTTACTGTTTACTCAGCCTCAAGTGATTCCAAACTTTTAGGAGTTTCTTTATTCTGTTGCACACAAAAGAACATATTTAGAAAAACGGTTAACACTTTATTTCGATGGACCATTTGGGTATTAGTAGACGGTCAGCTTAATATCTGTTGATACTGACATTCAACAGACATTTAAACTGACTATAAGAAACTTTGCAAGTACAAGTCAACTTACACTAACCCTACACTCTAAAAAAAGGTGCTAAATAGCACCAAACTGGTTCTTTGGTTCATAATGAGGGGGAAACCTTTTTTGGTGCTGTACAGCACCTTAAAAAATAGGTGCTATAAAGTACTTTTGTCAAATGGTGCTATATAGCACCTATATTTTAAGGTGCTCTTAATGTTACTTTACCCTTTCCGCAAATAAAGCCGGCATATGAGTTATGAGAATTAGCATTAAGAACAAGTGCTTACCAGTAGTGGTGGTGCTATATAGCACTTTAACCCCCCCAAAGAACCACTGAAAAACCTTTATGGTGCTTTAAAGGTTCTTTACACAGTAAAAGTGCTATATAGCACCTTAACCACCTTAAAGAACCACTGAAGAACCACTGAAGAATCTGTATGGTGCTTTAAAGGTTCTTTACACAGTAAAAGTGCCAAATAGCACCTCAACCACCGTAAAGAACTACTGAAGAACCACTGAAGAACCTTTTTTTTTAAGACTGTACCCCTAACCCCACCCCTAACACCAACCTAACAGTCTATTTATAATCGAATGAAAATTAGTTGGCATGTAGATGCAATATAACTTAAATTCAACAAACGGACCATCAGTGTGACCGAAAAATGTTAGAAACATTTAACCATTCATTTCTATAATATGAACAACGGATATATGGATGTCAGTTGTTACTGGTTTCTAGCTTTCTTTAACATATCTTATTTTATCTCACATAATCTTATATCATCTTATAGCAGATGAAAGTAACTTAAACTGGTTTGGAACAAGTGAAGGGTTAGTAAACGATGACAGGATTTATCTCTTATAAAAAGCAATCAAGAGTAGAGCACTCAATAGTAGAGCACTATTCATGGAAACATTTAATGGATATATATTTTTTCAAGACAATTATGTATTAAAAACAAATTGTTTCGTATACAGATGACAAGATGATCACACAGATCTACAAAAGCAACTAAGAAATGCTGTTTCTAAAGGCAAAGACACACCAAGCTAATGGTCGGCTGTTGTGCAGCATCGGACTGTCAGTAAACAACTGTCAGGCTAGTTTGTTTGGTGTCTTTGACACGTCACCTTTTGTCAGGCTCACATTCATGGTAGTTTGCCAGATTCAGCATGTAGAATCGGCATCAGAGTGAGCACTTTGATTGGCTGTTCAGCTATGAATCGGAGCGAGTGACAAAACTAAGCAAATAAGGCAAGTCAAGAAAAGCTGGCTGTCATGTTTTTGCTTTTTTTAAAATATTTGCAATGATGTAGATTATCAGGTTATAAGACATCTTTACATGAGTGAATCTCACTGTGGTGATTGAGAAGTACTGTGAAAAGGTACGTAAAAGCTGCCTTTTTTACAGCTTGTATCTATGCAGCAATGGGCTATATACATATAAACTTTTAATTTTTAGCCAGGCAACCTAAGGGCTTCCGATGAACTGTCTTTCCATTACAAAATTGTCACGTTTAAGATCTGATTTCTTTAAAAATCAGTGATCTTCACTGGCTGTTAGATGTACGATATGAAGTGGGTCTCAGATCAGACAGGAAGCACTGCATTAAATTTCATTTTCCCATGCCATACCTTTAAAATATGACATTTTATTTTACTCCTGAACTTTCAATGGAATTACTGCGCTAGCCTGTTGCTACTGACAGCACTAATGGTTACAACGGTCTTTCATCTCGTTTTACGCTTGAACAACTAAATGAATGCTTAAGTCTATTCAACTGAATGTATTGTAATTACATTACATCGATACTCTATAAACAACCTTGTGAAATTGAACATAGTCACATTAAGCTTTCACCAGAAGTATATCGTTGGCTTTAAAGCTGTAGCTGTGCATATAGCCCATAGTTCTGGCTTTCCTTTGTGGGATGACAATACAGACTACTGACACCTACAGGTATGGAAAAATATATCATCTCAAACATATAGGTGCAGATGCGTGGCGACTACACAATCGTTTTTCATCATTACTGGATTTTTGACGTCGGCTTGATGTGCCCCGGGCTTTAGAATGCTAATTCAATAGTTGCCGATGTCAATTTTGTAAAGAAACACTATATAAATGCACAAATATGGTGATGCAGTACATCATTCTGTTTTGTCTGTACTGCTTGCATATGCCTGTACACTCAACACATAATGCATGTGTTGATAGTTATCACAAAATCATGCTTGCTGTGGATGCTTTGATTTCACAAACATGTTTTCCGGTCCCTAAAATGCTTTTGTTGTGCTCTATATTGATTATCGAGCTTTGAATGTCAAGCCCAGTATTCCTGCCATGTCGAAAAGTGAAATCTGCTCTATTTGTAGATAAGATAGGATCCTCATTCAGAACTTCAGCATCCAAAGACAGCCACTTCTGCTACTCACGGAGTTCATCGCATGTCTTGAAAAAGAGGCGAAGACAGAGTGAGAAAAATGTGTCGGATTGAAACAGAGGACATTTCCTCTTTCATTCAGAAGCACTTCTTTTCTGACCTCTCGCTCAACTAGTCTTTTTTTTTTCAGGTAATGTGTGCCTGTCCTTTCATCATACATATTGAAGCCCTGAAGACATTTCCTTCATATTTTTTTTTTTTTTGAGACCGAGAGGAAAAATGTGGCTAATATGCAGGCAGCAGGGCAGCCGTTATGAGGACAGTGGAGAGAGAGAGGTGGTGGCACGGCGAGCTGTGTATTTAAAATCAGCTCATTGAGACAGATGACACAATTTCACACATATTGCCCTCGGAAAAGCAGCCAGTTTTCCATAATGGCCCAAACCTTCATCTGTCAGGCCCTGCTAAATCTACTGGAATAATTTCCTCATGGATTATATGTCAGTATTTATAATTTATTAAGTTGCCTATATATGTCAGGGTACAATCCTCACAGTCCCAATCCTCTGTCATGTTTTTATTTATTTATTTTTTTCAATAGCTTTTTCGGGTGAAGAGGGACAAGACGACAGTGAAACAAATGGGGGGAAAGACTTGCAGAAATGAAGCTTCTGAATGTTTTATACAGGCTCTAAACGGCATGATCGCAAGCAGTGCGAGCAAATCCCATTGAAAGAGTCACTCTTTAGAGGAAGGAAATAGGAGATACTCCCCGATCTGCATGCTGAATGAGGGGAGGGTTTAGCCCGTCTTTTAAGCGATTGCTCATCTTGCTAATGTAATGCGCACAGTTAATCTGGCTCTTCCTCGGGCTCGAGTCAGGCTTAGTCCAGGAGGGTTGGAGGAGGACTGCTAGACTCCATCCTGTTTTCAGAAACATAATCTGGGATCTGGCTTTTTACCCCCTCCCCGTGACTCCCAGCACTAAATCCCCCAATAAGCAGCCTTTGTGAGCAAGTCGCACTGCCTTTCATGGCTTGATTACAGGGCACAGCAGGTATTTCAAGGGGGAAGGTGACTCTGTGATGAATGTGGAAGGAGAGAGTGACGGGGCCAGCGCTGGTCATGAATGTGGCATTGAATGAACCGCTTGCATGGTCATTGATGTTTTACAATGAGCTCTACAGTAAAGTGACATGACTAATAGAGGTGCCAGCCTAGGTGGAGTAGTTTCCTCATGGCAATTTGAGAAATTAAAAGGAGATCAAGGCAAAAAGGCTACATAGGTTTTCTGTTATTGTTGTTTTTAATAACAGGTATTTTAATGTTAATTAAACAATGAATATACTAAATTGCATTGTCGAGGTATGTTTTAAGCCTCTTTAGAATCTAATCTGCATATGTGGATGATTTCTGATGTCTGAAGGCTTATATATTTAAAATTGAAGGTTGGTGTTAAAAGGATAGTTCATTGTTTACTTACCCTTCACTTGTCAACATTTGAGTTTCTTTCTTCTATCAAAGACAAAATAAGATATTTAGAAAAATGTTGGAAACCTGTTGCGTCTCAATTCACATAGTTAAACTACACCCTTAAAGTATGTACTTTTTTGTAAAGGAAAAGTATATACTTTGGAGTGTGTAACAGAAGGGTATGCAAGCTTTGGGACATACAGTACTACTTCCTCATAACAGATCATTATGTTGCTTAGTTACGTCCCCTCTCAATCATCTCGACACATCATCCACATTTCTCTCATATTTAATTACCTGACGTTACCTTATTGGAGATGCAGCAGCAGGATAATCTGCCATTCGAGTCTTTCATGCAGAGAAATCTCCTCAGGTGTTTGGGTAATTATGCATTCAGAAGTTAATGTCCAAACATATCTTGATATAAGTTCGCATTGTTGTTGCAGATGAAATATAACACTGAAAATGCTATTTAAACATGTTCCAGTTGGCTAGATATTAATTAGCAGTCATTCAAACAACTTTACCGAAGCCTCTCTACTTGTCGGATGGTCTTGTGTGTCCGCCATGTTTGTAGTTTGTTTACACTTTTTACCCGAGTTTGTAGTTCTAATCAAATTCATGTCCAACATGCAATGTATTGAGGGCAGTATTAAGCTGGATTTATACTTTTGCCTGGCGCCGCACCTCGTGAAATGGACAAGGCTTTTATACTCGCCGCGTTCGCCGTTGTGATATTCTTTAAAACGACAGGGGCGGTCAAATGAAACTGACCGTGAAGTCAGACAGATAAACACAGAAGAAGAAAGTTTCAGGAACTACGTCATAACATTAATATTATTGATGTTTATTAAACTAGTTATTTTTATTTTTTTCTAAATTATTTTAATGATTATAAAGATTTTTGTAACCATTCAAGATTTTTTACAATCAAACTTTGATGCATCACTTGCTTTTGTTCATATCTCAGTTTTACCTATTAAAGTGTATTAAAATATTAATGACAACAGAAAATGGGTTCCTCAACAAATATATATTTTTCAATATGGCAAGAATAATAGCAAAAAGTACACTTACTAAATAATACAGATGTTTTTTGTTTTTTTTTATTTAGCCGCTCCACAATTCACACATTACTGTCTGGCTAGTTTCTGTCCTCTTCTCATGCTAAAAAGGCAATAATAATCCAACATTCCTGACCATTATCACCATAAAGCCTGGAAAACGGCATCATGTTGTAAACTGATTGGTGATTCCTGTCCAGTTATCAAAGAAATAGTTCATTACTTCATTATAGTTTTGTAACTATTAAACTGTTTTAAATTCAATTGTAATATATATCAGTGTTCGCTCGAGTCTCAAAAAATTCTGTGCGCTCCGCCAGCCGAAAC
>CAIGQQ010032765.1:16704469-16766994 GCA_903798035.1 Danio albolineatus
TACAGTATATACAGTATATACATCAGCGTAAAACCTATGACTGGTGAAAAAACATTCTGTAATTGTGTAGTTGTGTCTCCATTGGCCTCTTTTGGCTTTAATAAACTCATGCCTCAGGTTTTTTTTAAACCTTTTAACAAAAACTTTCCTCCTTTCCTACTGCTCTTGCAATTTCTAGCCAAGAATTATTGATCATCTGGTTATCTGAAGATATCTTTACATTCGTACCTGTTTCAACTCAAATCAGACGCGGCGCCGCGCACACTGTTCGCTCGAGTCTCAAAAAATTCCATGCGCTCCGCCAGCCGAAATCATGTTGCGCACCCAAAGCAAACATTCGGAAACTCGATGAAGACATATTTGCCGCGCGCACTCAAGCGAACTAGCAGACGCATCGAGTATAAACCAGGCTTTAGCGGTTAGAGCAGTGGTGCTCAACTCTGTTCCTGGAGATCTACCTTCCTGCACAGTTCAGCTCCAACCCTGATCAAACACACCTGAACCAATTAATTAGGACCTGATAATTCTAGGTGCTTGATAATTACAGGCAGGTGTGCTTGATATGGGCTGCAACTGAAATCTGCAGGAAGGTAGATTGAGCACCCCTGGGTTAGAGTATGGATAAATAGTAAACCATCCTGGAACGTTTGGCTTAAGCTGCGTCCCAAATGACACACTATACTTATGTACTATGTACTTATGCACTTACACACTCAACAGCATAGTATATGTATGTAGTGTTGTCCCAAATGGAACACTAATGGCTTTTTTACTAAGCGGAAGTTTCCCTGATGACGTTTGACGGTTGTCAAATTAGTGAAATAAGTGACCAAAATACCAAATAATAGCTAGCATGAGAATACAAAGCTGTGGTATATAAAAAGCTGTGGTCGTTGAGTGCGTGGAGTGTCCGTCATTACACACTTTATTTTACCAGACGGATAAGTGCATCATCCGTGTAATTAAAGGGCACTTATTATTTTTAGAGTTTTTAGTGTGAACACACTACTTATACTGTTTATACTACAAAATGGTGTGGAATAGTGCATAAGTATGCCATTTGGGACGCACATATAGTCTTTTCAACATGCTATGATTTGGGACATGCTAATTCTATTTTTGAATACTATTTAGAATGGATACTATGTGAATTTGGACACAGCAATTGACTTCCGTAGTATTTGTTTTTCTTAATATAGAATCCAATGGTTAAAGGTTTTCAACTTTCTTCAGGATATCTTATTTTGTGTTCAACAGAAGAAAAACTCAGAAAGGTTTGGAAGTAAATTTTCATTTTTCTGGTGAACTATCCCTTTAATGACTGCTGAAAATTGAGCTTTGCCATTACAAGGATACATATAAAATATATTAAAATTAAGGTATATTAAAACCTGCAAAAACAGTCAGTATTGATGTTTTACCTTATTTGTATCCACTAAATTCCATTTTTATTTTGTTAAATGTAGAGTGATGATCAGCATAAGATACCTTTTCATTCCTTTACTTTTGTCATTAACATTAATGAAACAAAATGTTCTTTGTTGTTAATAGCCTCACATTGGTAATTTGCTTTTAAAAACATGTTTTCTGTACACAGCAGGCTACCTTGTTGACACTGCTATGAACAAACAGTACAGTACTGTTGCTGTACTGCAGTCCGATATGATTTGAAGTGTCATGTAAACCTCCCGGGCTATTTTTCACTCTGCTCCCTTCTTGCCTTTTACCAGATGCCGGTGAGAAACCCTGACCCCAGACTGGCACCCCGCTATGAGGACGTTGAGCGACAGTATGCCTCCCTGCCCAGGTAACAACATCCACTCATTAATCCCACACCCTTTATGACAAAACAGAAGAGGTGGAGAGCTAGAAATGGAAAAGATGCGATGGAAAAGAGGGGGGGAGAGCAGGTAGTCATCTGTCTCTCTCATGCAGAGCTGAATAATCCTCTTTAAAGCGTATAATTAAATCTGGAGTGTCTGCCTTCTGAGGCCCTCCTATCCTGGGAATTCACCTGATCCTCTCCGGGGAGATGGCCATGCGGTCGCAGCTCTGTAACCCGATCATAGAGCGTGTTTCTGGAGCCGCCTAAAGTTACGGCTGCCTCTTTCGGTCTGTCTGTCTGTCTCTTACCCCACCGCCGTTTCTATCGTTCTCAATCACATCTTTCCATGTTTGCTGAGCCTGACGGACCACAACGGCCAGCGTAAACAAACAGACAAGCGCACAGGCGTGAATGTTGGCTCGTAAAGTCCACAGCCTGTTTGCCCTCTCCGGTCTGTGTAAACAGCGCTGGTGTCGGTGCGAGGGTCACGGTTTATGAGTTTGGCACATGTAAGTGTGGATCTGTCATCACATGATTGCAGACTACTATAAACGGATAACTGATTACAAATTATACACATTAAGAAATCTAAAACTTGCAAGTGATGAACTTTTAAAAAGTGTTGGCGAGGCGTTTTAATAGCACTCAATGAATTGAAGTAAAGCGTTAAAACACTTATAAGCTATTTATCATTTCCCCTGCAGCATCATTACGGTGGTGAACGAAGATTTCACTCCTCTAAAATGGCTTATCGCAACAGATTTTAGTATCAACCACCTCAGGGTCTACTTTCAAAGCCATTTCCTTTCTAAATAAGACTCCCAATTTCTGTTAAATCCATTTGGAATCTACGTTTTTATTTTGTGTGTGTGCTGATGCAAAAAAAGGGGGCCAAAAACCCTCACTTTCATTATTACACCATCCTGAACTGGAAGAGTTTCAAATCTATGTCCGGCCCATGCTGAGGTCATTGGTTTTTGCAGTCGGCTGAAGGTTGGCTTGGTGGCAAAAGCGTGCGGCTCCTCCGTGTGTGTCTAATTATAACCATTAGTGCATTGATACACCCACTTATTACCCAGTGTGCTCAGCCCGGGGTCAGCCAATCGGAAGGTCTGTTCGCCACCTGCCTCTAGATTATTGGATTAACTGGGCAAGTCAAAGTTGTGATTCATTGTGTTAGAGCTTTCATTGGACGGTTTTAGTGATAATTGGGTGATGAATGCACAGATGGTGGCCCATCTCACTGAACTCTGGACAGGAGGTACGTATTCAGAGCTGCTATTTAGTGTCCAATCAATCATTTTTCCTCATCCTATACTTCAATTTAAGACTAGCCAATTCCATTCTCAAGAAAACACCCCCTAAATCCCTCCAAACAACTGGTCACAATAGCCTAATCATTTGTTCTTGCTCATCAAGAACATTTAACATTGGAAGATCTCTTAATGTCTCTTTGCAGTCTAAATGAGTGTAAAATCGGTTGTTGTCGAACCTTAAAAGACTCTGTTGAAACAGTTTGTACAAATGTCAGTAAATTGTTCTCAGATCTTTTAGATTAGCCAGCGAGCTGTCAGTTGCAACGGCGCAAATGCCAGAAAAGAGCTTGTGATGAGGAAAGAAGGTTACATTTGATGAGCTCTGAAAATAATGCCATATTTTCATTGTTCTGCCTGTTCAATGTTGCTCTGGCAACCAACACCCACCATCTGCGCGAGGCTGGACCTCCTCACCCTGTTCTCCTTCTCACTTTTTTTTTCCTTTTTCCTCCCTTCTTTTCCATTCTCTGGTTTTCGTTTTCCACTCTTTCTGAAATTCGTGAAATTTGCGCCCTCCTGTGAGGCGCGTCAGGGTTGTAAATTGTCACTGGCGTCAAAAAGACATGAGGGCTGATTGCTGTTCGGCATCTCCTGCAGGTGAGCTCATAGGTGTCCGACAGTCTGCAAGCTTCTGGCCAGACCGTCTCCCTTCCAATAGCAGGACAAGCACACAAGCGTGACTTCTACAGAGCAAACCTCATTTAGCAGCATTCGGCTCTGGAGTCCATTACCACACCGGGCAGGTAGCAGATGGAGAATATTAGCCTAATGATTAAATGAAGCTGGTGGAAATTTTTTGATGGTTTCACTTGCTGCGGCAAATGCGGTCAATCATTACTCATTCAACACTCCGAATTTGCTTGGAGGTTTTGAAATAGCTGGGCATTTGGCACAGTTTCGGGGAGGTATTATTCATACTTCTGCCTGAGATGCCTGATCTGCAAAATCCACGGATCTATTTCAGACTTGAGGAGAATGAGACCACTTAACCGCCTGACTCATCTTTGAAGACATGTAGCACCCATCGCATACCTTTCATACAGTTCTCACACATGCACACAGACGCCCATTCATTTCACACTCTCAAGGCTGAGTGTTGTGAAAGAGTAAGTTCAGTTGCTCATTTTCACGTCCCTTTTGTCAAAGCCATCTGCTTTGCGAAGCTTCAGTTACCACCGATATGAAAGCGGTCGGTTTAAGGACGAAATTCCATTAGATGTGGCAAAATAATCAGAGTTTTAAGTGTAATATGGCTCCTGATTTGTATAATTACATTCTAGACGGTGCAATAACATTTCTGATGGATAGACACCTATCTTGTTAAGCAGGTTTATTATGAGAGCTGGATGTTTTGCTCAGTTTCTCCTCTCCCGGTATTAGGTTGGAATTCAGAATTGGTCCTCTCTGTGGGAGCAGACTCGGTATTATATGACAGCCAGGGGTCAGCAGGCCGTGTGTTTGTGTATGTGTCTGTGTGTGCGAGGGTAAGGTGCGCGGTTCCCGAGGGCAGCTGAATAAACAGCCCGGCCTTCAGATGGTCTGCTGTGTTACTTTTGCAGCCAGGTGCACTATGGGGAGCTCTGATGTAATCCCCCAAACATGGCACTTATTTCAGGTCAGCTTCTGTCTGGGATAGTTTGGGCCACATTTACACCTGGTATGACAGTAGGATGCTTTTTTTTATCAATTAGATCACAAATGGATGACAGTAATTATAGGTGTACATGATGTCTAAAATGTTTTAGCTTGTGCACTTTTGACCGCTCAAGATTAGGCTGGGTGTTTTAATGAAATAAAATTGCAAACGAGATTAATCTTATATGTGATTGTCATGCACATCTTGTCAGGGAAGCACAGTTGTGTGTTTAGTAGTAAATCTCCGACGAAGGCCAGAGGGCGCTCTTGTGCACAAACTGTAAACATGGAGGAATCCAGGAAATCCCAATAATGTTGCGTTATTAACAGAAGATTTGACTGCTTTCAGTGATGCAGCATTACTAATAATCACACAACTACAGAAGGATTTATTTCAAACACTTGATTGACGTTTTAAGGAGAGTTTGAAGTAAGATTATGGCATTATATGTGGTGTTTTCACATTAGCATGTACTACACTTTGTTGCCATTGTTCACTGAGACGCTACGCAAACAACTTTTATGCTTATCTTGAATGCTTATCTTGATTGAATCATTATCTGATTAAATCGATTTTTTTGGGGGATTTTTAACACTATTTTGTTTATCTTGTCAGTTTACGATGTAAATGCTACTCCATCTAAAAGCATGTGCTGGAGTTATACTAGAACCGGCCTTTACTGACAAAATGCACATAAAAACAACCTTTGATTCGACACCCAGCCCTACTTCTAGAAAGAGTTGAATATATATGATCAGGCTGGTTTTCTCGGTGTAGACAAACATACTGTTGAATGCATTCATACAGACACAAGTGCACAAATACTTTCTGCCTATCGGCCTAATTTATTTTATACATTTTTAAATGTGTTGTTTTTTCGCTTTTTTTATATATACCAAAAAGTATAAAGCTGCATTTTGCATCTACAGTAAAATAGTATTGTACACTTTAAAATATTTTATGTGCCATGCTTTTTTTTATTTATTTTTATTATGTGTGATAAAGCCACACAGTCTAATTGCTTTTGATACTGTAAAATATTAGATAAGTTAGTATAAACGTAGACAATAAAACTCTATAAATGCAACATTAGGAACTCATCAGATATTTCTCAGCAGGGTGTTTTCACACCTACAGTCTGGATAAGCTCAGGAAAGTGGGTGTGTCCAGCTCTGTTTAGGTGGGAGTGTTGGGGGAGGGAAAGAGGAAAGGTGTTGCCTAAAAATGGGGGTTTCCATTTGTGCATGCGCTGATTTTCAAACAGGCAAAACAAAAACAGACGCAGGAGGAGAAAGACAGTGACTGTTTACATTGACATCAGTCATCCAATTATTTGCCAAATTATTAATTTGTCGACTTTAATGGTAGTTTGGCACTTATACTTTTATCCAGGAACATTTCCTGCATATCCCCCGTGACAAACCAGATGTGAGAAACTGCTAAGAGAGCGATTTTAATGAAGCATTTAATACCGCGCGGGGTAAGGGAGAAATAAAAAACCCTCCGCAATTCTCGGCAACTCAGATGCACTCGGTAGGTAGCGTCAGAAAGCGGTGTGTGTATACACTATCCTGTCACAAAATGCGGCGAAAAATCTACACGAAAGTAGAGTAACGTGCTGTAAACTCACAATTCTAATCATTTCGACTAAGGTCTGTCTGTAAACACTGAAAGAGTCCTGCTGAAGATACGAACTAACTTTGTCTTTGAATAAACAAACAAAGAGCACTGATCGCTTACCATATCTGTAGCGGCGTGTGTTTTTAAAGGAGACGAGCGGCAAATCCCGATTTCACCATTTCCAGACGTGGAAAGCTCTCGGGTGAGGTTTCTTACAGACGCATTTCTGCTGCGCGTGTGGGAGTCCAGCTGCGCTCTCATAGCAGGAAATGTAAACAAAACCTTCATTGCAGCACATAAACACAACACCGACCTGTGTCTCCAAACAATTCTTCTTCCACTTGCTTTGGCAACACGACGTGGCGTCTCACTGCTGTCTGGACACTGCAACAGGTACAAACAATCTTCGAAGCTATCATGTATATTAATGACGTTGCGCCGCATACACAATAGAGCACGCTGATTGGTTTGAACCAAGTCTTTCTCATGAATTAATGCCGCGCACTCAGAGACGTCACGATGCACTGGCTGGTACAGATGTCCACTCTTCACAATAAAATACACGCATGGATCTCATCGGCGCGACTTCAAAAATTCGTTTCAAACCGGAGGAACGAATTTGCTTGAAATAATGCAAAAGCAACCAATTTTCACTCTTTAGCGAAATATATGTGTCCTAATAGTCTTTATAGCAGCGTGGGACACATATATGATTGTCAACAGCTCAAAAAATGTGTTTTGGTGTTTCATGACCCTTTAAAGAACCTGTTCTATGTCAACAATTACAAGATATTCATTCTTTGATGCATTGTACCAAATTGTGCTATTGCACTTGCTGGTAAGCTGCATAACATGGGTTCTATCATTCAGTAGTACATATGCATCACACTGAGTGCTCATGCAAAAGCAGTGTAGAGCATTATAAAATAATAAAGAAAGGTCTTGACAAATCCAAGCTCAAACGGTCACAAGAGATACATTTAAATGCAAGCTAGATAGAAACAGTAATTCATCTCAACTGACCAATTGTGATCAGATCATTTAAAAATGTATTATCAGTTGAAAGCATGGCCTATGATAAACTTGTTTGAGTGTATACATGTGTCAAAAAATGACTGATAACTACAAACTCCTCAAGCGAAGGACAGAACTTTACAGGCAGAAGAACATGACAGTCCTCTGTGACAATACCAAAAAACAAGACAACAGACGCTTAGCAGACAACATCCACCAATCAGACACTGGAGTTGATGTTCCAGGATGACGTTCTGAGGAGCTAGCAGATGGCAACTTCTGTTTCTCCCCAGTCGTGGTGGTGGACGACAGAAGCGTTCATCATGCATTATTTCTCACTTTACCTATATTGCTCTTTTGTTTTGGTTTCTCCGTCGTTAAAGAGTCATTGACTTGGTAATGAAATCTCATTTTAGGTGGGAAACTTTGTTACCTCGAGTTTCATAAGTGCTTAACGTGGTTAGGAAACCCAAATGAAGACAGCAGTCTCTTCCTCGCTTTGGAATCCGGCTGATATGAAGAGCCTGGGAAAGTATAGATGTCTCCTTGTGTAACATGCTGGCTTATGGCTGTCATCACTGTCTGAAAGTAATGGTAAAATAGTCCCAGAAAGTCATTTTGCCTGCATCTGCTGACTGTGTGATGGAGAACTAGAGGCAGATTTTTTAATATACCTTTCATAGTTCATTCGGTGAAGGAGGATCATCTTGTTTTTTTTAGCTATTTACATTGCTGGAGTCTCCCAGGGGGCTAATTTAGTCTGCACTGTTTATCCATGTGGCTATCAAAAGAGAACTGTGCCATAATAATTTATACCATAATCATTCTGAATAGCTTTGTAAAGCTTGAAATGTTTGTTTGTACCTGTGTGTGGTACCTTGTCTAATGAGTTGTCTATTTTAATGTGGAGCTTCATCAGAGTGAATGCTACTGTGTTTTTCTTTTTCCCACTGGATCTTTTTTCCCAGAATGAATATTATTCATTTTAAGTCTGCATGAACCAGAAGCTGCGGCCATTTTTGTATTTATTTTTTTTTGTATTGTTGACAGAAAAATGGAATATTAAATGAGACAGCAGTGGGCGTGGCTTGTTTTTCTACTGAGAGCTGATTGGATTTAGTAAAGTAGGCATTTCATTCAGAAAGAGGAAAACAGACTCCGCCTCCTCACCGTTTCTGTTTGTTGACAGTTGGAGGGGTGTGGGTTAGTGTGTTTGCCATGCCCAATACCTCAGACAGGCGTAATCTGAGAACTTAATCTAGTCTTAATCAGACTTTTTTTTTTTTTTCTTTCTTCATGACATGCACAGATGAATTGTTCACCACAAAACTAGCAATGTGAGCTAACTAATGCTGTGTTCAGACTGCATGATGTTAGCCCCGATTTTGACTCACCGACAGGTTTTGAGAAATCGCAGACAAATGCCTGAAATCACAGGCAAATCGGTGCTCGTGCACGCGAGTGACAATCACACAATAAGAACTATCAAAGACGCGATCTGAGAGAATCGCCGATGAGTCGCTGATGCCCGGGAGATATTTGGCATGCTGAATATCTGGAGCTGTTGGCGATTCAAATCATGCTGTGTGAAATGAGTTTTGACTGAAAATAACATTGCCGATCACCTACAGCCAATGAGAGAGCAGCATTCACTAGTGTGGGTACCTGCAGGCCAGCGGGAGGATGGGGGAGAAGTTAAAAGCGCTCATTTTCAGTTTATTCGGACACAAGAAATGGAGGGAAAATGAGTGTAAATTTGGCATGAGCCCCCGTGTCTGTTTGACGTGTCATGTGAGCAATATCACAACCCAACCCGGTCAAAAAATAAAAAAGTTGAGGAGAAATTGCTTATTCCCTTTATAGCCGGGTGAGCAAATATAGACATTTTCTACCCCATTAAAGGCTTCTGTCTCGTTATGTAGTTAATAAGAAAAGATATACGACGTGTTTTTAGGTGTGAGACGTAGTTTGGACAAAGTTGTCGGCGATTCTTCCTGTTTTGAAGTCATGAAGTGTGAAACTCCCTGTCGTCGACCCATCTTGCAGTGTAAACAAAGCAGCGACAAAACGCTAGCCCAGATAGTCATGCAGTGTGAACACATCTGTGACACGACTACTTTGAAAATCATGCAGTCTGAACTCGGCATAAATGAAATGGTTAGTTTTGATTTCATTTGTACTTTAAATCTGTTGAGTGGAGATGAAAATTAGAAACAACATAATCTTTGTCATTCAGAATCGAAGGAATTTTAATTGTTGTTATACTATAACAGTATATCACTAGTCTCTCTGGTCCCTCTCTTAGCTTTTGTAGTCTTCAATACAGCTGTCCTGAAGGTATAAAACAGTGTGTTCCATTAAACAGGCTTTATGCTATTGTCCCTCACAGCCTCATTTTCTGCCATTGCTAGTTATCAAATATGCCGTCTTCCCCTTACTAAGGGTCATGGCTTCTTGAGCAGCTGCTCCCAGCTGTTGAGCCCACAAAAACCATTTAAATAACTGAGCATCAGGAATGTCTTGTAATTCCCTACCAAGCCCCAAAGGCAGTTGCACAGAGACTTTAAACCAGAAGGGAAATGTGCCCCAGTGGGCCACATACCAATGTAGCACATTTAGTTTGAAAATTAGGATTTCACGGGCCGAATGCTAAATTCACTGCAATGAGATACTTAGACAAGAACTGGCCTGATGTTTCTGAACTTCTTATCTTCATCATGATCCTCAAACCACATGCCAGTTCCAAATAACATGCTGCCTCTTCCCGGTTTCCCAGAATCCATGTCTTTTTTGGGGAGATGTAAGGGCTTGAAAAGTGAAGGAAGGTCAGTAAAATACTGTAGGAACATTAAAGTAGTATGATTCACTTTGGTGCCCAACGTTTAACATAAAACGTAATAAAATTTGTACATTTTGGTCTGTCATATTATTATTATTATTATTATTATTTTCATTCATTCATTCATTCATTCATTCATTCATTTTCCTTCAGACTTGTCCTTTTATCAGGGGTCACCATAGCGGAATGAACCTCTAACCTTTCCCAGCATGTTTCACACAGCAGATGCCCTTCCAGCCGCAACCCAGTACTGAGACTTTTTATTATTATTATTATTATTATTATTATTATTCATTCATTCATTCATTTTCCTTCAGACTAGTGCCTTTATCAGGGGTCACCATAGCGGAATGAAACTCTAACCTTTCCCAGCATATGTTTTACACAGCAGATGCCCTTTCAGCTGCAACCCAAAACTGAGAATTTGTATTATGATTATTATTATTATTATTATTATTATTATTATTATTATTATTATTATTATTACTATTATTGTTATTATTATTACAGCTTTATTCAAAACATCTTCTTTTGTGTGTGTTCAACATAATAAAGAAAGTCAGGCAGGGTTGAAACAAGTAAAAATGAGTTAAAGATTTGTTTTAGTCAAAGGTTTGTGAGTTAATGATTCGTCAGTTGTGTCCCTTTAAATATCAAATCCTGTCACCACCCCACTCTCTCTCCCAAATTTAGCTTCTTGTCTAACTACTGTCCTGTTACAATAATGGAAAAAAAGGACATTTTATAGAATACAAAATTTGCTAAAAATGTTTTTTTAAAAAATGTATCATGCATTTTTAAAATGTATTTATTGAAAAAAAAGTCAGGTTGCACAGTGTTTCAGTTTTTAGCACTGAAGATCGCTGGTTCGAGTCTCGGCTGGGTCAGTTGGCATTTCTGTGTGAAGTTTGCATGTTCTCCTCGTGTTGGTGTGGGTTTCCTGCACTGTCCAAAGACATGTGCTATAGGTGAACTGGATGATCCAGTGTGTGCAGTGCTGGGTTGCGGCAGAAAGGGCATTCGCTGTGTAAAACATATGCTGGAATAGCTGGCGGTTCAATCCGCTGTGGCACCCTCATATAAATAAGGGACTAAGCTTAAGGGGAAATGAATGAAATGCATGTCATGCTTTTCAAAGCTTACAAAACTGTAGAATAAAGGTTTATATAAGAATATATGAATACAGAATTTCAGCCTTCTGAGGCTAACAATCAATACATTTTTAAGGATAAAGTACCTCTTTTTATTGACCTTTTTTACATGAAACAAAAGGAACTAAACTGTTTCAGGCCCAGTTTTGCACTCTGCTCATGGAAAGTGCCAATAATGATTTCCAGTCGTGATGCTTCCTCTGGCTTCTCCAGCTGTTGATCATATTCACAGTGGAACATTCCTCACCCCTCCAGGCCTCCTGTGTCCCACCGTCCCTGTAGACTCGTCAAAACTGCAGGACATCAACAACACATTAAAGCACTAACTATGAGGGCTTTGTGTTGCGCATTAGCCTGTTGGCTATATAGGGCCCTATGATTTCCGCAATGCAGAAATGCGGACGGAATCACGGAATCCGGTCATAAAAACGGAATTAGCACGGAATGTCACAGAATGTGTTACATTGTGGATGAATAAATTAAAAGTAGTCCTGTACACTTAATCAAATTGTGTTGTGGGCTAGTTTCTGCGAATATTAAACCACAAAAGACTATTTAAAAACTAAGGAGACTGTATTCTATTTAAATATATTTGTGAATATATGACGCCGTCTGGTCTCATATTAGTTTGAGGATATAAACACACGTCTTTTTTTCCAGAGATAATCTGAGAGTCACTGCAACAGTATTTTAGTGTTTAGAGAAACAAATTTGTTGTCAGCATGTGAAACTTACAACATCTACGCTGTAAAACCCATCAGTTAACTTTATCAAATGACATGAGTGTAGTTAACTCCAATATTTACTGAAAGTTAATTCTACTCATTTGAAAATAATTAAAAACCTCATTACTTTAACGCAAATGAATTAAGTTCACAGTACTCATATAGATTTTTTTTTTTTTACTCAAATGTGTAGCCTTTAAATGTGAGTTGCCTTAATTAATTGGGTTTTACAATACTCAGTTGGTTTGAGTTCTCTTTATTTATCAGGTTTCGCTGTGCTCAAATTGCTTCATTTACTCAAATGGATTAAGTTCACAGTACCCATTAGGATTAGTTTTTGAACTTAAAGGGCACATATTTAAAAAAATCTACTTTTTAAGCTGTTTGGACACACATATGTGTAGGTATAATGTATAGACGGTCATATTGGGCTGATATAAACACACCCAGTCCTTTTTTTTTTTCAATTTAACAGCATAAAAACGGTGGACCAATTATAGCGGTTTTGAGACCAACCACAACTTTACGTAAGGAGTGCGGTCCCCCCGCCCACCGAATTGATTGACAGCTGAGTATTAACATGTGTCCGTAGTAATGCGTATAGTCCTATCAACAAGACAGGACGAGCGCAAAGCAACTGGGAATAAAAGATCTGTTCAGTTCACGAAGGTCATCAATCCTCATCAAATGTGATCAAGAGTGAGTTTCACAAGTTTAACACGTGCATGTTAATGAATTACAGTGATTCACTTCAGCTTTACTTCATCACCACAGCCGTGTGTCAGCAAAAAAGACGCTTCAATCTCGGTTTGTTGACATTAAATCAGGTTTATTTTGTACATTAACATAACAGATATCCATACAGCAGTGGATGTTGACCTGTATCCTTTCACATTTGCTTGTAAAAGCAGTGCAAAGCTCAACGCGTGTGCTGTCTGTCTGTGTGTGTGTATATGTGTGTGTGTGCATGCATGCGTGAACAAACTTTGTAACTACCTTGTGTGTGACTTATCGTTGCAACTCCTCAACAAACACATCAAACAGTCATTGGTAAAGTTCTTACTGTTGTATTTCTCACAAACGTAGTGAGATCTGCTTCCTTTACAACTGTTCCTGTTGCGTCTGTCTGTCTGACGCAGCCGAGGGCGGAGATTGAGGCACGCTGACGGGCATATGGGAACGGTGGGCGGGGAGGACTATGCTTAAAGGCCCAGTACCAAAACCAGCAAAAAGCTGTTTAAAGCTACAATACAAAGACTTTAGACAGCTATAATGAATAATCTGATGGGTATTTTGAGCTAAAACTTTACAGACGAATTCTGCTGACACAAAAGACTTAAATATATATATATATATTTATATTAAATATAATTTTATATATATTTATATTAAATATAAAAAAGGAGTCAAATATGTGCCCTTTAAATGGTTTGTTGCGATTGGTTTCCTCAAATGGCTTGAGTTACCTTAACTTATTGGATTTTACAGTGCATGAAAACCCATCAAAATAAACATCGGGTTTACTTTTAGTTTTCATTTTAATTAATCGTAAGGAACCGCCAACTATTCCAGCATATGTTTTACACAACAGATGCCCTTCCAGGTGTAATCCAGCACTAGGAAACTCTCATACACTGTCAGATACACACACATACTCTAGAGCCCATTTAGTTTATTCAATTCACCAATAGTGCATGTCTTTGGACTGTGGGGGAAACCCACGGTGCAACATGCAAACTCCACACTCCATTTTCTTGCTGTAAGCCAACAATGCTAACCACTTAGCCACCATGTCGCCTATGTCTTAATATATTTATGTTATATTAAAAACATTAAACTTTTATTTTAATTAATTGGGCATGTTTTGGATTACTAATGTATCTTGCAAAGTTAAAAATAAACTGGTGATAAAAATAAAATTCAATTTCGGGAAAAAAATATAACTGATTGATAGCTCCCCAGCTATAGGACGCAGGTTTGAGAACAGCAACGAATTAATTGTTAATGTTCTGGGCTTGAGCTGGCAGAACCAGGTGCAGGCAGCAACCGCATGAGCTAAAGCTGATAATCTCCTGCAGTAATGATGATTTTGGCCTTCACTTTGCAAAAACACACACACACACATTGCTTATCTGAGGCTTTGACATCCCGACGAGTACAAAGGGAGGGAGAGAGCGTATGCACCCAGACGCCCGTTTGTCCTGCTGAATGGGTGGTCAGAGAGATTAAGAGGATGCTGATGATTTTTGGAATGCCTGTTTTCTTGCCCTAAAGGTCCTCAGGAAACCCTCCCTTAATGAGGAGCGAGACCACAGGGAAAGAACACTTAGAAATAAAGCTTTCAGTTTTAGCAGTGATGACAGAAAAAATATATATTTTCAGTCCATTATTAAGGGAGTAGTTCCCCCAAAATGAAATGCCTGCACACATACATTCATTTAGATCCTAAATTTATGAGTTTTGAAGAATGTTGGAAACCGGTAAACATTGACCTTCATGATGTTTTCTTTTACGACTTTTGAAGTCAAAGGTTATCAGCTTCCAACTTTCTTCAAAACTCAAAGGTTATGAACCACATGAGGATGAGTAAATAATGCACAATTTTCAATTTTAGATAAACACTGTAAGGTGACACAATGCAGGCAAAGATTGTGCTTTTTTTTCCGCCTCGGACACCTATCTATTTTGAAATTTTTGTTATTTTGCCCTTTTTACAGTCACAAAGCAACCGCAATACACTTTTAAATGTTGCTTTTCCTGCACTATCAATTTGTGTCAGTACACTGGAAAAAACTTTCGTTCATCCAATTAAAAAAATGATTAGAGTATTGGTTCACATCTAAATTTTATCACTTAACCCAATGAATAATAAATAATTTGTTATAATAATAATGTTCTATCTCCATGAGAGCAAGTATATATAACCTGGTACAAAGCATGCACTGTAAAAAATAAATCCGTAAAATTTATGATAAAAAAAAAAAAAAATTCGGCAGCTGTGGTTGGCAGTATTTCACTGTTAAAAATACTGTACAAACCGTAAAAGTAATTTCTTATTTTTACTGTAAACTACCGTATTTCATTAATTTATAGAGGTAATATGTCTGTATTTTGAATAACCAACATCTACACACTTTTGTTACAAAGATAGACACGTTTACACAGCTGTATAGGGGGTGATGAGAAAGTTATATAATGAACCAATGCTCATCACAAACAACTTTTCTCACAAGTAGAAAAGTGTATCAGAAGGTGCTCAGTGTCATTCACACAGCTACTAAACACCAGTATGGTAACACGCATAAAATTAAAGTCATGAAATAAACATTGTTTAGCAACATTAGATGTAATATAAATGTCTAATGTACATAACTGATGGGGAAACAACTAAAAGATCAATATTAATGTCAACAAAAAGAATAAAAAGTGATGTGCTATGCATGTTACGTGATGTGACGAAGACAACGGGAGGCGAGGATCCAAGTGCAGATAATTTAATAAAGTCAGTATAGCAACTTACAGGGACAGTTCAAAATCGTAGTCAGAGCAGGCGTAAGATCACAAGGCAGGCGGCAGGCAGGAATAATCAAAATACAAAGCTATGGTCAAAAAACATGGAGAGACTGGAACAAAAGAAACACGTAGCTTAGTCACAAAACAGAAGGCAATACTGTAGCGGTGTCTGAGAGTGTGTGTGCTGCTTTTGAGGTGCGTGCAATCAGTCGTGATAGTCCTCCGGTGGTGCGTGCGCAATTAGTCGTGATCAGGAACAGGAGTATGTGTGTGTTGCATGGTTGGAACTGTAGTCCCCAAACATGGCTGATTGTAGTTCCCGGAAGTGTGTGTGAACCAGCGATCTCTGACAGGGGAGAGAGAGAGAGAGAGAGAGAGAGAGGGAGATCGCTGGCGATCGTGACAATGCAGGGAGTTCTGGGAAAGTCAATTTATGGTTATTCGCTGTATTAATTAAAGGGGTGGTCCACTACAATATCATATTTTAAACTTTAGTTGATGTTTAATGAAGCTGTGTGAATATAAACAACATCTCTGAATGTAATATGCTCAAAGTTCAATGCTAAGGGAGACATTGGCTTTTACAGAGTTAGCTTAGCAAAGCCTACAGTGAATGAAGTTTGGGGACTACAAAAAAATACAGTACATCCTGGTTAATGATGTCATAAACCCTTCAGGTTACAAGCTTACACCCTGCACTGTGAAGGGCCATGGCCAGATGTGCTGTAATGTTATAGCAGGACGCTTCATATTGTCATAGGAAATATGACAGTCGTTTTCATGTTAGCTGAGTAGCTGTATATAATTAAAGTAAGATATATGAAAATAACATGATTTTTTACAAATGAAGCATGAACACACATTGCTTTGCACCCCATAAACACAATCAAGCTTTAAAAATACACTCTGGCCAACCCCTTTAAGGAAACTTACTGTTAACCAGGTTACAGATTTTTACTGTAGCATTTTTACAGTTTTTTACGCTTGAAATCATGGCCATTTTTTACAGTGTATTTGTCTTGTTGAAGAAGATCAATTAATTAAAATTCTATTTTTGTTCTAAAAAATCCCTTAAAATGTTTATTCGACCAATTGAAAAAAAAAATTAGGGTAATGGTTTCACATCTAAATTTGATCACTTGAACCAATGAAAAATAAATCATTTGCCTTAATATTTTTTTAAGTCCATGAAAGAACAAAGCATACTGAGTTTCTGTTTAATACGCATGCACTGGCTTGTGTGAGTAACCCTAAAATTTTACATCGGTCAAAACAAATGTTTCTTAGTTCTTAATCAGTAATAAACTGTTTTGAACATAAAATATATAACTTGAAAAAATCTAACAAATAATATTAAACTAAAATGAAAGATACATTTTTAATTGAATGAAGTACTGCTTGAAAGTTTTTTTTTTTTTTTTTAGTGTAGATTTCTTTTATGATACACATTTTTAAATTTTTGTGTATTATACATATATGTTTTTCCAGTACTGGGTTGTGGCTGGAAGGGCATCCGCTGTGAAAAACATATGCCGGAATAATTGGCTGTTTATTCTGCTGTGGCGACCCCTGATGAATAAAGGGACTAAGCTGAAGGAAAATTAATGAATGAATTTGTATATACATACTCAAACTATAGACATAACCTAAGACAGGCTATACTAGTACTTTTACATAAGACATAACAATATTGTGCAAATGAGGTATTTAAGGTTGATGAAAACATGTAGTGGGCGCCATGGTGGCGCAGTGAGTAGCACGTTTGCCTCACAGCAAGAAGGTCGCTGGTTTTAGCCTCGGCTGGGTCAGTTGGCATTACTGTGTGGAGTTTGCATGTTCTCCCCATGGTTGCGTGGGTTTTCCCTGGGTGCTCCGGTTTCCCCCACAAGTCCAAAGACATGCGGTACAGGTGAATTGGGTGAGCTAAATTGTCCGTAGTGTATGAGTGTGAATGAGTGTGTATGGATGTTTCCCAGAGATGGGTTGCAGCTGGAAGGGCATCCGCTGTGTAAAACAAATGCTGGATAAGTTGGCGGTTCATTCCGCTGTGGCGACCCCAGATTAATAAAGGGACTAAGCCGAAAAGAAAATGAATGAATGAATGAATAAAAACAAGTAGTAACGTGATTTGTGGTACATTCACAAGTAAACATTGTTTTCCTCATTAAGTCTTTGTAAGATAGAGTTTATATAGTGTTTCTACAGGTGGTTTGTCAAGCCCACTCGCATGTCTGAGGCACACTCAGAAATGCAAAGTGTTTTTAGAGATATTGAGTGATTTAAAAAACAAAATATCTGGTAATAAAAATAAAAGAGTTGTGTTTTCTACAGGTGGTTTGTCAAGCCCACTCACCTGTGTGAGGCACACTCAGAATTGCATAATATTTGGGGGTTTTGTGTGGTGTGGTGGAGAGGTGGGGGTGTCTTGGTTTTTAGGAGCTGGGATTGTGGATAATATTTCAGAGGGGTGTAAGATGATTGGAGTTGAGGGCTCTAACAGCTTGTGGAAAGAAACTCAATCAATGTAAACTAATCTCGCTCTCATCTCTTTTTTGCCGTTATTCATGGACAAAGTCTGGTGTAAATATTTAGTGGCAATGTAGTTGAATAAAGGTATTATGCTAAACTTCAGTAATGCAACACAACTATTTGTTAGTACATGCATTGTAACTTAGTGTCCCGTTACATTGTAACTACGTTGTAAGTACATTGTAACTACATTGTTTTAGGTTCCAGAATCTTGCCTTTAAGGATCCCATTTTTTTCTAAGTACGAAAAGATTCTAAATGGAATGTAAAGACCACCAATGCCAATAAAAACCTTTATCTTTAAGAGTGTAGAGGCCATTAGACTGATGTTTTCCACATTCAGCTGCGGTAATGTGATACGTGTGAAACGCATACACAGGCTGAAGCAGCTAATTGATACTGTCGAGAGCTGTCAGACGGGAGGCTTGTTCACAGACACGCCGTACACGTAAATAAGTTAATGGGGACGGTCTGGAAAGTCAAACACAACGATCTGGGCTCCTTAAAACATGTGGCATGCCAAGGGTGTCACTGACACCGGCCTGGGGTATGACAGGAATGAAGAGGAGAAGAGACAGCTGATTCTGCAGTCCAGCAACAGCGCTCAATCCTGCTGATCATTAAATATAATGCCGAATAAAGGTGACTGTAAACTCATTTATAATGTTACAGAAGGAATCAATTAAAAACGTTCTGTTCAATTTGTCTTCTGTTCATCAAAACACACACACAACAAAAACGGGGAAATGAAGGAAGAAAGCTGATTGGGCAATCGAGCCAAAGTTGTGGATTGCAATGATCATATACCCGTTTTTTTTTTTTTATATTATTTTCTATTTAAAATCAGAATATGTTCACTACCATTAAAAATGTACTGTTACTTTTATTATATTTTAATGTATTATATTTTTAAGTAATAGTTTTTCATAGTTTAAATCAATTATTATTTTTTAATCATCCTTTTATTTATCCTTGCTGAATAATAGTAACAGCTAACACATAAACTGTATAAAGTTACAAAACAATGTTTACAGTAAGTTTTGTTCTCTAAGTTTGGCTTCATTTTCAGAGAAAAAAATAAGATGGGAACGACCACAGCTTACTGCAAGGTCTTCTGCAGTATTTGTGATGACTGGGATGCAGTTCAACAGATGATTCATTGGAAAACTCTACCCTCTGCCACTTTTCCAAATCATCAACTAGATGTCAAGTTATTATTTGTTCCTCTTACAACTGAGATTGACGATAAGACTTTTATCAGGTAGTGTATATAGTAGTCAACATGTGAAGTGATTAAAAAATGTTTATCAAAATTGTCCTAGGACAAAAATAGGTGTTGTTCAGTAGTTTAAGGACAACTTTGACGAAAGGTGAATATCCACTTTATATGTTGACTACTGTATATATACATTTGTGCTGCCTATTACATTACAAACACAGGAGAAGGCAAATTCTTCAGCAGGATAGTGTTCCTTCTCATATTTCAGCCTCCACATCAAAGTTCCCAAATGCAAAGAAGGTCAAAGTGCTCCAGGACTGGCCAGCCCAGTCACCAGATATGAACATTATTGAACATGTCTGGGGTAAAATGAAGGAGAAGACATCGAAGATAAATCCAAATAATCTCGATGAAATCGATGAATCCTGCAAGAATGCTTTCTTTGCCATTCCAGATGACTTTAATAATAAGATATTCAAGTCATTGCAGAGATGTATGGATGCAGTTGTCAAAGTTCATGGGTGTCATACACAATGTAAATTCTTCTTCCACTGCACCATGACTTTATATTCCATACTGTACAATATTTAATTTAAGTGACAAGACTTTGGTCTAAGCAAAGTTAGACCTTGCTTAATTAAATAATTAAAAATCAAGGCATGATCATATTTTATTTTGGTAAAATAAGTGTAATCTAGAGTCCTTTGCCTTTTCACTAATAATAAAATACTGATATATCTTACATTTAAATACATAAATTTAAAGGTCTATGTTTTTAGCATCTTTAAGATACATTTTTTATATTTTTTTTCTGTAAAGATTCTCTTGAAAGATATAAATCTTCTCTCTATTAAACAGGAGGGCTAATATTCTGACTGCAACTATGTAATGTCAGTTAAGCTTTTACGAATGACCGTAAAGACATTTATAATGTTGCAAATAATTGCTGATCTTTTCAGGTTTCTATTGATAAAAAAAGATAAAAGGTAACGTCAGCTGATTCAGCACTTGAGTGAAAGTCAGGAGCTCCGCCGTCTGCTTTTGTCTTCGCTTTGGTTTTCTGTCTGGCTGCATTTTAGTGAAGGTGTAATGAAACTGCCAGCTAAAGCCTCTGAAAGTCTGCCTGGAGAACGCAGCAGTGCAAGAGCTGAAAAAAAATGTGAATTGAGCAACGAAAGACGATCCGTGCTGAATTACCACGCGGTGTCTCTCCTTACAGCAGAGATTAATCCCTAATCAGCCGGTGTGAGGTAACCGGAGACAACCAACTGTCTGCCTCTCTAGAGACCCGAGCGCATGTCAGTCCTGTCCCACACTGTCTGTATGTGCTGGAGACGTGTTCAAATGTTTATGTTGCAGGTGCTTGATGTGTCACGCTTGCCTCAGCACATGTAACACAGGATCAGGATACCAGACTCACTCGCTCTCTCCCTTCTCACCCTCCTCAAAATGCCACCGGCAGGATTAAGTGTTACTGTATTACATTATCAGTTCACCCTCAGGCTTCTTTTCCCTGCTGCATTTAAGTGTATAACCTAGACCAGCTCCTTAAAGTGACAGTTCACCCAAAAAATGAAATACTGTCATCGTTTTATCCAACCCTGTTTGTTTTTTTGTTTTAATTTCCATTGAACACAACTGAAGATATTTTGAAGAATGAAGAATGGTATTTTTATTCCTACTATGGAAGTCAGTGGTTACTGGTTACTTGCATTCTTCCAAATATCTTTTATTGGTGTTCACAATTTTTGGGTAAACTGTTCTTTTTAGTTCACCTATAAACTGACTGCTGGTCTGCTGTCTACATGAGCAGCATTCTCTCTGAAGGAGAATTTCAAGTGACTCTTTTGAAGCACTCTTCATAGGTAGCAGCTTGATAATGATCCCTTTCTTAATACAAATAGTGCTCTTCAGTGAAGCATGGTAGACTAGCTTAAAGGAGATACATGTGATTAACGAAGAGTGAGACATTAGCATGTTGCTAACATGCTGCTAAGCTAACATTTATTCATTTATGTTATTTTTATTCTCAAAATATTACAATGACAAATATATACACACACTGTCCACTTTATTAGGTACACCTTACTAGTACCGGGTTGGAGCCCCTTTTGACTTACTGTACGAGCAGTGTTGTGGTAATGCATTACAAGTAACCCGAGTCAAGTAATAATATGACTTTTCTAAGTAAAGAGTACAGTAACGTATTACTTTTAAAAATTAAGTAATAGTATTTGAGTTACTTTTTAAAAGATGTACTGCAAGTTAATTTTTAGTTTAGTTAATTAACGGCATGTGTAGCTCTGGGCTCAGGATGTTCTTCAAAGATAACATTATGCTACATGAATTTTTTTATGTGCTTTTTTAAAGGTAAATGCAGGTTTTACACTGTTGTTAAATGCAGAGCTCCTCTATTTTTTATTTATTTAATAAAAGAGAAAAAAAAACAGCAAGTTCTGAAAGAGATCAAGCCTCAGCCAAGTCGGAAAAAGTAATGCAAATGTAACTCAAAGGTACCGTAACACAATACCTTCAAAAAACTAAGTAACTAAACTAAATAAACTAAGTAACGCAACTAGTAAGCTATAACAACAATTTATGAGCAACAACTATAGCGACAACTTGTAAGCTATAACGCTGTCAATAATGACTAAACCTCTGAGGAATATAGAAACGATAGCTTTAAAAACAAACGGCTGTGGGTGCAGTATATGGATCACAAGTGCCACAATTCACAGATAATATCTTTTGATTTGTTGATATGTGATCCAAATATTCGTAGCTTGAAACTGCAGGAAATATGACTGGTTTGTGCTGCATTTCTGCCAGTGTAGATGCCATTACAGCCTATTGTTTTAATGTCTGCCAGCTTTCGCACAGGTCATGTGACTGAAAACTATCAATTGGCCAATGAAAACAAATGGGTTGTTAGAACAGTTGACCAGTTTTACCCTCTCCGTCCTTCCTCTAACACTATTTTCTTCACTTTCGCTGTCTTGCAGAAGAGCACCAGTTGACCCTAATGAGTATCCGGTGCAGCAGTGGTCAGCACACAGAGACCCAGCACAATACCCAAACCCTCAGTCAGGCTACCACCCCGGCTACCCTCCTCCTAGAGAGACCTACCCTCGCCCATTGGACCCTCGTCAGGGCGACGCCGGCTTCTACCACCCTCCTCCACAGCAGAGAGGCCCACTTCGACAAGACGTTCCCCCGTCTCCCACCATACCCCTCAGAGGCCCTCGATTTGACACCATGAACCGCGGCGGCTACCGAAACACCAGCCCGGAGAGATACGCATACGGAGACCAACGACACTCCGACCCGAGACAGAAGAGTCCCATGACCGCAGCTGTTTAACACCAACCATTCCTTTTCCGCTCTGTGTACGAAGTTTCACCAAACACCAAACACAGCCACCGTTATCTACAGGTGTTTACATGCTTTTCCTAACAGTTTTTGCCTTGATAGCCAAAGCTACGTCTTAGGGTTTTGACGCAGCTTTCGTGCATATGTAACTCAGACGGTCCCTCCATATGTTCATGTGTATGTAGTACGCATGTTGGCTCTTAGATGATTGGTGAGATCCAGATATAAACCCATTCCAGAACCACTTTTATTGGCACAATCTTTACGTCTGTCATTTCAAACTGTGTCGTACGTGTACTAATGTGTGTCTGCTTGTGCATAAATCTTTTAAGGGATAGATCGCTTAACAATGAACGCTTGTTGCTGGTAATTTACTCACTCTCAGGCCATTTAAAAAGGATGGTTCAACTAAAATTGAAATTTTACTCATAATTTACTCACACGTTCCTCACGTGGTTTCAATCCTTTATGGGTTTCTTTCATCTGTCGAGCACAAAAGAAGATATTTTCCTTTATCCTTTATACTTTCACAGTAGGAAATACAAATACTATGGAATTTGATGGTTGCAGGTTTTTGGCGTTCATACAGAAGAAAGACAAACAGATTTTGAGCAAGTAATGGGTGAGTCGTTGATGACAGAATTTAAATTGGTGGGTGAACCATCCCCTTAACATACTGTATAGGTATGAACATAGAAACTATGGTCCTTAGTGATTCATAAATGCAAGTCACCAGCTCTTTGGAGAGTCAAGACGCATATACAGGCAAAACAAATGTAATACCCATGTGTCCTGACAATAGTTTGACAACTTATGAAGAGAAACCTAGCATTACCTTTAATCCACAGCCACAAGCAAACATGCATTCATGTATTTCAAACAATGGGAATCTGGCCAGATTGCTGTGGAGTTTATGATGTATGGTGAAAAAAAAAGCATACTTTCTTGCACAGATTGATTGTTTTGCTTCATAACATCTCAGTGGATCATCAAGAGCCAGCGGTATTAATTTAGTTTGACTGTATGTGTTATTTGTGCTTCAAAATGCTGGTAGCCGTCGTCATGATTTTCTAAATCACAAAGTGTCACAGTTTCAGCTTAAAACTATTTTTTAATATTACACTATATAAAAAAAAAGCTTGGGAGGGTGAGTAAATTAACATCAAATTTTAAGTAGAGCTCAATTTATGCTTCATTTTGAATTTGTATGAAGGAAGAGCATTAACCCACTGTGTGAGATGTAAATGAACATGCCACTCTTACAGTATTTTCGTCTCTAGCCCATAGATTTATAGCAAAAAATAAAAGAAAACACTGCATTTTTGATAAAAATCTTAAGAGTATTTTGTTAAAAAAATAAAAATAAAAAGCAACAATGCACAAACCATGATAACTGCCCGTATGTGAAGTCATATAAGCAGAGGAAGATGAAGAATAAGGGGTTGTTTTTCAGGAAAAGGAAAGGAGAGTCCAAAGCACCTCTGACACAGAGGAAGGATGGGAACCGCACGTCTTCCTGGGCTTACAATGAATGATCCCACCTGAATCTACACCTACTGCATGAGTGCGTCCCTATTCAAAAATGGCCTTTGTTTTAAAGTTCATTATATATATATATAAATCATTCCATTTATGTTTAATGGTTTTTCATGTATTTTGGTACTGAAGACTCTCTCTGCATTCAGAGTTCAGGTAACATGACAAATAAAAGTATTATTGATTGTAGTAAGCGATAATCATGTCAAATGTAACGTTTTACAAAACAGAATGATCTGTGCACCTGTCACATTAACACCATGTACAAAATGTTGTCTTTTATATATCACATTTTCAATAAATATGCATTCCAAACTGACGTCTAACTGCGTATCTGTGGAGAATCACCGAATCAGTACAATTCAGGTTCATCTCCCAGCCACCCACCCCTTGATAAAAAGCCTACCTCCACGTGTGATAATAGATGGCTGCAAATTAACACAGCAGTAATTATCAATTAAGATGAAGAGGTGATATGCATCTGTGATTACGGTCCAATTTTTAAATTTGAGATGAAATTCGGGCTATTGGAGAATGAAGAGTTTCATGTGATAATTACAAAGGCCGCACACCACATTATCTGCTCAGGATTAATTAGAGCTCTGTGCTGAAGAGGAATGCTGGGAAAGACACATTAGGGTATGTAATGGCATTTGGTGGAAGGTGTGCCATTTCAGACCACCAGCGGCACCAAACGACTTAACAACAATTAGGAATCGCAAAAAGGAGAGAGGAACTAAAACCTCATGTTTCACCTCATTTTATGCCATTGTTCAGCAAGCACATCACCCTTCCTCAATTCATATCTCGATTTCTATAGACAAGCAGTACTGAAAGTGCAACTGTATTTTTACTTCAAGAAAATCATATTGCTATAAAAAATATCAAAAAGGCACCTATTTTACCCCTATCAAAAAAAGTGTTCAAAACCCCTCTGCAATCAGCTGTGATCACCAGCTCAACCAGCCTGACCAGCTTATTCTGGTAAAAAAAAAAATTGTCTTCCTCTGGAAAATTTACATAAGCATCCATGTTTGCCTGAACCACATTGTTGAGACTATTAATGTGTTTAAGATATTTTTAAAAGAAAGGGCAGTGTGCGGTTTTGTGTGATTTTTGTTTTACAGTTAGCATAACCAGATTAGCCAAGGCAAGCTTGATGTTATCAAGTACTTCAAAGTGCTCCAGTATAAACTGCAGTTGGTCACTTGTCTCTTCATCCCCATTTTGTTCATACAAAAAGTGTTATCAAAATATTGATAATTTGGCTGTGAGCTTAGATTATTAATCAAAAATGCAAAAACTAAATACAGTAACAAAAACTACATGAGTTTTCACTACAAGATTACAGGGGAATATATATACTGGTCATATATACAGGTCCGCTGGTGGCCAAAAAGGTGCCTTAAGCGACATTTTACTGTGGTGCCCGCAAAGAGGAACAAAAACACACTAACATGTGTATTTATTCATTCATTTCTACATTTTCCTTTATTAATCAGGGGTTCGCCACCATGGAATGAACCGCCAACTTATCCAGCATATGTTTTACGCAGCGGATGCCCTTCCAGCTGCAACCCATCTCTGGGAAACATCTATACACACTTATTCACACTCGTACACTACGGACAATTTAGCCAACCCAATTCACCTATTGACCTTATTCTCCGCGTGCGAGCGGGCACAGCCATTTGAGTCTTTTTGGCTCGAGACTTCCCGTCTCATTCACTTCTATTCATTTTTAGAGGTTAAAAACAGCTTGTTATGCTGTGTGATGTTGCAAACTGATTTTTTTCTTATTGTATTATTCTACTTTTTCTGTATAATCATGCAAACACTTGTTTGTAGAGCGAGTAGTTTGACCGTTTTCTGTTGTTTATTATTCCTAGACATTTCTCCCATAGGTGACCTAATCGGAAGTTCAAAAACAGTGCACTTCTGCATTGAAGAATTAGGTCAATACCACATGTCTTTGGACTCGACCACAGGGAGAACATGCAAACTCCACACAGAAATGCCAACTGACCCAGCCGAGGCTCGAACCAGCGACCTTTTTGCTTTGAGGCGATAGAGGGGCACAAGAATTGTTTTACTATGAAAAGTCATAAAACATGTCCTACCTCTTCGGCACAATAGCCTATTGGTTAGCACGCCGACGTCAGGGCGTCCTGAGTTTGAATCCTGGTTTGAGGACATTTCCCAACACTACCCCCCTCTCTCCCGCTTCGCCTCCTGTCTGTCTCATCACTGTCCTATCTAATAAAGGAAAAAAGGCCAAAATAAGTCTTTAAAAAACATGTCCTATCTCCCTATCATAGTTCAAAACACTATGCATAGCAACAAAGAAAGAAAATTTACGTAAACAACAAATAAGGTGGATTTGGTGCAGGTGTGGCGAAGTTAAACGTGAGTTACTTTAACAAACAAATACATGTTTTCCAGTTTCATGAACATAAGTTACCTGAAAGTGATGCACGGGATTCATCTTGTACTTTTTTCCTCTTCTCGGCTCCAGACAGCTGTTCTTTTTTTTGAGCAACATAGATGCCCCCTCTGCAGCTGGTGTCCTACGCGATGCTTATTAGATAACAAACATAAAAAGACATAAATATGTTAGATTTATTATGGATTTATTTTAATTAAGGCAGAAACGCGTCATCATACCTTCAATTTCCTCAAGGTGCCTTGGCCGTGCTTTGAGTATAGCAATCAGTACAGGGAGAATTTGCCTATCGTGCAAAATTCAAGATAGATATAAAATGATCCCAAGGCCACAAGGTCGTTCTGTCGTCCGTGAAGCGTCATGAAATGTCGAGGTATGTGTTCTTTGTTTATTAATTGTTGCAATCTTAAGTACGCTAGAAAGAGCAAACAGAAAGAAAGCTTCTGATTGGCTTGACTTGATTGATTTTGTTGCGTCACGCCTAATTTTCGTTCCGCTTTTCCGCAAGTGTTGATTTACAAGCTAATGATATTATTCCTCAGCTTTAACGCCCCTGTCTGAAGGGGAAAATCCTTTTATTTGTCGTTTCAAGGACTGTCTGAGGTTTGTGAGAGGAGTTTTCTTTCTTCTTGTGTGTTTGTGTGTGTGTGTGTGGATGGACGTACCATTTCTCTCAGAGGCAGAAAGTACGCCGCCATAATTGCCTAGACGTTCGTCGCTCCCAGAATCCATTTGGGATGTGTAATTATTGAGAATTATTATTAGGCAAAGTTTTAATTAGCATTTGAGGCCGTAGTAATTATACATTTCCATTTAGTGTGGCTGCACGCGCTGTCACGGCTGACAGGAGAGGGAGAGAGAGAGAGAGTCCGAGTGCTTGTTTTGGTGCTGAAGAAGAAGCGTCTCCCACAGATATGCTGAATGACTCTGGTACAGTGCGATCAAATTATTGTGCTGTCATTCGTGCCACACGTTCACTGGCTTACGGATCATTTCTTTAACACGAGCCATTAATTTGATACTAATTTAATTTGACAAAGCAAAAAAGACAGGTGATTAGCTTATGCGTAATGTTAGAGACGTTATAAGCTTTGTTTTTTATGAAGTTCTATTCGTCTCTCCGTGTCCCTCACAATCTCTCTCTTCCTCGTCCTAATTCAATATGGGGAAGCCTCAGCTTGGTGTATTTGCAACCCAAGCAGTTCTTTGGTTTGAAGATGTTATCTTCTCAAACAGCACAAGAGGGAAATTTTGAAGAGAACTGCTAAAATGTGCCCGTGGAAATGTAGTTTAAATGGGAAGCAAGTGCATGGATGTTTTTAGTCTCTTTGTCTGTGTGTAAATGCATGCTGGGAATCTGATTTATGACAGCTTGTGACAGACAGTCTGGAGTTGTTTCCTCTCATCTCTCTCTTCGAGCTTTACAGCTTAACGGCAACATAAAAACACTCATTTTAACTTTTCCACGCCTGTGAGCTGAATGTTCACCGTCGCCAGTGGTGCTTTTGTACTGTAGTTACTGGTGCTTAAAACCTTACATTTGTCTTTTGTGAGATTCCAGTAAATACACACTCTTTCAAAAGACCCAAGTCGCATTGACTCGACACTGATTCTTGAGCGCGGTGACAAAACAGCCGACAAAACTGACAAAATATCAGATTATGTGCATAAGGAATCATTCTAAAGTGGTTCGGATGTAGTCATTCATCTTTTGGTGCACACTCACACGCTTCTTCAATTTTCTCACAGAATAGGTGTCTTTTGTGTCGGATACAAATAATAGTGCTAACCGCAAATAATGTGACAGATATTTAGAAATCTTCACTTCGGGGAACAAATGAATAGAGAGTACAAGATGCTCTCAGGCTGATTTTCTAGCACGTCTATTCGCTTGTCGCCAGTCAGAAATTGTTATGGTGTTGACGGCATATGGTGTTGACACGCATACAAAAAAAATAATCATATTTTGAATATCACACATTTGCTAGAGGTTTTTTTTTTTATAATGGTGTTTGGTGTTTCAGAAATTCAAAAAAATATATTAAACATTTTTTTTAAACTATCCAGGGGGGTGGGGGTATTGTTATGACAAAAAATATGTTTCTGTTATTATTATTATGGCAGCGCCACAGTGGCGTAGTGAGTAGCATGTTCGCCTCACAGCAAAAGGGTCGCTGGTTCGAGCCTCGGCTGGGTCAGTTGGCATTTCTGTGTGGAGTTTGCATGTTCTCCCTGTGGTTGCGTGGGTTTTCTTCCGGGTGCTCCGGTTTCCCCCACAAGTCCAAACATATGTGGTATAGGTCAATTGGGTAAGCTAAATTGTCCATAGTGTATGTTTGTGAATGAGAATGTATGGATGTTTCCCAGAGATGGGTTGCGGCTGGAAGGGCATCCGCTGCGTAAAACAAATGCTGGATAAGTTGGCGGATCATTCCGCTGTGGCGACCCCAGATTAATAAAAGGGACTAAGCCGAAAAGAAAATAAATGAATAAATGAATGTATTATTATTATTCAGTTTTATTCAGTTAAAAAAAAACTCTGGAGCGATTGCTCTAGTGTGGTTCATGAGAATAAAACCGAAAACAATATATAACAAAAAAAGACTTCTAAACAGACCAATATTTCTAAAAAGATGGGTTTCTGTCCACCTCCAAACAAACTTTGAGATGACCTGAAATATGAATGCAGCGTCGATCATAGAGAGGTAAATGACCCCATACCAGACATGGTGTCACAAGATGTGACCATAAAACATGAGTTATGATTTGGCATCACATGAAGGTTAAATGCTAAAGAAATCCATTCAATTAGCTGTAATTTTTTGTCAAGCTTTAGAGCAATTCCGTGCCAATATTAACTTTCCCATGAAAAAAAAAAAAAACGTTTTTAACAAAATAGTGAAACTCTTTCTACATTGTTTGCTTAGTTTTGTATTTTACAGTACTGTAAAAACAAATTTTAATAATGTGTCTGTCATTTTTTTTTTTTCAAACAATTATTTGATTTACCAGTCATACAAGTGGCAATTTCACACGTTACATCCACAATGAAGCTTCTTCCTCATAAATGTAAAATAAAATCCATCAATGATTTTTGTTCTATTGACCTTATTCTTCAATGTGGAAGTGCGCTGGTTTTTGCGATTGTTTTAGAACTTCTGATTCAGTCACCTATGGGAGAAATGACTAGGAATAATAAACGGCAGAAAACGGTCAAACTGCTTGCTCTACAAACAAGTGTTATTATGACTGTGCAAACACAATAGAATAATATAATAAGAACATATCAGTTTGCTACAGTACATCAAGCAGTTTTTAATGCCTAAAATGAATGGAAGTGAATGAGACTGGAAGTCTCGAGCCAAAATGATTCAAATGGCTGCGCCCGCTCATACGTGCAGAATAAGGTGAATAGCAGAGGTCTCAAACTCAATTCCTGGAGGGTCGCAGCTCTGCAGATTTTAGTTCCAACCCCCTCAAGCTCACACCTGCTAAATAGTCTCTAGTAGTCTTAAACACATTGATTAGTTGGATCAGCTGTGTTTGATAGGGTAGGAGCAAAACTGCAGAGCTGTGGCCCTCCAGGAATCGAGTTTGAGACCCATGTTCTATAGTGAGCCAACTCTTATCCTTTTGATTGGCATTAGGGAGGCTCTGATTGATTGGCCGTAGATCGGTATCGGCCAATAATCACATTTCATGACTCGATCAGTACTCGCTGATCTGGCCAATCTTATCTCACTGATCGCAAGTTTGTTTATGAGTTTACAAGGAGAGGAAGATGCACGTGTTTTCCTTTTATTATTTTTTGCATGCGTGCAAAAATTGCCAGTGCCCTAGTAAATGCTTTGAGATACGATTTACTTTAAATGCAAGTGTATTTATTAAGAATGGTAATTCCAAAATAATGACCATGTTCTCTATGTGCAACTGAACCAACGCTGGTGAAAGCAATGTAGTTTAATCCAAAAGCAAACTGACCCATCTCTAAGTAAAAAAAAAAAACATACCCGCGCGCCCCACTTTCACCGTACTTTCACCTGGTGCTGTGTCCCAGACCTCCACTGGCATGCGCGCACATCTCACAAAATGGATGAGGCTTTCATACTTGACGCGTTTGGCACTGTTTTTTTCCTGGTGCGAGTACCGGTTGGTAACTTGACCACTGAAAATGTAGGCTACTTGCTAATCATGCGCCGCTCATGTGTTGTGAAACCGGCGTAACAGCCTTTTATGCAGAGTTGTCGGCATGCAGAGTTTTGCAAGTCGACAAAAGTTTAGATAATATGCTGGTAATCTTACAAAGCATGTCTACTGATATATATATACACACACACAAAGGGGGGAAGGGGGTGCGTGCCCCAGTAGAACCTTATGTCTAGCAACGCTGATCACCATGACAAGGAATTCGGCAGATCACCATGACAAGGAATTGGTACGCGGTATAGACTGCAAAAATCCTTATCAGAACATCCCTAATTAGCATTATTTCTATATGGTTGTATAGTTTTATTCACAGAATTTCTACAAAGTATGTTGTACACTGTAACTTTGTTACACTGTTATTTTCCTCATTTAAAATATAAAAAAGTGTACAGATTGATATTTTTCTGATCCCATAACTTTGTGGTCAGTTGTTTTGGAGAATATAAACAGACGTTTCAATATAATGTTAACATATACTTTCCATGTGAGTTTATGATTTAACTGCATATGTCGCACCCATGACGCTGGAGTTGCTCTTTATTTTTTAAGTTAAAACGTTGCTTTTTTTATTATTATCATCATTATTTTAAATCAGTTTTTCAAAATCACAAATGTTAACCACATTCTCTTCTTCCTAGTGCACCTGTCCTGTGGAATTAAACCCTAGCAGTCCTGCAGATATGAAGGACACAGTCACACCACTATCCTGATAGCAAGTCGATGCCTCCACTGTAAGGCTCAGAAGAGTGTAAACCGGTACAGTATCACTGATACCACAGCCCAGAAAATCTGTTCCCCATGAAGGTCACAGGCATTGTATTAAGATGCCTGGCTCAGGCCTATTAAAGCACAGTTGCATCTGGCCGGTTTAAATTCCATTTCCTGTCCTCATATCAGTCTAATGGTGCTTGCAAACACCGGAGCAGCTGTTTCCCTTCTGGCTGAGGTTCCCCACCATACCCACTCTTGACCCAAACATATTGTGCAGAGAGAGCAGATGAATGGCCAGAAAGCAAGAACAAAATTAAAGCTTGGGAAAGAGAAAGATTTCTGGCATAGTTCGGTTTCCCCTCTCGATTAGGCCTTTTAGGAATACAATATTCCCTTTGTCTCTTGCGGTTGGCCCACATTCCAAGAGTGGCTAAAGGCTGTTGTGCTTTTTACTTCCTGTGGTCAGGCTTACTGCCAGGGGTCTTATGATACAGGTTCATCTAAAGCGTCCCGAGGGTCATGGCCGGGCCTGCGGAAAAAACCCAGGACACTGCGTTTGGCAAACAACACACTCATTTAAATGGTGAGCGAGCAATCAGTGATTTTAAAGTATGTTTAATTCAGAGGAACAAAATGTGACGTCTGTGTGACTCTCTGCATCTAAACCAAGCATGTTGTCATCACGTCTCACACTTTTCATCAAGGCTGATGTTATTTTGGAGAGAATTTGCGAGCTGATTGCGAAAGAGTCAGAGAGGCAAGTTTCTTTCGTTCACTCAAAATGCAAAGAAACAGGAACAAATTGACCTGTATTCAGAAATCAAGCCTGATCTCATCTGGTTTGTTCTCGCCTGATTCATTCACTCAATCACTTAGTTCACACTTTTCTTCACCTCTCTCTTTTTCCCCCTGATTGTTGGACCGGCAATCCCTCCATTTTCCTGTTTTTGTGTTTCGAGGGGTGTTTCTGGTTTTTTGCTCTTGCAAAATGACCAAGATAAGCCCAGGTCCTTCCTCATTGATTTGAAATGTTGAAAAGATGACTTCCTCAATTAATTAAGGACACAATGTGCTGGAAACAGTCATGAAGACCCTGTTAAATGATTTGATTAGCAATTTGATATAGTTCCTCATTGAAGTATTTGCCACATGACCTCAAGAACCTTTTTTTCTTGTCCATATAATTCTATAATTTGTACTGTTAAAGAGTTAGTTTAACTGTAACTGCAACCCTTTACTTGTTCCAATCATTTATGATTTTCTATCTTCTGTTGAACACAAAAGAAGATATTCAGATAAAAGAAACCTTCCATAGTATTTGTTTTTCCTGCTGTGGAGGTCAATAGGCCAGAGGCTTTCCAAAGAAGGTCTAGCAGAAAAAGTAAATTATGAAGTGGTCTAGAGCAGTGGTTCTCAACTGGTTTGGCCACGGGACCCACATTTTTACATGCTCATCAAGCCGTGACCCAAATTTTTTAGGAACTGTAATATAATTTTAGGAATTATAATTAATTTGTATTAATTTGTTAACATACACAAGTAGTGAAAGAGACATCATGAGAAAATCAGCAAGACTTACAAATAAACTATTTTATTGCTGACATTTAACAAAATGTAACAGATTAAAGAAATATTACAAAGTGAAAACGACAAGCACTGTAAAAAGTGGTAAGGGTAGGGAAAGGTTGTTACCATAAACAAAACTGAACTGTTAATAAAACATTAACACTGATACTGTTGAACAGAACAAACCGGCAAATTGTAAAATGATTAAAAAATCCATAACCATTTTTACATGTAATATGACAGCAATTATAAACATGTTTCACTTAACAGTAATTTGGGAAGATAATGAGATAACTGAGGATGTGCTTTACTGATAAGGGTTTTAAAGTCAGTAGTGATGGTAGACAGTGGTACCCGAAGATCATGCTCTATGTACAACCTGTTTCTTTGCTTTGAGTCAAGCTGCACCAAGGAAGAGAAGCCACTTTCATACAAATACGTAGTTCTGAATGGGATGGGTTTGATTGCACTCTCAGATCGCGAAAACGTCTTATCACATGAAAGCTCCACCAGCTGACTCTCTATGTTGCACGGCAACGTGACGCTTTCCACGTCGATTCCAAAGGGATCGGTTGTCATGCGCGCATTTCAAAATAAAAGTCCGGTATACGCAAAACAAGTTAAACATTTAACTTTTGTTGGTTTTTTTGACCACACACTCCGCGACCCACTGAAAATGTTCCTGCGACCCACTTTTGGGTCGCGACCCACCAGTTGAGAAACACTGTTCTAGAGTTTACACTGAAAAGAAAAATCTGTTTTACAAGAGAAGACAGACAGTTTTGCAATAGATATAATTAGGGTTGTGCGATAAATCCTAATCGTATCGAAATCGTCATTTAAACATGCACCGTTTCTAAATCGCCTTACAGCATGATTTTCCCACAATATGCTATTTGAACCAATCATAATGCAGCACGCCTAAACAGTGCGTGAGAACAGGAGACTGAGCTTAATGACAAATAACCTGCAGTGCATAAACAGGGATGATGAGTTCAGCACAGGAGGACTTGATGCCCCATAAGAGTCAACATCTGTGCTGTGGGATTTCTTTGGATACAGGAAGGTTTATATGACCAAGTCATTTTTAAGACCTGTCATTCACATATCGCATCTAAAATCGTGTGGAAAGCGCAAGGTGCGTCGCTTCCCTCAACATTGTCAATGCGCTTCATGATCGCTCTCCTTTGTCAACCATTTTCTCAGAGGATGACAGCATAACAAAACATTGCTGCAGCTCCGAAACCAGTTTCATTTATGAAGAAAATTAAAAAGCACTGGGTGTTTGGGTGCTTTATGATTCACACTGTGAAATGCCTGTGTGTGTCAAAATCGGGTAACACTTTATTTTGATGGTCCATTTGAGTATTAGTAGACTGTCTAATATCTGTTGATATACAGACATTCAACTCACATTTAACTGACTATAGGAAACTTTGCAAGTACATGTCAGCTAACCCCAACCCTAACCCCAACCTAACAGTCTACTTATAATCTAATGAGTATTAGTTGCAATTTCGCTTAAATTCAACAAATGGACCATCAAAATTAAGTGTGACCCAAAATCGTGATTAAAATTGAAATCGCAATATTGTTCAAGAAAATCGCAGTAGGTTTCTTTTGCCTAAATCACACAGCCCTAGATATAATTCAGTTTTCATTTGCTGTTACCCAAAAAATCTTTCCTGTAATACTGTATGTGGTAAATAGTACTCTAAAATAATAGCATGTCTAAATTCATTCATTCATTCTTTTTCCTTCGGCTTAGTCCTTTATTTATCAGGGGTGAACCACCAACTTTTTCAGCATATGTTTTACACAGTAGATGCCCTTCCAGCCACAACCCAGCACTGGAAAACGCTCATACACTCTTGCATTCACACACACACACTCATACACTGCTGCCAATTTAGTTAATACAATTCACCTATAGCTAATATCTTTGGACTGTGGGGGAAATCGGAGCACCTGGATGAAACCCACGCAAACACAGGGAAAACATGCAAACTCCACACAGAAATCCTGTCCCAGCCGTGACTCAAGCCAGCAACTTTGTTGCTGTGAGATGACGGTGCTAACCACTGAGCCACCGTGCCGTCCATGTCTAAATTCATAATATAAAAAAACAGTAAAAAAGTACATGAATGACAAAAGTAGTCAATGTTCTTGGTGTGGATGGGCATTGATTGCTGCAACTAACTATCAAAATGTTGACACTTTGATTAAAACAGGGTTGTGAAATGGTATATTTTAAAAGGCTCATTACTAAAAATGCATTTCTGTTGATGCTTTTATATTAAAACCCCATCTCCGTTAACAGTTAGTGCTAGTGTACTTTATGACACTATTATTGCAAACAAAGATTATCCGAATACTATTACAAGAAATGCTTTGTAATGGTGACATTTATTAGGAGATTTCGAATGAGAACTCCATGAGAATGTGGATAGCCTCAAAGCTCCAGATTTTTATTGGATTTTTAATTTTTTTTTCGTAGTGTGGAAATTTCTGCCTCTTAAAACCATCCCAAACAGGACAAAGATCTTATCTGTGCTTTTGAGCAGACGAGATAAAACTGCCACAATCTTCTCTGCTTCATTTTGCATCACGGTGCAAGTAGAGCAATGCTACGCCAACTGTAGCCTACAGCTAATTGCTTTGTTTTTGCACCCTGTTACTGCTGTCTAGGGAGCATTCTGTCTGCATACTCCTGTACTTGGATCTCACAATTACTGTCAAAAAGGCATTCATTTCCAGAGAGAAAATTTTCTTTTGAAAGAAAAAAAAAGTGCTTGGAATTTCTTCAGCTGCCAGTGACGGTGTAAATAGTCTGCGTCGGCATGTGCTAGCATTTAAATGGTTTTGCATTAGGGAAGTTGAAGTCTAATCCAAAACCACTGAAGTGTCCAAGCGGAGTGATTTGAAAAGGCAAAGCCATTTAGATCTGCTCCTCACAGATACAGAGCTCTTGAGCAACCCTCAGAGAACCCGCAATTTACGCCACTGGAAGATCGCTTACGTTCTTCACACAGCTATTTGGGTGAGAAAATGCAGAAAAGGGATTTTCCACCGCACATAATTTACAGCCCAGATTACCAACATGTGTTGTTTTGTGGTTCCTGGTGATAACGGGATAAATAAATATTTAAATGCATAAATAAAGGGGGGAAATGCCTTCCACAGTTTTGGTGCACTCCAAACCATTGCGAAAGCAGAAGATGGAGTCGCTGTGGTAACGGATGCTGTTGACGACATGTTGCCGTGCGGGAGCCAGACGGCACAAGTCTCTGCCACTCTCACGCACTCGCCACATTAATCCGCTCTGTTGGAGAGTCTTATCCTACTTGTTAACAGGGTGTAAATTCAAATCCTCTCCGGTTGAAATGCGCACAGATACACTTCCTGAGCGGGTTTGGGGCTTTCTAGCGGGGTGTCCTTAGGAATATCATTGACGCCAATTGCCAGCTTGTAACAAACAGTTGCTATGGCAACCTCCCACACAGCAACATGGGTCAGATCTCTCTGGCCTATTGTCGGCTGTGAGGTCCAGCAATACTGGTCATCTCCAGTCCTCATTGGAAGCTGTGCAGTGAGCTCATGTTGGAACACTCTGCGGAAAATGGGAATAGAAAATAATTGGAGGCTGAATGAAGTTTCAGTGTGTCTGATGAGCTGAGAACAGCGGTGTGAACACTCTATGTGTTTAACACATACACAATGCTAAACATCTCCAAAACTTTTTATGGTGTTTGTTCAGCACAGTATAATTCGTTCCCGCTTAGGTAAACACCCAACTGGCTCAATCTAAAATTGTTTATATCCTGGCATATCGAGAAGCATTCCTTTCAGCAAAACCAAACAGACAGATCGTTATTGTATTCTGATATCCATTCGCTGTCGATGGCGGTGAAATTAAGCTAAAAATAGTTTATGGACACAAATATTTGTGAAACCAGCGCCTTTTGGATTCATAAACGCACTGGTGGAATTTGGCTATAATGGGCATTTAGCAAAGTGTATTTTAGAGCTCATCTTTCAAAAGATCTTACAGGGAGATTCATTTACACGCTCGGAGATGTAAAATGGCCATTTTAAACAATTGGACAGTTGAAGTGAAACACTGCGGGACCGCTCTGTCTTCTTGTTGACTCAGAGAGATAAGTGGGGAGAACATGCAGAACCGTGTCCGAGGGAATGTAAACAACTTGACACCTAGCACCACAGCGCTTAGACTTGCTGGCGTTCCTTTCCCTCCTGCTCGCTCTCTTTCATACTTACGCCGCACGTCTCCCCTGCTGTTAACATGTATGTTTCAGTTAGCAGGTCTGAGTAGAATGCATGGCAGCACAGTTTATCCTGGATCCCTGGAGAGGGCCCATATGTCGCAGTAATGTAACTCGCAGAGAAGTTTGCTGAACTTGGGAGTAAATATTGGTCACGTTTCTGTCTAAAAGCACTTGCCTGTCATTTATAAATAAATCTACAGTGTGGAAAGTTCAGGAGATTGTTCTTAAAGTCAATCACAAAACTAGAATAGATCTCTTTTATATCTGCTGTTTCTCCTAGACAATAATGAGATTAAATGGAGGACGTGGAAGATTTAGGCTTAATTCTCCTGCTTTTCGGATTTTTCTCTTGAGAAAGGACAATCGTTGTGTCCTCAGGAATGCAGAAGAGATGTCAAAGTCTGAATATTTATATTTAAATTAAATACTCTGCCACCCAACTTAGTATAAATCTTACTGTATCTCAATAGTAAAATATGGTATAACTTGTTTTGTTAAAGAATGTGGTGAAGAAAAATTATAAGACTAATATTTTATTGAGAACTAACGAATAACCTTTATTCAGAACAAATAACTTGCCTGAAATATCACACTGGTCTTTGTGACAGCATTAGCCTCTGTAAATGGTGAATTTGATTTGAAACAGTAAAAAAAAGTGATTAAGCCTCTTAGTTTAGTCAGTCAGAAAGCTTTTAAAGCACTTTTTCTAGTCAAGCCAAAAGCTTAGACAGCATGATAGATTCATTTTGGAGCTGCTCATGACTTTTAAAGGTGCATAATGTTCATGATTTCTCATGTCAGCAACACACAGGTCAACACAAAACATGTTTTCCCATTCCAGAGTCCTGCTTTTGAATTGTTTTTCTATGTAAAAATGCACTAAACTGATCTTGTTGTTTGTTCAGCTTCTTGTGCTCTGTTTTTAAGACTCTGTCAAGATAAAACTGTGCTTGAGACCCTGGAGACTTTTAATTGCTTCGCTCCAATTCATGCACAATTTAACATGCAAGCCTTTGACCATGAATGCATTAGACACCTTTTTTAAGCAATCATATCATTTGCACAAGTCCTCACAGATGGCAAAGATTCAATTGCAAATCTAACAGACTTTCTGCAAGGCAGAGTGCAACACATACTGTGCATGTGTATATATACCAATTAGGGCTGCACAATATATCATTTTAGCATTAATATCGCAATGTGATCATTCGCAATAGTCACATCACAAGGATACTGAATGCAACGTTGAGTCTGGATTATAATTTTGCATTTTGTTTTTTTGAGGCCTGAGACTGTGTGAGGGTTTTAAAAGCATTCATGCATGAGAAGTTGTACCATTTGTATCTTGACAAATTAACAACGATTAATTTTATTGAATTGTTTATGAAACAAAACTGTAGTATTATTTTACATTTGATTATTCAATTACACCTGAACACAGTTAGACTCCTCGGAAAACAATAAAACGCTCTTTAATAAACATAGGCTTGTATATTGTTTGTTAAATTTTATGCACTCCCCCACAGAATCATCCCAATAAATCTAAAATGATAAATTCTTTCCAAATCGTTACTCAATTCATCGAGTGACATTACATTAATATTGCAATATATATCGCAGAATTTAAAAAAATCACATTGTTAGAGTTTTCCAATATTGTGCAGCCCTAATACTATTATTTTTTACCATACTGTATATTTTTGGTAACTTTGCATTCCCGCACACCTTAAGGTTAGGCTTACATAACAAGTGGACAAAAAAAATGCTTTTCGAAAAGTTTTTCATGCAGACAAAAACATTAGCTGGCTTTACATCTTAACGGGAAGCCAATATTTTCAAAGTTTAACAAAAAAAATTGTATCTATTAAGTTTTAGAGCAGCTTACTGTAGTATTGGTAACCTAGTAACCAAAAAAAAACATGCGTAATGGAGAGAGCAGATTTATCTGTTTTGCACAAGGCTATCTCAGGTAAGCGAGTTTTGCGAATTAAAGGATTTTTATTAAAAATTTGGCATTTACATATATCAATTTGCATTAAGCACTTCAAAATGTGCATTAGCATACCATTTGCAGTCCTGCCATAGCTGTTTTGTCAAATGTATGTCAAAGTACTGAACATGCAATTTCACGATTTTTGACATTGTCTTTCGGATGAGGTCCTGACTCTCTGTGGTCATTAAAAATACCATGGCACTTCTCGTAAAGAGTAGGGGTCTAACCCCAGTGTCCTGGCCAATTTTCCCTCTATTGGCCCTTACCCATCATGGCCTCCCAATCATCCCCATCCACTGAATTTACTCTGTCCCTGTTACTCCACTCCACCTATAGCTAGATATTTAGCTGATATCTAGCGCACTGGCGCCATTGTCCTGTGGCTGCAGTCACATCATCTAAGTGGATGCTGCACACTGGTGGTGGTGTGGAGAGACCCCCAACCCCCCTCATGATTGTGAAGCGCTTTGGGTGGATGGCTGTACATGATAAATAAATAATAATGTAATACTGTTGCACAGTAGAAGCTCTGTCACAAAAAATTTGTATGTGTGAACATACCTGGCAATAAAGCTCTTTCTGCTTCTGATAAATACACATTACTTACTTACAATACTTACCTTTTTTACAAAAATCAAATTTTTTGTAGTTTGTAAATTAGCACATTTTACCTTTAAAACCCAAAATGTCCTTGGTTGTGATGATAAACAGCCAAGTTGCATAAAATTGTGGGTCTTTAGTTGAAAACGTTGGCATGCAAATGTCTACAATTTGCCTTCTTACACACTTATATGTCAGTGTCATGATTATATAATTATATAATGCCATGTAACCCAACCAGCATCAACAAAAAAAAATTACATTTGTTAATTTTTTTTGTCCGTTTAGTGAGTTGAATGACTGATGGAGTCTCTTATGGAGATCTCTAAATAATGTCAAATTTGGTGGTTGAGTTCCAACACTCTACGGAACAAAGTCATTTTTTCCTCTAGACCTGTTTTTTTTTTTTGCACATAGAAACTATAAGTGTCTTTTTTCTTATTATCTCTGTCAGACGTTTACTTACACAGATGTCTGCCTTCTCTCCAGTCATGAATGAAGTGTGCAATGTCTCACTGTTCAATATGTCTCCCAAACAGCTCATAGCCGGGGTTTGGGTTTCTTATGTTTCTGTTATAATGCCCGTGTGGCGTTCCTCAGAGGACTGGATCGTATGGCCCTTCTGTGATGTGAGTAATTACGCCTTGACTGTGAGAAATGATTATCACCTGGCCGCAGATTGCATTTCGGCATCTCGGGTTCCTCGTTTATGAGCAGTTTAGCTCCTAATGCTGGATTCGTTCACCGGTTTGCTCTATTTCACACAGTCTAAAGAATGTCGTAAACCTCGCTCTCTCTTTTTACCAATGCGTAGACAGTCGGCTGATCCGTGTTACTGAGTGTTTGGTTACTCTACAAGCCATCCCTAATGCCCTTGAAACATTCCAGGTTTGGAATTTTAAACAAACATCGGTTAGAGAGAGAGCGAGAGAGCAACACAGTCCCTTTAGAAACTGGAGATATATGAGATTTCCAACAGCAAACACACTGAGAGTTCTCGAGGCGCTGGGCCGTCACCTCTCAGAGTCTCATTAGGGCTGAAAAATGTCACCCTCATTAGAAATGCAATTAGACTTAATTGAAGTCTAAAGCAAAAATAAACGACAGGGTCATGTTTATTATTTCACTCTCACCTCGGACATTTTTTTTCACTCCTCGCCAATTTTCTCAATTGGATTTCCTTCTTGAGTGTGTTTTCTTTGCCTGAGTGGCCCTCTCACTTTTATCGCTTTACTGAGAGACCGAATTATTCTTTTGCAGCCAAATGAGTGATAGCTTCATCATCTGTAATGTCTGAACACACACCCTGGAGTTACTTCATTTACAAAGTAGTGCTCTAGTGAAGGCTTGCTGTTTCAACATGGCTGGTTTCATGCAGATGGTTGCTGATTCATGATGATTATTATCACTTCAAGTTTGTTTTTGTAATTCATTATAAAATTAAGTAGAAAAAATAATTGCAAACATTACAGCACCACAAGCTGCTTTTCTGAATTAACTAAATGTAAGGTATATCTACATCTCTCTTTTTTATGGACATGTCCTTTTTCTTTGGGACTAAAAGAGATTTTTAAATCTTCTAAAATGTCAGGGATTCAGGATTAAGTAATTGTATGCGTTTTTGCATTACTTTTCATGAAAAATGTGTTATATGCATTATACGCTCAGTATAATATATAATGTGTTATATGCATTATACGCTCAGTATAAATGAGTACACCTTTCAAAGATCTCACTTTTAAATTAATATTTTGTATAGGATGCTTTACCACAAAATGTTGGGCATATACATAGATTAATCAGTACCAAAGACAAAGCTGGATCAGAGTGCAGAAATAAGTACACCCAAATGAATATGTAATTTTATTTATTTATTTATTTATTTATTTATTTATTTATTTATTTATTTATTTATTTTGCAGTAAATCATTTGAATCAAAATACATTTTCTTTCTATTTGTAAAGGCGTTTGGAGACCAAACTCTTTTATTAATGGATCGAATTGTTTAATAAAAGATTTTTGTTTAAATGCACCAAAAATGATTGCCTGTACTCACTGAGAAATGGATAAAACCATTCATTTTTAAAAGGGGATGTACTCATTTATGCTGAGAATTGTATAGATTTATTTATTTATTTATTTATTTATTTATTTATTTATACGAGTTTATTAGAGATACAAAAGTTCAATGGAAAGAATTACTTAATGTAGTAAAGTCAGTTCACGTAAGGGATACCATTTACCCAACACTGTTTTGTATCAAAATAAGTGCTTTAATTCAGCAGGGAACCATCAAGTTGATCAAATGTGACATACATTTATATTAATATGTATAACTATTATCATACTGTATGGGTGGTATAATTTCTGAAGAATTGTGTGAATTTTAGAAAACTAGAAAGATGACTAAAAAATGTAAATTAATAGGAATGAAAGGTATTTAAATACAAAAAAATATTTAAAATTTTAATACTTTACAGCATTAAAGTTTTATTGTAACCTTCATTAAAGAAACGCAAACTTTTTGAGCATAACCAGCTTTATTTTGTTGTACTGATTTCTATTGAGGGCGCCATGGTGGCTTAATAGGTAGCATGTTCGCCTCACAGCAAGAAGGTCGCTGGTTCGAGCCCCGGCTGGGTCAGTTGGCATTTCTGTGTGGAGTTTGCATGTTCTCCCCGTGGTTACGTGGTGTGGGTTCCTCCGGGTGCTCTGGTTTCCCCTACAAGTCCAAAGACATGTGGTATAGGTGAATTGGGTAGGCTAAATTGTCCGTAGTGTATAAGTGTGTGTGGAGGTTTCCCAGAGATGGGTTGCAGCTGGAAGGGCATCCGCTGTGTAAAACATATGCTGGATAAGTTGGCGGTTCATTCCGCTGTGGCGACCCCAGATTAATAAAGGTACTAAGCCGAAAAGAAAATGAATGAATGAATGATTTCTATTAAACAGTTTCCTATATTGTGCAGCCCAGTTTTAACTATTAAGAACATTATGTCCATAAGCCAGAAATATCGCCATGACAGAGACTGTAGAAAGTTGATGTGCTATATTGGTTTTGTTTTGTCAGGTTGAATTGTTTGAGAATGTTGTCTAGTGGACATTATATCACACATGTGTCTTCTGCTGTTATTCAGGCTCTAGACACTGGATTTATCTCTGAAAAACTCCCAGTCCTGCTGTCCATGTTGAACATTTCCAGTTTCCACTGTTGATAAATAAAGTTTGGCTTTAGCCTTTTACATTTGAATAACACCGTTTTAAACTTTCTCTTCCTCTGCCTTCATGTCAGAGATAAAAGGTGACGCTTGCTTCCCCTGTGTTCTCTGGCACAGACTTTTCTGCCTGCGTATACCCAGCCATCTCGGGCTCTGCAGACTGCCTGGCAAGTGCTTTATTCTGTGGCGCTATCAGCACTGGAGGAAGACAGCGGTGAAATTTGCCGTGAATCAGCACTGTGCGTGTTAATGTCTCAGATCCCCTCCCGTCCTCATTTCCTGTCCTGAGAGAACGAGGCCGCACTGTGACACTTCACTCCTCTGTAGTCAGCAGACGAGTAGGGCTCTTTCTCTCGCTGTCTCTCTTATCTCTCAGCCCAGTCACAGCCTCACACACACAAATCACTTTGCCCCATTTGAGTTTCCAGGGATGGGCTAGAATAGACACACTCGACTTGACAAAGTTGGCTTTTCTAATGGAGACTGTCTGTGCCACCCTACAGGGGGAAATGGTTCGTTTTGTCTGGAAATTTATGGGAAAGGAGAATAAAAGCAGACATCATTTTATAGTTTTGTTGTTTTGGTCTTTTGACAAAATGTTTTTTATATAAATAATACAGTCTGTATATAAATGTACTCCTAGTAATTGGGTATATTCATGTATTTTTGTATGTTTTACTGTAATGTACTTTTTGTCGATCAAATATAACACCGATCTGCAAACTCTAATGCCGCATTCAAACTACAGTATGCAACATATGTCCAATCAAGTCAAGTCTTTATATGGTGCTTTTACAATGTAGACTGTGTCAAAGCAATTCAACATAGATGTAATAATAATAATAATAATAAAAAACCATTATTCTAGATTGTGGAAACAATACAGAATGTCTGGCAGGCAAGAGAGTAGTGGTAGAATGCAGGTGTAGTTTTAGTTCAATTAAAACATATTCAGTTCAATTTAATACAATTGTCACTGTTGAAAGCCAATCCAATTAAGAGCCGCTCTGTCAAAGCAAAGAGCAGTTCTGCCAGTCCCAAGCAAGCAACCCAGAGGCCACAGTCATAAGGAACAAAACTCCACCATTTAACAAAACTTGGGAGAAACAAGGCTCAATCAGGGTGACCAGTTCTTCTCTGGCCAAACGTAAAAGGAAAGAGCTGAGGTCTAAAACACTGGAGGGCTTTAGAACTGTGAGCATCCATTGGGGAGAAAGTGCAGGTCCCAGTAGGTCACCAATAGGGCAGATACGGACTGGATCCAAGGTTATGTAAGGAGAAATAATACAGACTAACATGAGCATAGATGCTTTCTGTTTGGAAAGTGCTCCCGGCTTAGGTTGCCCTTAATAATGCAGCCTAACAGTCCCTTAAAAAAACTTATGTTCATTGTTGATGTTAATAAATACATTAACACTGATTGGTCAGAAACATTGAGTAGTCGGACATAATGAGTTCACACCAGACACGGATGAAGAATCAAGTGCGAGTGATTTACATGTTAAGTCAATGCAAAGATGTGAATAGAAATCTTGCAACTTGTTTTGCGTAAATGAGGCGGTGCGAGTTGAGCGTTCTGCACGTTTGACATGCCTCATGCGCAAATCGATCAAGTTAGGGTTAGGGGTTAGGAAATCTGAACTTCAGTGGACATTCTTGCGTTGTTAACCAATCATGAGCTTGCTCGTGTTGGGGAGTGATTATTACGTAGCACTTGTTGTTGGTGTCCTGAGGGTAAATCCTCTTGCTGACACCATTCATCAAACTGGGCTCAGCTCAGTCTGAAGCACCGCTAAATGCTTCCATCATACAGGTACAGTTTCTGGAGTTGATGAACTCAAAGAACTGGGTGCACCTCTGAAAGATTCTAATGGACTCAGACATGGTGCTGAACGAATCTTTGCTCTCTTTCAGCCTTCCTAAAGCACATAAACACAGAAATTCTCTCAAAAAAAAAAGATTTTAGCCATTTAGCAACGAAGTTAGAGTCACTGGACAAACAGAAGCCCTGCCCATGACGCAAATCCACGTCTATTGTGAAGTGAATTTGAACGAAGCGAGTAAACACAAAATGTTCACACATCTATTTAAGCGCAAATCGCACAATTTATTTGTGCTTTCAGCGTCTGGTGTGAACCCATCAAATGACAATTTTTTTTTATTCAAAATAGCATCTGACACAGTAACTATCACAACCAACAAAAATAATGTGTAGTCTGAAAGCATTAGAGATCAAATTCATAGTCAAATAATCAACTTAAATTCAAATAATGAGTATTATGGACCCTTTTCACATTTACGAGTTTCTTAGTAGCTGAAGTCGTCATAGTTGGGTAAACTTAGAGAGCAGTAAATGTGAGAAAACAACAAATAATTTTTACAATCCCATTTGTTGAAATAATAAAAGAAAAACTCCACAATGGTGTCAAACTTCCAGAAAATAAAAAAAATAAAAATTGTGTGAGACTGATAACGACAGCCAGAAGAGAGAACAATCTCAAATTTACTGTCCTGCCGATAGACTCTGCGTTAGAAACACCTTGTTTAAGTGGTAATTATTTTTTTGTAATTTGATGAAAACATGATGTAATACATATGTAAATGCATATAAATGTGTATACATTAAAAAAAATGTAAATATTAAAAACTTTCAATGACATAAGATAATGATGACCCTTAAACTCATCATAACAGTCTTGTGGAAAGGGTCCATTGGACTGTTATAAGAATTAGTATTCACAACACTTTGGTGACGATGCATCTAATCCATCCCTTTATCGTTGAACCTTTTTACATTATTTTTACCCAGTCATTTTTTTAACAGTTTCAACAGTGAACAAAATAGACTTTCTGAACCTTTCTGAATGCCTAAATAGAGCATTCAGTCAAATATGCACCAACTCTCGGCATCCATATGTGGTGGTCAGTTCCCATACAAATGGACTGTTTTTCTCATTTTACATAATGACCCTTGTTGGCTTTCATAGTCGTTACCCACATGGTTCGCTCTAGCTCATTTCAAAGCTTGCTGTGTAAACCCTCCGCAGGTGATGAGTTGTAGAGGCCATAAAATGCACTTGGCTGTGACTAGTTTGGACCAGTACAAGTCCGAGTGGGCCCATTATCAGAGCCGCTTCACTGAATCGCCAGGAATAACAGAGAAACACAGCTTCAAGCTGTGTCCTGGGAAAGGTCAAAAGGGCACAATGATGACTCTTAACCTAAACAGTCCAGACACCAAGCGCAGGTGAATAGACAATCTTACTTTAAACCAGTTTTCTACAACCTATTACACTGGAGGTCACATTTTTAGTTAGTATTTTAGCATTTTATCTTTAAAAATAATCCAAATAGAGAAGCTAAATAAATGTTTAAACTCTTGATTTAATCATAAGATTTATGCTTGAAGCAAGAAAACCGTTTACCATTTATTTACAATTAATTTCTTTCAAAACAATGTTCGCAGTTTTGCTCAGAATATTGATACAAGGCAAATGTAACAACAAATATTCTGATTAGGAGATGTTTTTGTTCAGTTTTTGCTCATTTGTGTCCTGTATATAATACACAACAACTTTAAAACTACCTCGCAGTGAACCATGCAATTTCTAAACAAACAGTCATTCACCTTTGAGCAGTATTTTGGTCTTTAAGGAGGTAAATGTGTTCAGAATGGAGCTTTTGCAACATCCGTATCCCTGCTTATGGATCCAGAATCAGCCCAGACCGCAGCCCATGTGGGGTTCATCTTCTAATTTTAGGCCTTGATGTTAAGTCTTGTCGGAATAGGAATATGACCCAGATGGGTCATTCTATTATCTAATAACACAGCGCTTCAGTCTCAGCTGCACCAAACCTCATCCAAACATCTGCATGCAGGCGCACAGCAATCTGCATAAGCTAATTACAGCTAATCACATTCAGTCGGAGATGGAACTATTGAAAAGACCTTTAAAAAATATTGGCATCATTCTTCCTCCTCGATGACGTTCATTAAAGAGATTGGGAGGGTTAGCCTGTGGTGTTTTTGTTGCTTGAAGCAAGAGTGTTTCAATAGGTCTGTGTTTGTTTGCTTGAATATGTTTAGTTTTAATTGCTGAAAGCAAATTTATGTTTGAAGATTGCTCCCAGGTTGTCCAGAGTTCACCATGGCAACACCAATCAAATTATAAAAAGTGTATTAGGAATCAGCCTCAGATTCATCGCCATTTTAATAAGCCTCATGCCTACCGCTGAGGAAAGAGAGGGAACAGAGATTGTCTGGCTAATCTTATGGTTATGTAGCAGTCCGTGACATTTCTCCAAGACATCTCATATAACCTAGCCCTCCCTGTGCATTGCTTTTTTTAATAGAACCGTGACCTGGAAACCTGAGCCTTGAAAATAAACGTGTTCCTCAATAGAAACACAGGTCAAATTGTAAAATCAAACCCATAAAGTGTTATATTCGCCACTCAGACAGTACAAATACAAGATTATATCATTAAATATATTTACACACACATTTGAAGTATGATTCATTGACATTATCATTTACTTTATTGAGCAACAGCAAGCAACTCTTGTTTTGGTTGTCAGTACCTTTGTAGAAGGTACACTTTTATTCTTTTTAGGTACCAATTTGGACCCATTAGATAAAAATGTGTACCTTTTGTAAAGGTACCACCTCAGTGACAGCTTTCATACCTTTATTTTTGAGTGTTTCCTGTTAAACAAATAATATGTGTTGCAAACCCCTTGGTGTTTTGTCTAGGGCAGTGGTTCTCAAGCTTTTTTCACCAAGTACCACCTCAGAAAAAAATAGTCTCTCGAAGTACCACCATAATAACCGGTGTCAAAGTACAGTAGCAGAGCAGGGCTAATTAAGCAGCTACAGCACTGCAACACTCAAAAACGAGGCAGATTATTTCTTCAACTTAAGAATATTTATTATTGTCAGCCACTTAAATATAAGGTTTAGCCTATTAAAATAAATTAACTGATCACATTTGTGTTATCGTACGCATCAAAGGGTTAAAAGTATGAGTTTCAACTTTAATTATACAGAGATTCCTCCGCGTACCACTAGAAGGAAGCTTGTGCACCACTAGTGGTACATGTACCACAGTTTGAGAACCACTGGTCTAGGGGAAAGTGGGGTTTGATATTTATATAATTAAAATATATACCAACAGTGAATGAAGTGCAAAATACAACCAAAGTAATACCAAAATGGGTGACTTTATTTACAATAACCAAAGTAAACAAAAACAACGAATTAATCAAAAATAAAGAAAAAGAAAGTAAAGCAAAAATATACTATTTACAATATATACACAACACAAAAGATAGGAAAAACAAAAGAGCTTGGCAAAACCCAAACAATATCTAACTCCCCAGAAGCATCTACCTAACTAAATGTATGAAACAAACTAACAAACGCGAAGAGTCTTCCGAGTCCTAACTATCTACTCTGTCTATCGAAAAAGTACAAGGGGTGTAGATGATATCATCATTTATCACAAAGTCATATTATTGAGATGAGAACATTTGGCAACACTTTATTTTGATGGTCCATTTGTTAAATTTAAGCAACATTGCATCTACATGCCAGCTAATTCTTATTGGATTATAAGTAGACTGTTAGGTTGGGGTTATGGTTAGTGTAAGTTGACATGTACTTGCAAAGTTTCTTATAGTCAGTTAAATGTCTGTTGAATGTCAGTATCAACAGATATTAAGCACACAGTCTACTAATACTCAAATGGACCATCAAAATAAAGTGTGACCGAACATTTAGTGCTGATCCTAAATCCTGATGGATTTGCTCTTGAGTGTTTGGACTCTCAGTAGTGAACATTAAACCACACTGAACTGAACTAAACTACAACACTGAAAACTGGACTGACACTGTTTCAATTTACCATAACCTTCTATGTGAAGCTGCTTTGGCACAATCTACATTGTAAAAGCGCCATGGAAATAAAGGTGAATTGAATTGATCCACAGAATGATGTTAGTGATCAGAAAAAAAATACAAAATTATTATTTTCAGGAACACTGAGGTAATGCAATCTAGATGTTTAAAATGGTTCACAGTATAATTTGGCAATTCTGGTAACAAATAGTTAGTGACAGATTGTAAATACAGGAAGTTCCACTCCTCTGCGGCACCTCAACGCTAATGAATGCATAATGGATACTTTTTTTCAATTGCTGGCCAACTTTAAGTTCTCTAAATAGAGTGCTAATGCAAATCACCAGAGAGGGGGAAAGAATTAAAGCAGCATTTGTGTGTGTGGTAGTGTAATGACTGCCGGAAAACCCAAAGAACCTGACAGGTTGATTGATCATCGTTTGAGATTGCTGACAAAAAAGTTCGCCAAATGTGACCGTTTGTTTGATCCGGGCATCTATTAGCAATAGAGTTTCAGGATTGTAGGTTTCAAGGGCTGCTTTTCAAAGATCCAGCATAGACTGGTGCCATTTGAGAGCGGAGAATAGATTCAATGTGCTTTCTATTATGAAGTTATCCTCCAGTTAGGACAACATGGGCTTGGACAAATTGCAAAAGCAAGAAAGATAAGAGATCTCTTCCAAACACTGGAGGACACAGGCGGCTCTGTTTCACGTTTCTGTGTCCACACTGCAACAGACGGGTGACCTCTACCACAAACAAACAGCATCCTTGACCTGCCTGGCAAACATGGCTGAAAATTGGCCTTTTTATGCTTGCCTTATCTGACTCTCCATAACAGCTTACCCTCCCTGAAGCAGCCAAACACACTACGTCACACACACACATACACACCAGTAGTAGCCGAGTACACAGAGCACTGTAGTCAGCATGAATGCAGCCATTGATAACAAAACACAAGCTGATGTTGTTCAAAGCTCCCCGCCGCACAGAAAAAGACTCAAGGCACACATGTTTGGCAGCGGGTGCCGCACGAAAAACATCTTTTATTGCTAGCTTTGGCTTTTGTCACAAATAACGCGCAATATTTCCCCCTCCGTGCCTTGGATCAAGATAAGTGCGGCGCGAGGGTGCGTTTGGCTCTGCACAAAGACAACAGGCCCTCTATGACACAGTGAGAGATTTGGCTTTCGCCCTCCATGTTGTCTCAGTTGGCCAGGATGTATGTGCCACATAAAATAACACATCAGGGCAGCAATAAAAGACCTCATATCTCTCGCTAGACGCTAAAACGCAGCCTTGCGAGATGTTTGAGCGTGTGTGTGCTAAGCTAAGCCTCTTAAAGGTGTGTGTTGGTTCCCTGGAAGCTCCAGTCTGAGGGAGTGTGTCAACGCTTTAATATTCCAGGGTAATTCTCCTCAAATATCTCCTCTCATTCCAGAAATCCTCTTAACGGCAGAGTCGGCAGCATCTATTCACCACGTTTTTTTCCATCCTCCTCTCTTACCATTTCTCTCCTTCATCTTCTCCAAATAAGAAAGAGCTGTGAGTCTTCTCTTTCTAAATCATTTGTTTGCGTTTGTTTACCGAGACGCACTTCTTTAGCCACAGATCAATTGCACGCCAGTGTTGGAGGGAAGCTGCTTCTCTGTCACTCTTTGCCGGATCTCAGACAGATAGGCTGAATGTCAAGTGCATATTGATGCACCGTGGTGAGGTTTGGGTCCGGAATGAGTCCCACCGTGACATTTTCTCTCGCGGGACTATAATTGACTTGTTAGAGTGTCTGTCAGTTAAACAGGTGCTCACCTGGTGGGGTCAAATCGGCAGGTCTCCACCATCCAAAGCCCATGTCTGAGAGTCTGGCACATGTTTACACACATTCTCAGCTTGATTACCGATAAAACACACCCTGCCGATGGGTTCCGCCAGATCTGGTGCATATCCTACGCAACAGGAAAATGGTCTGTCCATTAAACACTGGAAACAGGTAAAGGCGGCTGTGATTTAAATCTGTAATCTCCAACACTTAAAGTCATTCTGATTTCCACATGCATTTGTTTAAAGTTCATGAATTATTTACAGGCGAGCACTCTGTAAATATGTACATCAATACCCAATACATGCGCGCACACGCACAGCTTGTCAGTATGATAAAATGGGGCTATTCAAGGTGCCCATTTTGCTTGTTTATTGTGGGCTGGATGCACTCTGTGCTCAGAATGGCACAGTAATGACGGAGGCTCTTAAATTATGAAACAAAGGATGGTGCACGTCAATTAACAGCCATTTGCACACACACGCAAACGGTCTTGTCAGGGAGAAGGAGTTTGTTTGTTTTTGCCATTGACGAATGCGTGTTGGTTTGTTTGTGGGGTTTTCGCGTATCTCTGCAATTACAGGGGATGTTGAGACAAAGGAGAACACTTGATGAATTAGTCATGTTAAAGAAATCACCACAGACTGCTTGATATTGAAATGATGTGCTAGTTTTACAGTAAAAACTGATGCAGTGTTGATATAGTGGAAGGTACAGTATGTGGGTGTGGGTGTTGCTTAATCTGCTCACTGTAAGAGTGTGTTTGGAGGGAGGGGGTTCTAATCACTGATAAGCAATGGTGATCTGTTTATTTTTTTGACCCGGCACCCTGTGTGCTCAGAATCGTTGGGGGCTGGTGAAGTCTTAAAAACTTGCTGAAATCTTGAAATACCATTTCAAGGACCTATGTATCTGGAAATCCTGACACTCTTAACACAAATATTTGACTTTTACTAGAAAACACTCTAACACTGGGCGGTTTTCTGCCGAGTGTGACGCGGCTGGGATGAGAATCAGCACCTCCAAGTCCGAGGCCAAGGTGCTCCACCGGAAAAAGGTGATTTGCAATCTCCAGGTTGGAGGAAAGTCCTTACTCCAGGTGGGGGTATCTTGGGGTTTTGTTCACGAGTGAGGGAAGGATGGAACGTGAGTTTGACAGGCAGATTGGTGCAGCTGCAGCAGTAATGCGGCTTGTGGTAAAGAAGGAGCTGAGCCGAAAGGCAAAGCTTTCAATTTACCGGCCAATCTTCGTTCCTACACTCACCTATGGTCATGACCGAAAGAACAAGATCTTGCGGCCAAAAATGAGTTTCCTTCGCAGGGTGGCAGGGCGCACCCTTAGGGATAGGGTGAGGAGCTCTGTCACCCGGGAGGGGCTCGGAGTAGAGCTGCTGCTCCTCCACATCGAGAGAAGTAGAGGTGGCTCATGCATCTGTTTCGGGTGCCTCCTGGACGCCTACCTAGGGAGGTGTTCCAGGCATGTCCCACCGGGAGGAGGCCTCGGGGAAGACCCAGGACATGCTGGAGGGACTATGTCTCTCGGCTGGCCTGGGAATGCCTTGGGATCCCCCCGGAGGAGGTTGAGGAAGTGTCTGGGGAGAGGGAAGTCTGGGGTTCTCTCCTAAGACTGCTGCCCCCGTGACCCGGCCCCGGAAAAGTGGTAAAAAATGAATGAATGAACTAGAAAATTGGAAACTCATTAAACAACAAGAAACTAATCAGTCGAACTACATAGAATCATAGGAAGGAGAAATCACAAAAGTGATCACTTTAATGTCTTGATTTTCTTTTTTTTTTCTTGGTTGTGATATGCTAATAAACAGAACAAGTACAGACATTTTAATTTAGATACTGGTTAAAGAAGTTTAACTAAAAAGTTTAATAAATAATCTCACACTGTGCACTTTCTAGGATCCCGCAGTATGTACTGTAAGCAAAAGAGAAAAATCACTGATATGAATTCTTTCTGAGATGGAATCACAGTGGCCCCTCGTTAATCGCAGGAGTTGCGTTCTAACAATAACCCGCAATAGACAAAATCCGCAAAGTAGTCAGCTTTATTTTTTACAATTATTATAGATGTTTTAAGGCTGTAAAATGCCTCACTATACACTTTATGCACTTTTCTCAGACAGGCATTAACATTTTTACACTTTTCTCTTGTTTAAACACTCTCAATTCAAATTTTCATAGAAAAATATATCCAGTATTATAGTAACCAAAGATCAAAACCTGTTGTCAGGAGCAAACATTCATCGCAGTCAGCAAAAGGTTCATAAAGCTTTTTAGTTTTCATGCGGATAATGTTGGCATCCAGTGTAATGTTCTTTTTCCTGCAGTCACTGATCCACAAAACTAAAGCATACTCCATCTGGGGTCGCACATCGGATGTGCCAAGCACTTGACAGTTGGAAGTAACACTCACCGGACATGCACATCCTCATGTTATTTAAAATTGTATTATTTGGATGGCACTGTGGTGTGGCAGAAATATGAACTGTGTCCTAAGTCGTAGCTGGGCACTACAGACAGCCGCTTTATTGCGGTAGTGGTGCATGTACCCTGATATACAGTAAATCTACGTTTGCTAATGCATGACGCTGCATAGTGTGTTGTGGCGCAGAGCATTCGCTGTGCATCCCTCTTTAGGATGGTTTTGCTGTGGACAGTTACAGCCCTTTTTGCATCCTTGTGGAAACTAACACTGCTAGTGATTGAAGATTTGTGTTAATTTGGCAAGCTGAATGAATTCTGTACTGTACATAAGACACGGTGGAGATTGATGGACAAAGGTCTACAACCAATCAGCATGCAGAACACAATGCACTGTAAAAGAAAAGAAAGTGTCAAATTGAACTAAAAAAAATCTGTAAAACTGCGAGGCCGCAAAAGGTGAACTGTGTTATGGCAAGGGACCACGGTATATGCAACCATGTTCTCTTTTCTTTTTGTTTACTTGTTAGCTTCAGTTCATTACGTAATGTTTTTACACTATTTATTTATCATTTACTTATTTATCATTCATTCTTTTTGGCTTAGTCCCTTTATTAATCCGGGGTCGCCACAGCAGAATGAACCGCAAACTTATCCAGCATATGTTTTCCACATTGGATGCCCTTCCAGCTGCAACCCATCACTGGGAAGCACCATACACACTCATTCACACACATAAGGACAATTTAGCTTACCCAATTCACCTATAGCTCATGTATTTGGACTTGTGGAGGAAACCAGTGCACCACCTCACTGCCTTTATTTATCTTGAGTATAGACATCAAACATTAAACTGTAGATTTTAAATGTTTTATCGTGTTAAATTATTCTTACTCAACTAGGCAGTATTTATTTGATCAAAAATATAGTAAAAATACATGTACAGTAATACATACAATATTATTCTTAAATAATAATACAATTTAAACTTGTATATTACTCCTTTTACATGTTAACATTTATTCATTTATTCATTTTCTTTTCGGCTTAGTCCTTTTATTAATCCGGAGTCCCCACAGCGGAATAAGCCGCCAACTAATCCAGCATATGTTTTGCACAGCGGATGCCCTTCCAGCCGCAACCCTTCTCTGGGAAACATCCACACATTCTCATTCACACACATACACTATGGACAATTTAGCTTACCCAATTCACCTGTACCGCATATCTTTGGACTTGTGGGTAAATCTTTGGACTTGACCGGAGCACCTGGAGAAAACCCACGCGAACACGGGGAGAACATGCAAACTCCAGGCTTGAACAAGCGACCTTCTTGCTGTGATGCGACAGCACTACCTACTGCTCCACTGTGTCACCCCATGTTAACATTATTTTAATTAATTGATGTCAATGAACAATTTTCAGCAGCCTTTACTTCACTCATCTGTATCATAAAACTCTTTAATAATGGGCAAGAACAGTATTAATATTAAATAAATAAATTAAACAGAAATTAGTAGAATTGTTTTTACCGCTACCTTAAAAAGTGAAGGATTATTTACAAATCACCCTAAAAAGAACTGATTTATTATTCTTACAGATTTAAAGAGGAACATTAACATTTAGATAAAGTTTAAACACAACTAAGAAGACCAATAAGTCTCCATAGCAACATCTGCAGCAATTACATTTTCCTTCAGAAGTCTATTTCAAATTCCAGCTAATGCCGAAACCCAAATCCACACTTTCCAAGACTGTCAAAACACAACATTTGGACATCTGCACCGTTATTTCACACTCTGATAACTCTTTTTAGAAGAGATGCCTGGAGATGCCGTTCCGCTGAATTCTGTCTTGATGAGAGTAATGAAGCTCAGAGCGAGAGAGAGAGATGGGAAAATACACTGATGTTTGACCGAAAAGCTTTGGCTTGCCTTCCAATCAGGACACATTAAAGCTAATGGAGTTGGAAAGCCATGTGTGTACATGTGTGCTTTTGTGGGTGCAAAGCAGGAGGGGGGGCACGCTTGGATTCGGCTGCCGTCATATTCTTTTTGGGGTTTGCCTGACAAAGTAAGCACCCCTCCTTCTCCTGCTTTGTTCAAGACCCCCCTCCACTTTACAGTGCCCAGTCACAGCCCACAGGACCGCAGTCATTTACTGACGGCCATTTGTCTTTTGTCTGCCTTTTACAGCGCTGTTATAAAACTTGTGGCGTTGCTTATGCCATAAAAGTATAGAGTTAGAGTGTGCAGAGGCGCTTCATTAAATCCATTGTGCCATTTCGAGAAGCTTGTTCGGACGCTGAGGTAAAAGACAAAGACGGGATGGGGAATTACTGTCTGCTGTTGGTTTCCTGAGCTCATCAAGCTCTCATTCCCTCCTTCAAATAAATCAGGCCTCTTTCAGATGGTGGATCAGCTACCTGTCAAGTACCTCCCTGTCTGCTGCCTACCTTTTCTTATGGAAAATAAGCTGCACTTTCACTTCCATGAAAGTGTTTTTCCACAGACAATACCTAAGTTCCTTTTTTTCACATTTACAGCAAACACTGAGCTTTTGTCTGCGGGTATGGTTGCAAAACTAAGGATTACTACTGTATTTATTTATGGTTTGCATATTGAAGGGCTGGTGGTTTTGATCTTATTAAAGGATTAATACAGCATTTTTTTTTTACTCACCCTCATGTCGTTCCAGTCCCGAATGACTGACTTTCCTCCGTGGAGCACAAAAGAATGAACAAAAATGTACTTGGTCGTATTTTTCTGTTATGATGAATGTGAACTGAAGCTTTAAAGCTTCAAAAAGGGCACAAAGCACTGTAAAAGTATATCATAAAAGAAGACCATGAAAAGTATGCACCAAGTTCCTGAGGTTTCTGAAGTTATATGGCAGCTTTATGTGACAAGTAACTATTTGTTTTTCAATAATTATCTTTCACTTCAAAAAGCTGTTTTGACTGAATTATTGACCAATAAGTGACTAAATCGTTTAGACTGGTTTTGTTAACTGGTTTAATTGATATGATGTAAAACACTCCAATAAATTTGATTGCTGATTGTTCAAACTACTCATTTAAAGAGCCCCTATTATGGGTTTTTGAAAATGAGCTTGTATGCAGTGTGTCACACAGCTCTAAGTGAAGTGAAACGTCCAGCTAAGGCTTAAATCTGAAAGTGCAAAGTGTTTAAAACTATTGATTCATCTATAAAAGAGTCGACTCATAGTTTCTCAAACGAGTCGCCGTGCTTACGAGTCTTTAGCCGTTTCGGCATGACGTGAACACGAAACATAAGCCCCGCCCATTTATGCGCGCGCAGATTCGAAATCCCCAACCCCACCCACAAACAACAGCGGTGCGGAAAAAGTTGCCAGATTGGGCGGTTTTAAATTTGATTGTACAGGTAAAACCTTTTGGACAGGGTTTGGGCTGAAATCAGGCAGCTACATCTGACAACACAGTGAAGAGCACTGTGCTCGGCTGGATATTGGAAGTGTGCAGAGAACCCAGAGATGAGACTTTGAAGAGTTAGTAGTTTCTGCAGAAATACCACAGCATTAAACCCAGCCATGTGCTGTTCCCCCTCCGAGGAGTGCTTACAACGGAGGATTAGGAGCACCAGGACATTTCCCTGGTCTGCTATCCAGCAAGTGTGAGTAAGTGCGATTAAAACGGTCGCCTCATTGTTTTCTCTAGCTTGTAAATGATGCATTTAACTGTGTTTTGTAACTTGTAACCACTTGTAGTGTCTCTGGTTAACTTGTATTCTCATATCGCGTCTAAAAGCACGTTGTTAACGCGACGCGTGCCGCTGTGTTTACGGATTAAAATGCGTTTGAGCTCGTGTTCCTCTGCTGTTTGTCGTTGCTATGGGCACCATGAGCTCTGCTACACACGTTCGGCGGTTTTGCCGCTGTGTGCACTAATACTGAATGTATGTCGCTGTTTTTACTTCTGGTTAAGAATTAGAGTGATATGCTGGGAGATCGGGGGTTAGTTTCGGGGGTGAGGTGTCTGAAATACGGGCGACTCCCGATAAAAACGAGTGTTAGCAGATTAGCTCACACGCTATGACTCCTTCAATGTTGATAAGCCGTGGTGGGCATTCTCTCGCGCTGAGCGCTGTCGACCAATCGCAACAGACTGGGTCATCGGTCCAATCAACGCAGTTTAGCATCGCGCGAAGGAGGGGTTTTGGAACAAATGAATCCCTGAACGATTCATATAGGAGTCGTTGGGATAATGAGGTAAAAATAAATGCAGATTATAAGACAATGAAAGTGTTTTTTGACCATGCATGCATATCAGCCTGCTGTTGAAGACCCCCAAAACCAAAATATGACCCTTTTCAATGTATAATATGGGCTCTTTAAAATTAGCTCATGCAACTTAATTTTTTAGTAATCCACTTAAATTTGTAAAAACACTTAAATTTGTTTCAGTACAAAACACAAATCAATTGTGTGGAACCCAGCTCTTTTTACAGTGTACTACTAATACTACAATAATAGCAACAATATTGTTACTGGATGTGGGGAAAAAAGACCCATCATTATGAGAAATTGAATTGTCATAATGTTTTCAGACCGTATCGTCTAGTCTTTTTCAAACATGCCCTACCTCCTTTTTCCTCTCAATAACAAAAGAAACGCATAACAAACATAACCTCAGAAAGAAAATGGCAGTGAAGTACAGTAAACATCTGATCAAATGGATATGTTTGCATTGTGGACAGATGAGATGAAAAGACTCTTTTACACTGTGTCCTAACTAAACGCGATGCGACAAGATTTCAGTGACAAAGCAAGTTGGCTGTCTGTACCAAACCCCATGCGACTCAGAAACATTTAAATACCAGCCATTCATTTAGATATCAGCCACTGCACTCCCAATGAAATGGTAAGGGTTATAATCTAATTATTACATATTTAACATTATTAAAAGTCCATAGGCTGAGTAACTAATGTGGTTTGCACCGAGCAGAGTTGGGTAGTAACAAATTACATTTACTCCGTTACATTTACTTGAGTGAAATTGTTGTATAATTGTTGGATAGTACTTTTTGAGTATATTTTACTTTTCAACCCAGGCTCATTCTGAAAACATAGCCCAATGTACATTTCTGTAGAGCACCAAATACGTCCCAGGAGGTACATTTTTTTGCTGAGGCCACTGTGTACATGTTCTGAGATCTCAGATTTCCCTTGCAGGTGCCATTTGTGCCTGCTCTTTTCATGTAAATCCACCAGAGGCGGCTGTAGACTGACTGACTGACCAACTGACCGATTTCCCCCACCCACCCCCTTACCTAAACCCTATCAACCAGGTTTTGAAAAGCACAGATTGACCAGCGCCCACACACTTCCCTAAGCCAAACAGAAAAAGAAAAGCCCTCTGATTTTTATCATATTTTCAGATTTTACCACATTCTCAGCTTGTTTTTTACTTGTTTATTTAATTTTTGGGCTTTTAATTTTTTTTTATGCCAGACTCGAACCCCATACTCACAGTCAACTCCTCGCTAGGTTTCAAGTCAGCTGAGGTAAGCTGCGAGCCACTGGGCAAACTGGTTACAGTGGGAAAGCCATCCACACAGAGGTTAGTGATCAGCTGATCTGCTGCGTAGCATTTGTTTTAGAGATGAAATGCAGCCAATACGTAATTCTGACTACATAATTTGCGATCTCCAGAAACGGATATAAACATATATTTACAAATATCGCTGCATTAGAGAGGTTGTTGCAAGAAGTTGCTACAGAGATTTGTCCCCCGCTTATTTATTTATTATTTATTTTTGTAAAAAGTTTAAAAGTAACACGAAAGTGATTGTTTGACTGCAGTGTTTACACTCGGAGAGCAGAATTTACAGCGGATCATTCAGTCTATAATATTGTAGTGATATTAACGGACTGTAAACTCAGTAACAGTTCTAATCATTTTGACCAAGGTCTGTCTGTAAACACTGAAAGAGTCCTGCTGAAGACACAAACTATCTGAACAAACAAACAAAAAACACTGATCGCTTACCAACTCTGTAGAGCAGGACGATCAACATGAGCTGGAGCGGCGTCTGTTTTAAAAGGAGACAAGCTGCAAATCCCGATTTCACCATTTCCAGCCGTGGAAAGCTCTCGGATGAAAAAAAAAAAAGTTCTTTACAAACGCATTTCTGCTGCGCGCGCGTGGGAGTCCAGCTGCGCTCTCATAGCAGGAAATGTAAACAAAACCTTCGTTGCAGCACATAAACACAACTCTGACGACTTGTGTCTCCAAACAATTCTTCTTCTTCCACTTGTTTTGGCAACACAACGTGACGTCTCTCTGCCGTCTGGACACTGCAACAGGTACAAACGATCTTCAAAGCGTTCATGAATATTAATGAAGTTGCGCCGCATACACAATAGAGCGCGCTGATTGGTTTGAACCAAGTCTTTCTCATTAATTAATGCCGCACGCTCAGAGACGTCACAATGCACTGGCCGGTACAGATGTCCACTCTCCACGCTGGAATACACGCATAGATCTCATCAGCGTGACTTAGCTTCAAAAATTTGTTTCAAACCGGAAGAACGAATTTGCTGGAAATAATGCAAAAACAACCAATTTTCACTCTTTAGCGAAATATATGACTGTCAACATTAAAAAAACATGTGTTTTGGTGTTTCGTGACCCTTTAAGTAACTTTTAAGTACTTGCACTTTTCACTTGAAAGGTATATCCTTTGTGTGTCATGGCAAAACGTCCTGTGTAGTTAGGACACTGTTATTATATATTATATATGAGTCTATATTTGAGGCAGCATCTGCTTATTGTATACTTTGAATTAGTCTGTTTCTTTCCATGATACATAAGTTTTTATGTACAAAAAAAAAACCTTCTTCTTTTTCCTAAACATTTTAAAAGCGTAATAGAGTGGCTTGTACACATCATTTTGAATTTCCCTCTGAAAAAAACATCCTTTACATTAACATGAGCACAAAGGCTTTCATAGACAGCAAGCAAGTCTGGTAGATTTTTTACCCCCTCATTATAAGCTGTAATACAGTAAATATCTTATACATAGCTCATATAAATGAATTATTCCTGTAAGATTTGTGTTTGTTTATTTTGTCAAACTTAAATATGTCATTCCCATTCCCAGCATTGCTATGGAAACCACTATCATCCCCCTCTAAACTAATAGAGGGACATCAAAGCGTGTATTGAAAAGCTCCCCAGGTTCCCTGTTCACCACACTGATTGTTCCTGAATCCATTCACTGAGCCCTCCGTCCACACATCAAAGATCCTTTAGCCAATAATGTCACTATTATGTTTCCTTGCAAAAGAGCACAAAAGCAGTGAGGATTTAAATGGAATTATATTGGGATCTGGGTGTGTGATTGGGAAACTATGTATGTGTGTATGTGGTTATATTCTTGCCTGATGCTCAAATCCTCCTAGGCCTGTTTGAACGGTGACAGGCGAACGTTTCTTGCTTGTGGGTAATGGTGATGTGAGGTGCGTTTGAGTGTGTAGGCTCTTTATATTCAGTGTAAAGTGGAGATGGTGGAGCCAGTGGGTAGTTCTTCAAGGGTTGCACAGTAAGTGTGTAAGTGTGTCATGTTTTTTCTGATCCATCACACTTCACTTATTATCCATCCTCTGTTCTTTGTAAAGTCAAACAATGGCAAAAATGGTTCATATACTGTATGCATATGAAAAATTTATATTGGAAAATAATGATTCTACAAAAATTTTATTCTTATAATCTTTCTTTCTTTTCTATTTCTTTGCTCCTTCCTTACTTTCCTCCTTCCTTCCTTCCTTCCTTCCTTCCTTCCTTCCTTCCTTCAATTTTAACTGTGATAATTTAACATATTTTTTAATGTTTGTCATGTTATTTAAAGCAAGAAAGTATTCATCTGACTTGGATTTCAAATTACTTCAATGTACATAAAATCAATTATATTTTCGACACCAGCATGGGGCATTTCTTCTTTGACTAAGTAGTAGTATTGTATACGGTACACTCTCAGAAATAAAGGTACATGAGTAGTTACTGGGGTGGTACCTTTTCAAAAGGTACACATTTGTACCTAAAGGGTCCATATTATTACCTCAGGGCTACATATTAGTACCTAAAAGTACAAAAGTGTTCCTCTTACTCTTACTACTAATATACACTTTTGCGGTACCAATATGGACCCCAGTGTCTACTCATGTACCTTTATTTCTGAGAGTGTAGATACAATATATACACTACCTGACAAAAGTCTTGTCGTTGATCCCAGTTGTAAGAGCAACAAATAATAACTTGACTTCAAGTTGATCGTTTAAAAAAGTATCAGAATGTAGATTTTTCAGATGAGTCATTTGTTGAACTGCATCCCAGTCATCACAAACACTTCAGAAGACCTATTGGAACCTGCATGGGCCCAAGATTCTCACAGAAAGCAGTCAAGTTTGGTGAAGGAATCTTGGTTTGGGGTTACATTCAGTATGGGGGTGTGCAAGAGATCTGCAGAGTGGATGGCAACATCCACAGCCTAAGGTATCAAGACATTTGTGCATTTGTGCAAGACATTACAAACCACAGCAGAAGGCAAATTCTTCAGCAGCCTAGCGTTCCTTTTCATACTTCAGCCTCCACATTACAATTCCTGAAAGCAAAGAAGGCCAAGGTGCTCCAGGATTGGCCAGTCCAGTCACCAGACATGAACGTTATAGAGCGTGTCTGGGGTAAGATGAAAAAGGAGGCATTTAAGATGAATCCTGCAAAAATGCTTTCTTTGCCGTTTCAGATGACTTTGTTAATAAGTTATTTGAGTGATTGCAGAGATGTTTGGATGCAGTCGTCCAAGTTCATGGGAGTCATACACAATATTAATGCTTTTTCCTCTGCACCATGACATTATATTCCATATTGTACAATATTTAGGTAAAGTCAGACCTTTAAGTGAATAGTTTCTGCGCTTTTCATATAATCAACTAAGTCAAGTTACAGTATTAAATGTAAAAATCTTTGTCAGGTAATGTACAGTGTAGTAATTATATATATTAAATATCAGTATTACAGTTAAACA
>CAIGQQ010032765.1:16767394-16794741 GCA_903798035.1 Danio albolineatus
ATTAGGGCTGTCAAAATTAGCGCGTTAACGCACGCCGATTAATTTGAAATATTTAAACTAAATATTTAAATTAACGCATTTAACGCAGTGGCAGTTTTTTTTTTATTTCCTGTTGTGGCCGACGTGTGTTCAGGGCCGGCGCATCCATAGAGGCGACCTAGGCGGCCAACAAGGGCGGCAGAATAGTGAGCAAACCCCCCGGTCCTCACTTTCGGGTTGAGGGCAGCGTGATCACCGTTCACCTAGAGCACCAGTTCAGCTTGCTCCGGCCCTGCGTGTGTTTAATGAGCAAAGGAATGTGGATAAAGGATAATATGGATCCATGTAAATGTACTCAGTGAAAGTGCCAGATGATGTCGCAAGCTGTCAAAGACAGCCCATTCCTCTCTAAGTTGATTCCAAACGCCCTCAAATGTTTCATCAAGTTTGACGTGTTTCCCCCTACACGCAACTTTTGTAAAGCGTCTGCTTCGCGTTGCTGTATCAGAATCCTTGCTTGAGAAATACAGCCATACTTTAAGAACCGTGGTCGTGTGTACTGATGATCTAAAGGGAGTGCGCTGTACTGCGCTCTCTCTCTCTCTCTCTCTCTGTCTGTGTGCGTGTGTGTTGTCACCCGATAATGTCAACAGTCTGTCTTAGCAACTGGCTAAACTTTAAGAAGGACTAAGCAAAATTGTTTCTACATTAATGTTCTTAACTCGCAAAAGAACTTTACAATGAATACAATTGTTTATATTCAATACTTTATTATTATTATTTTTTTCTTCAATTTTTTCAACAATTTCCTTATTTGCAATGCCTGTATTTTGGATTTTTTTTGTAGTTCACTTAGAATCCAACATGGAAATCATTTTTGTTTGTTATTGTCATTGATTGTTTTAAAATTCAAATGGCACTTACATGCCTGCGTTGTGATTAATCACAAAATAAAGTGTGATTAATTAGTTTTTTTTTTTTTTATAAATTGACAGCCCTTCAATTACATATATATACATATATATAGATAGATAGCGGATGCCCTCCCAGCAGCAACCCATCTATATATTCATTTGCTTCCAAAAGAATAATATATATTTGTATGTTTTGCAACTTTGGCAACCATACAGTACTCCCTATTCTCTTAAAGTTCATCTATGGATGAAATATGGTGCATTCAATTTAAAAAAGTAAACATTTAGCAACACTAAAAGAATCGAATTAGAAAAATGAATTCAATATCAATTTACTTAAATTTTTGATGTGACTCTTAGAACTGACAAACTGTTTTGGGGTCTATTATCAGACAAGCAGTGATGTAGAGCCTACAGCCGAGAACGGGGTAAAACTCCACGTGTTTCAATTACTTTTGATTTTACTGCATCTCATAAGAGCAGAGAAAAATGACCCAACAAGTGAAAAATGCAGATGTGTGAATTTTTGTGTTCATTACTCAGATTAATTATCCAAATGGTGACTCGCTTTGATTAAACGCAATGAACACACAGCAGAAATGTCTTCACTGCATCACTCCAAAAGTCACACGACATGCCATTCATTACGCAATCGCATGATTGCTATCTCCGTTTATACGGCATTGTTTTACGCGTTTACTTCTGATTAATCAAATGTTTATGATAGCAAGCCTTCTTACAGGGGAGAGTACAGATTTGCAAGCTTGCTGCGCCTGGGGTAGCGCTGCAAATATTAATCTCAAACAGTAACGCACAATCATCAACTCCCCTCATTTATACTCATAACTCAAAGAATATATTACAAAAGTGCTGATATCAAAGCACTCTGTGGCTCCTGCACTGAAGTATGTTGTGAAATAAGACTTTGCTGCCGTCAAGGCTTTTTTTGTCCGAACAGCTTAACTCCAGCCAATAAAGTCTTTAGAGTCCAATAAGTTCCACTTCCTCATCCACAGGAACCCTAACGTTTACCAATCAAACAATCAGATGTCTGTTTTATGACTCCAGATTGTGTTCTTTTGTGCTCTGTCTCTGATAAGATATGAAGACGTTCTTCTCTGAAGACAATCACCTATTTGTCCATTCTGCTGCGTCTGCTGGACCTTCATGTTTACAGTAAACAAGCGAAAGACCTCGACACTGATGGGAATACTAGTTCCAAACATGTAATTAGGGTGAAACCCAATAGGAAAGAAATTGTTGGAGGGCCAAACATCTCATTCATGCTGAGCTGCAGATAAGCCATGCTGTAGGAGACCCAACTAAAGGCTGAGCAGAGTGAGGAGGAGGAGACCTCCGTATTTGATCAGTGTTCCTTCACATTCCCTGGCCTCCATGCTTGCTTAGATCCCAATCAGCTTGGTGGGATTCCAGAGACGGCCTTATCAGTGTTAGAAACCCTGACCTCTGACCCCCTAGGCTTATCAGTGACCAATGTTTGAGGTAAAGGGAGAAACCCATTAGTGGATACATTTACTCTAGGTGTTTCAATTACAGTTTGTGTGTGAATATGGGTTTCATGGCTCTCTAGTCTTTTACACCTGGTATAAAGACATGTTTTCGTGAGCCTGATAATAAGATGACAACACTAAAAACGCGTTTAAATAGGGTATAAAATAGTTATAATATGTCAACTTGTTTTCATTGTGTACATCATGTTTTTTTTTTTTTTTTTTTTTTGTGGGAATATTATTCCTAAAGGAGCTGTTGACATTAAATTGAACCAAGTATATGTTTCATACAGGTCTATTCTATCAAATCTGATCTTTGTTTTGTATTTTTTTTTTTTTTTATTGGTTTCCAGTCAAGTGATTGGCTGGGCCATTCTACGGCTTGATTTTCTTTCTCTGAAACCATTTGGGAGTGTCCTTGGCTGTGTTTTGGGTCATTGTCTTGGATCATTGTCAATGTCCTCCCTGGTTTGTTCTTCATCATCCTGGTAATGAGATGCTGAAGAAGCTAGTATTTACAATGACGAAGGGCAAAGGGTTGCTGAATAACTACTGAGAGATTTCAGCTGCTGTCTGGGCTTTCACTGCTTTTGTAAACCTCCCTTTCTTCATGTGTTCAATGATTTTTTCCCTGTGTCATTTCATTGAATTACAAATAACATCCTTTGCATATATGGATTTCTTTCAACCCATGCTCATTCTGATTACGTACCCCTGTTTACATTTCTGGAGAGCGTCAAATACATCCCAGGAGCTATGTTTTTTTTTTTTTTTGCAGTTTTTGTTTTCACTAATTCGTTAGAGGCCGCTGTCCACTGACTGACCAGCTGTCCAATATCCCCACCCACCCTCTTCCCTAAACCCAACCAATAGTGTTTTAAAAAGCACCGACTGACCAGCGCACACCTACTTCCCTAAACACAACCGACAGTGTTTTCAAAAGAAATTCATTAAAAAAAAAGCCCTTGCAGCAGCCTGATTTTATCACGTTTTCAGATTTTTGCCACATTCTCACTCTGTGGTTCCCTTCTTTGTTTACTTTTTGGCTTTTGTTTTTGTCTTACTTGCTATCTAGAACCATTAGAACCCTTAGAAGTATGCAACAAGCCACTGGGCAAACTGGTAACAGCGTAAAAGCCTTCCATACGGAGGTAAGCGGTCAGCACAAAAAGCAATGCTGTCATACTGCCTCGTAGTGTTTATTTTAAAGACAAAATGTAACCCTACATATGGTTCGTTTCTCTGGCTACATAATTTATGATCTCCAAAAATGTATACAGGGCTACGTTTTCAAAATGAGCCTATGTTGATTTATTTGGTTGTTACTAAGGGTGTCAAAATTAATTGTTTCTTTGTTGCACTGTGATGCAGATAATTCGGTATCGGTTCACTAATGGATCATAACTGGTTATTACGTACTGACGTCATTTTCTCATATGTGATATGTCACGGTAGCTTACTATGGTGAGGCAATCGCAAATGATTAAAACACTACGCAAAAACTCTGCACAACTCACTGCGTGTGTGTTTGCTGGAGTCTTTCACCATCATTGAACAGCAGAAGCCCCTATTTCACTGTGATTGGGGAAATGAAAGTAAACTCAATTTCTCTCTCATTGTGGTCCTTTGACCTGCTGACGGGACTTTTCCTTTACTCTCAGCTGTTACAGTGATACTTCTAGATACGGACATGAGCTAGAGCGAGTTTTCTCCATCGCGGCTATCATGGATATCATTATCAGCTGTAATTGCCGCTGCTGTTTATCAGTGTCACTCATCGGTGAACAGCGCCAGAGCGTTAAAGCCAATTACAGTCCTTTCTGTTGAGCGTGTGACCAATCATAGGGGTGTAGGAACTCCCTAGACAACGCTCAGAAAGGATATTTTTGGTTATTCGCTATATAAATGCTTCTGTTGTTCTGTGTGTGTACTTGAGTTTTATATCTAACTGTTTGCATTAAAGGACAAAATTGTATTACAAAAAATATAAAAAAATATAAATATATTTATACGTTGTAATACAAGAATTCTTGTGCTGTGAAGTAAAATATAAAATTGTGTATGGAAAGCATCGTCAATGCACCGTGATATCAAATTGAACCGGATCAATGGCATGATAATTATAACAGAACCGAACTGTGAGACCAGTGTAGGTTCACACCTCTAATTGTTACCAACTTTTGGTGAATTTCAAGTCGACAGCACCTTATTTCCCCCACTGTATGTGGTCTGACCAAAAATTATTAAGCATGCTGTGAGAAAGAGCACCTAAACAAGACACGTTACAGTAACAAAATGTATGTACTGCAAATGAAATCGTAGTTGCTTTTCTCCTCGCTTATAAGTAGAGTAACATACATTTCTAAATGAAATCCAATCTTCAGAATCTTTAGATATTTTAAGAAATTTCAAGCATCTAATACAGCATTTAGTTAATTAACATTTTGTAGTTAACTAGTTCCATAAGTTTCCATTTATTCGACTCTAGACAAATTTTACAATTTATTATTTTGGCCAGATGTCATTCATTCATTTTCTTTTCGGCTTAGTCCCTTTATTAATCTGGGGTCGCCACAGCGGAATGAACCGCCAACTTATCCGGCATTTGTTTTAAGCAGCGGATGCCCTTCCAGCCACAACCCATCTCTGGGAAACACATCCATACATTCTCATTCGCACACATTCACTATGGACAATTTAGCTTACCCAATTCACCTGTACCGCATGTCTTTGGACTGTGGGGGAAACCGGAGCACCCGGAGGAAACCCACGCAACCACGGGGAGAACATGCAAACTCCACACAGAAATGCCAACTGGGACCTGCCCCAACCGGGGATCGAACCAGCGACCTTCTTGCTGTGAGGCGAACGTGCTACTCACGCGCCACCGTGGCGCCCTTGGCCAGATGTATTGTCAAGTATATATGGGTGCTAAATCACGATAGAGGTTTATACTACAAATTACAAAATTAAAACTGCTAATATGTGCCAGTAAATGTCTAATGAACAAGTCACTCATTTAATCTATAAAGGCCAAAATAATGTATTCACATGCATAACTTTAGTATATCTGTTTCCTTTAAGAGACTGACCATATCAATTACATTACATGCTGTGAAGTATTAAATGTGCTTCTGTGTGCAACGTTCAAACAAAAGACTGTTCTTCCTTTTTATTGTATTTGGTGCCTGATTTTATTTGTACCGCTAAAATAACTAGTCAGTGCATGAGAAGAGTGTGTCTGCCTTTCAACATGTGGAATAAAGGTGTTTACCTTCAATGAATTGATTCAATTTCTACTGCTGGTGTAAAGCATTGCAATTTGATTTGTTCATCTGTCTGATTCATTTAGGAATGAACTAAATCAAGTGTATCCAAACCTGTTCCTCTTCTGTCTGTCCTGCAGAGTCGAGCTCTAACCCAAATGAAGCACATCTGAAACAGCAAATCAGCAGCTTAAGACTGACTACAAACTAGGTAGGTGTGTTGGAGCTAGTTGGAGCTACACTCTAAAAAATGACATTTGTTGGGAGGACAACTTAATTGTTTCACGTTCAATCCACATAAATTTACAAAAACAAACTATTAAGTTAACTTAATTCCTTCATGTTGTCCCAACACAAATCAACACATTTTTTATAGTATAAAAATTGCAGGATATTGGCCCTCCAAAAGCAGGATTGGATGCTTATGACAAAATGGCTGTCAATTATTATTATTATTATTATTATTATTATTATTATTATTATTATTATTATTATTATTATTATTATTATTAAATTTATTTAATAGTCCATTAAATAATTGGTTAACACAGTTCATCAAAAAGTTAAGTTTTATGAACAAATTTTCAGAAGGAGCATGCACAGGTCTTTTTACTAGGCTAATTCATTACTGACAATCAATCTATTATCCAATAAGCATATGACCAAACCCCTCAGAATAACCAAGCATACTTTCTCTATTGTATCTCGATTTCAGCAATCCCTCTACCACCCCATCTCCCCAATTTTGTTTACTTAAATTGGAGCAGGAGTAGTGTTTTTTAGGCCGGGCTAGACATTCAGCACGAACCCCCCATCTCTCTCTCACCTAACATGATTTAGGGTGTCTTTCTGAGCTTAGAACCCATTCCCCAGACAACATGCCAAATATGCATTTTCCTTATTAATAAAATATCTGTACGCATGAACTCGTGAATTCAGATTTATTCAGAAACAAATCACTGCTGTGTGTTGATTGGAGAGTACCAACAGGTCATGCAGTCTAAAATATGACACAAGGTTGTTGGTATCACTTTATTTGGATGGTCCAGTTAACGCATTTTGGTGAATTTAAGTTACATTGCATCTACATGCCAACTAATTGTCATTAGATTATAAGTAGGTTGTTACTGTAGGTTGGGTTTGGGTTAGTGTAAGTTGACATGTACTTGCAAAGTTTCTTATAGTTAGTCAAATGTCTGCAGAATGAGCAGTATCAACAGATATTAAGCAGACAGTCTACTAATACTCGAATGAGAAGTAATTGGCATGTAGTTGCAAAGTTAATTTAGTCAACAAAATGTGCAATAGGGACCATCAAAATAAAGTTTTCCCGCAGGTTATCAATAGAAATTGATTAAAACATCTTATTTGCTTATTTTTATATTAGACTTATCAAGACTAAAACAGCTATGTTTATGAAACATAGGTTTGAAAAGTGCTTAGATTTTGGATAAAGTACTCGAAACTGCTTAAAAATGCAATTGTGTGGCTTTCGTAATTTATCTAGCTAGTTAATTCTTTTTCCAATTTAATAAATAATATATTCAACTTTTCGAGTTTATTGAAATAAATATTGACAATTTATTACAAATGATGACACAAGGCAAATGGCAGTATTTCAATATTGATAGAAGGATTGGGGTAAAAATGGCATCTAAATGTTTGCTTAGTATAGTCTTTCCTTAGTCTATAATAGTATGCTATTGAATCCAAAAACAAATAACATATGATGTAATGTGATGAAGTACTATGTATATGTATGTAAACATGATTTACTAACATTGTAAAGTGCTGGAAGTTTAAAAATGCACCTGGAAAGTGCTTGAAAAGTGCTTAAATCTGACTTGGAAAAGGCACAAGATCCCTGTTAACTGCATTCTATAAGCTCCATCCCGCAGTGAGTTGTTGTCATCTGTAAAGAAAATGTAAATCTTGGCTTTGTGCATTAAACATGATAAAAAAAAAATTGTGTTATTCTTCCTAATGAATTCAATCATCATGTTAATTTGACAGCCTGAAATTAAAGTTAAGATTAAGAGATACGCGACAAATACCTAGAGATCCACTTTCCCTCTTATTTCTGGTTATTTGACAGCTCTTACAAATAATATCCTATAGTTTATGTCATATACGTGACAGATGGGCTATATCAAGTTATTACAAAAATGAAATCCCAAATCAAAAAAGAGGAAATTGTGTTTACTGATATACAGGGGCCTCCGTTAATACGGTATCCCAGAGGAGGCATCGACGCACTGCAGAATGAGCCATTGTGAAGATAATTACAGACGACTGAATATCATTTGTCATCGTTATTCATCAGGTTTAGATATTATATTGTTATTTAATAATTCCCTCATATTCCTCCGGTCCACAATGAGTTGACTGAAATTCAGCCGGCTGAAATGATTATGCCTTGATTCAGCATAAACGCGGATGCAGTCGTTTAATTTGATGTGAGTGTTCCAGCAATAGACTTTAATTCTCCCCGTTTGTTCCCTGATCCTGCCACGCTTTCATCTCTCTCATCTCGCCCCCTATTGGTTCAGAGGTGAACTGCGCTGGATTGTTCCCACCAAAGTTCACATTAAGAGGACTCTATAAAGGACTGAATCCTCATCAAAGAAATAACAGCATTAATAACATCACTTGTGCAATTCCATAAACATTGCATGTTATATAATCCCTAGACTAATTAAATCTCGCCCTCGTTTACAGGTTACACTATTAGCGGAGGACCAACACTGCTGGTAAGTAGGTATTTCTCCAGGCTGGTTTTAAATGAATGTGAGCGTATGGAGACGAAAAGGCCTTGTGGGAGTTGGATGGCTTTGTGGATAATGAGAACTACAGTTTCCTCCACCACTATTCTTCTGTATGAACCCCAGGACACCGCTTCAACCTGCAGTGATAATCACGCTGGAGGCGGACACGGCTGACACACAGCAGTAAATAGGGGAATAAAAGCCCGCTCCTGCAGACACCCGGACCTAAGATCTACAGTGTTCAGATTTAGGTTTACTGCACCCAGCGCAACTTCTGTACACAAACAGGCAGATCAGAGAGGATAGATGTGATTACTGGATGTGGATGTGTGTGTGTGTGGGCAGTCGGTGAAACGGAGAAGCAGATATAACTCAAAGGGTCTTCTGAACATGGGGACACGCTGATGGGCTGTGTGTTTGTTCCCGGTAAATAGGCAAAGCTATGTTTCAGCCGAGCCACATTAGAGAGTTGCCTGTGTGCGTGTGCGTGTGTGTGTGTGGTGCTGATATAATAATTTACTGTTGTTCTGTGCGAAGGTGAGTTTATTGAGGAGATCAGGGAGTGAGGATATTTCAGTGTGTTTTTTTTTTTTTTTTTTTTGTATGTGTGTGGTTGTTGTACTTGTTTAGAAAGACATGAGTGATGGAAGATGTATCTTGTTTGCTTTGGAATAATGCAGTCCTTATTAGACTTGGCGTATGTGGATATTAGTGTTATATTTTAGTTATTTTTATTTTCTTCACAAATGAGACTTCCTTTAGGTTTTTTTAGTCAAATAAAGTTTACATATTGTAGCACAATGGTGAAATTCATCCAACTGTCCACATGGCTGACATGTTTACATTTTGTAATTTAGCCACATTGTGTTTGGATAACACATTAAAACTCAATACTGGAGAAGTACTAACGTCACTGTTCTGGTCAGCGCTTTTGGCCATTAAGAACCCTTTCAAACAGCTTGGCGCATCACTGTTTTGATGAAATGAGTGGAATTGTGGGAGAGATTGTGGATACCATATTTGTATTGTGGATGACAAAACCAACCTTATGTTATACATTTGTATTTGGATACATTTGTGGGAATACCAAAAATATGTTGTATGATCAAACTTATAGATTTTTGTTTTATTCCAAAAATCATTCCAAATATTAAGTAAAGGTCATGTTCCTTGAGGACATTTTGTAGATCTCTTACTATAAATACGTATATTATAACTCAATTTTTGATTTGTAATGTGCATTGCTAAGCACCTAATTTAAAATAGATAGATAGATAGGTAGGTAGGTAGGTAGGTAGGTAGGTAGGTAGGTAGGTAGGTAGGTAGGTAGGTAGGTTGATTGACAGACAGACAGACAAACAGACAGAGATTATTTTTACCTTCAGATTCTAAATTTCTAACTGTTGTATCTTAGCTAAATATTATTCTATCCTAACAAACCATTCATCAATGGAAAGCGTATTTATTCAAATCTCAATTTCCAAAAATTTACACGTACAACTTGTTTTGTGGTCACATTTGCTATTCATTTGAGCAAATTCTGGTAGCCTTTCAATATCCACAGTAAACATATTGATCTCTGGTTTCACTCTAGATCTGCTTTAGACTGGTGTATCAGCTGTTTTCTTCACTTTGGGTGTTTCTGCTCCAGGTCTGATGTGGGCAGAGAGTTGATGCCCATTCCAGCTGTGGTACACTATTTAGCCCCAGGGCTTGCTTAGCAAGGGTAATTGGATCTGAGTGTTAATCTGTGCAGTACGTCTAGAGCAGTTCACTGTACTGACAGTGAGAAACTCATTCAGGCATCTGACTGCCACAGGAGTGTTTTGGCTGGCTTCAGGCCCAAGTATACTTCTCTTTCCACGTTTTGCTATTTCGCACACAACCATTTTGTTTACTTAAAGTTTACTCAACCACATGGTGGATGAGTTTGACAAATGCACAGTAACAGTTGATTTGTCCTTTCTTAACATTCATCTTGCATAGTATGTAAACGTCCGCAGGCATTCCCGATGCCAAAAACTGACATGTTCTGACCTATATGGACGGTGGATGGCTTAGGTATACTTTAGCCTTTATCAGCAAGCTCTGTCAGACTTTCAAAGAGTTCAGAGAGAAGCTGCAGGACTGCTGACTCTCACCAGACAGAGGAATTGTGCAAGTCTGACACTTAACAGTCTTTTCTGGGCTACCTCTGCATACCTTAACAGTATGATTGTGAAATATACTATATTTATATAGACAAATCAGTTCAAACAACAGCTATTTGTATCTAGCATGGCTGAAGAGTCAGCGTTTAGCCGCTATGGTTCCATGCTGAGAAACCCCTGATGAGTTCCTTATGGCCTATATTGAGTGAATTAGAATTTTGTAAAGTAAAGCAAACTTTTTTTTACTTTGGAATGTGCTTCACTTGATTATCTTCTTGTTTAAAAAAAATCACATGTAAAATTCTCACATTTTGCACAGGTCAAATAGGGTCATCTTAAGAAAACGTCTTTTGTCATTGGATCATTCTAGGTATTTAACTGATTTGGTGCTATAAACTCATATAGGCATTTGATGGCTGCATTCCTTTGAGTATTTCCTTCTATTTAATTATTTTAAATAATGAAAATTTTGATAATGGTGGATATTGCCATCAAAATCAATGCTTTTGTTCTTTTCAAGCAGAATAACCTTCATTTGTATGATTATATAATTACTTAAGTGACAGTTTAAAGTGTAAAAAAAAGTATTTTTTTTTCATATTTGTACTTGGATACACTGGGAGACATTTGTTTTGAATATTTTAGAGCCTTTACTTAACCTTGTTTCTATATTTTTAACTTGATGGTTACATCACTTGACAGTTTTTGTATTTATTTTTCCCCATATATAACAGCTAATGTACTTTCGTTTCCTCAAGACCTTTCTTCTTCCTTCTAGACATACAGGCATCAGTGGTAGCTGTAAACAAGCAGATGTGTCAGCTTTGGCTGCAGTTTGGCTCAAGTAGGACTTAAGCTCAAATGGCGTAAGAAGATGAAGTAGAGCCACTGCTGGGACCGCAGCGGGGACTTTCCTCCCTGTATGGCCGTCAGAAACCTCAGAGCTCTCCCTCTCTCTCACACACACACACTCAACACTTCCCCCGTGAGGCTGAGAGTGTGGATAACCCCACCAGCCTGCACAGAGGCTCCACTGTTGTGCAGAGATCTCCTCATGCTCAGCCTGGCATTAGCCAGTAAGATGGATGATCACAGGTCTGCTGTGGGTCGAGGTGTGTGTGGACAGCACAGGCCAGGCCTGTCAACACTTCAAAGAGAAGCTGTTATTTCGCCCTGATCCAAGACCAGCCCTCACTATACCCAAACTCTGACCTCATCCCTGATAGGTGACACCACAAGACTGTGTAAAAGAGCAAACCTTTATCAAGCATTGCTGTTGACAGGCCCAAGTCCCCAGGTCAAATAGTCCAGTGTTCTCAAGAGCTGAGAGATGGAGTCTATAAGAGAGATAAGAGCATGGTGACCTGTCGCTGAGGTCCTGTCAAGGGATCTATAGCTATGATTCCATCCAAACATGTGATTAAACTGGAAGATTTGCAGAAAAAACAGCATTTTTGTCCAATGCATGGTGGCTTTTGGAGCAATGAGACAGCTCTTTTGGAGCAGAGCTGTCCAAGAATGTTCTGGGAGGTAATAATACTGAAGCGCTTTGATGATGGACTTTGGCTAAGGAATTTTACAATGAACCAAAACAACATTTCAGATGTTTTACAATCTGGTTGGACTGCTGGTTTGTCCATTAAAGCAGTCCAATTCCTCAGTTTTGTTATCACATGACCTGTTAAAATGGACTTTTCTCATGCACAATCTGGGATTTATTTTGTAAATGTGATAAGATTTGTAGTTTATGCATTATCCTTAACGTATAAAAAGTGTATACTACTCACATGTGCACATGGCTTTTTCATGTGCGTTTTCATCAAGCAGTTTTAATTTGATAATCCAAAATGTGCATAGGTGGACGGAAACAAGGCTTATGAAACATCTCAATGAGAGGTTGGTGATAATGACAAGAAGTCCAGTGTTGCGAAAAACAATCATGCGTTCTGCACTTTTCCTCCTTCCCAATTCCCAGAATTAACAGCTCAGACATGGCGCAGCACATGACTAATCATCTGACTTTAATATAACATGACCTGAAACTGACAAGGCATCAAAGCTAAGAAAAACTTCCCTGTGCTTCCCCAGCTGCCTGCTGTCACAGTGTCGTGCTTGTGCACAGCGTCTGCAGGATGCCTGATAAGGGTAAAGTTTTATTTTGGGATCTGCAGGGTAATGCTGTGTCATTAAAGCCACTGTAGTTAGTGGCGAACTGGGGCCCTCGCTGGTCCCGCGTTGGGCGGATCTAAAGAGATCTGCGCACAAGAACATATCTGAGAGTTTGGGTTCTTCGCGAGCTTTGATGTGCGCAGTGTGGTTTATTCTAGCCCTTCTTTCTAAACCCCAACCTCCCGCTGTAACTTAGTTTCTCATTTCTATATTTCTGAGCACAGGGGGTCTAAATTAAAGGACCCTGGATGAGCCAGAGGGACATTGCTCTCCCCAAGATCTGTTTTCTCTTCTCCTTTTTCTCAGTGACCCACACATCCTACCACAAACTTCTCCTTTTTTGTTCTTATGTTAACTGTGTGTGTGTGTGTGTGTGTGTGTGTGTGTGTGTGTTTATTTTCAACAGTGCATCAGTCAGAAGGAAAGAAGAACAGATGTTTTTAGTTTCTGTCAAACATCTGTCGTCATGGAACGTTTACCATTGGATTGTTCGGTTTCTTGTATTTTTGCTCAGAGTTTGACCCCCGTACCCTTGTTGATCTTTCCTTGGCTTTCTGTCAGAAGCATTCGCATTAATTCAACCTCAGCCACACATTACCATGCACACTGCCTTACCTAATGCATGGCTCAACTCAGCGTTTTCACTTTTCTTCTTAAAGTCAACCGGAGGGCATCAAAACTGCTAGCTCTCTAACATCAATCATGGATCACATGGTCAAACTTAATGGCGGCTTATACATAATTATCATAATTACAACAGTTTCAGTCTGTTGTTCCCCCTATGTGGTTCAATGATGTAGCACTTTATTTCGGCTTTATTCTACGATACCTTTTCTTTTGTTTTCTGAAACGTTTCATTTGCTATCAAAATCAAGTCTTTTTGTTCTTTTCAAGCAGAATAATCTTAAGAAAACATTTTAGTTTTCCTTCATATGATTATATGATTACTTAAGTTACATAGATACATTTTTTTAAAGTATTTTTTTTCATATTTTTACTTGGATACTCTGCAATACATTTGTTTTGACATTTTAGAGCCTTTATCTAACTTAATACTTTTTATTTCGATCAATACATTCCTAAAAAAATCACCAAGATGTTGGTGAAACATAAAATTATATCATTAGGTTAGAATTTAATGTTATAATGTCAAGTCATGACTTAAATGTATTCTACTTTTTTGTTTTCTGAAAAGTTTCATAATATTTTTGAAGGGTTTTTGAATAGTTGAGCAATTGATACGTTGCCTAATTTAAATAACTGTTAATTAATATTTATTTATTTATTTATTTTTCAGTGCTATGATTATTTGAAAACTTTGATCGCCAAAAAGTTATTTTGTTCATTTACCAGATGCTAAATATTTAAACGCGACTTTTTAAAGGACTTCACGATTTTGGACCTCATTATTTGTCAGCATATAGCCTACATCGTCTACCACCTTGAAGAAACTCTCCAAACCAGCCTGTGGTTTCGCACAGCCACGAGCGTTTGACGAGCCCGTGTGGCTGTGGGCGCTTGTGTTTCCCTCGCTCGCCTTTTTATAGCGTAACTGCGGGACTAGTGGCTGGTCTTTAATCAGAGACTGGAGAGGCGGGCCGAGGTGCTGACTGTAATGCGATAGCTGCGCCCGTCCTTAATGCTATTACATCCACATGCTGCTGCCGCGCAAGACTCAGCGCTCAAACGCAGAGACGCGCAGTGCCAAAGAGACAGCGCGCGGAGGATCTCTATCACAAGACTTCAGTCACGGACCCTCTGTACGGAAGACCTCATCCGAGCTGCCCTTTCCTGACAGTGTTTCTCACATTCGAGATATAGAGCGTTTGGTGGTGGATTCTGAGGGGACGAGACCGGGAAAACGCTTCATGTCACTTGGATTGGAAGGCGAGAGAAAGCGCGGCTCACCTCACTCCTCACTCACTCACGCGCCGCTGTAGCTCGAGGAAATCAAGCCAAAATATGTTTTCGCTCTGAACTCTGGCTTTTAAAGAGAAAGCTGTTTAGCCCTTTTTGTTTCGTTGGCGTTGCTTTTGTTTAGGATACAACCGGAGATGTTAAAACAGCCAAGTCTGGGTTGATTTTACGCGTCCAGCATTTTGAAGCACATCGAGAAATCAGGCGGAAGATATTGTTAATCAGACTCAAAGACACAAGTGGATACAACATCAGTGGAGAAGAACATTTACAAAGAACATCACAAGAACTTCAGCTTTTCCTCTAGGCGCGCTGGGTGAACATTCACCCAGGAAAGATGGATTTATTCGCAAAGCTCTGTGGATCTTTACTTGTCTTGTGTGCGGCATTAGTTTATGGACAGGAGGGTAAGTTCTTTTTTTTTTATCTTTTGACTTTTGTATTATTAGTTTGTCAGTGCATGTTTCAAATTCACGCGTATGCTTTTACGTGACATTGTAGCAGGCACAGGGACCATGTACTTCATTATTTATAATCATCATAGGCATTTGTATTGAATTTTGGTTAGGGATGTTTTCGTACCTAACTGACAGACAAAAACGCCAAAATGTGCAAAATTTAGCATTTGTTATTAACTCGGGCTGGAAAATGAGGAAGAACGAAAATAGAAACCTGAAAGGACGAGCCTCTAGTATTCTCGTTCCAGTTTGTTTTTAGTGTGATTATTGGTGAAAGCTCATCGCGTGCGCTGGCAGTCTCCTGCCCGCTGGAGGTGACGCGCGCTCGGCATGAGCACCCACAAACGCCACGCTTCATACTGGACTCCACTACATGTTTTCCAAACACTTTTGTGTTTTATGTAACTATGAAATACAATATCTTGTTTTCTTTTTAAGAACCGTGGTCTTTTTTTACTCAAACGCACATTTGAACTCCGGAGTAGGCTAAATTACGCAGCAGATTACCTCCGCATTACAAATGGGGTCCTAAATTAAACAAAATATCACTTAAACCCTCAAACGTTTCATATGTTTTTTTTTTCTTAATCTACAAAGTCGTAAGCCATCATTTACGGTGTTTTCCAGTCACGGTGTTCTCGTGTCATGGTTACTTAGTCTTGACGACTGTATTTGTGCAGCCGCGGGCACATGAAGCACCTCCAGTGACTATATGAAGAGTATCAGCGCAGATACAGAATGTGACAAACATTTAAGCCGATAAGCTATATAAATTATACATACTTTTTAGCATAAGCTAGAAGATGGTATTAGTTTTCATATGTTTGTGACCCGGTTTGACATTTTTGTTCTCTAATTGCTGATGTTTCTCATTTTGGAAGACAGATTTTCACGCTGATAGTTTTACTAGCGGGATTTATTATACACTGTCTGACTGATAACTCACTTTTACCAAATATACATTGACGCATCTATTAACAGAAACAAAGTAAAGTAACGGTGGATGACATTTTCGCAGTTCTGGTGGAGAGCTACGTGTGGCTTTTAGAAACGGATTTAAACTGGCGTATAATAAGTTTGCTTTCACGAATTCCCGGTGATTTCTTGTTTCTGTTTTGAGAGAAAACTAATGCTGAACAGTTCAAGGGGACTTTTAAACGGGGATTTTTATTATGGTGGTAGTCAACACGTCTTTGTGACTACAGTGTATGACTAGTTTTATGTTTTATCATTTTTCTAGAGTCCTTATTCTTGAATGTAACTACACCCAACTGTAAACATAACATACGCAATTTCTTAAGCAGCTTTACTAAACAGTTACATTTTTTAAAGTACTTATGCTGAGTAGTTCCGGAAATAACATGAATAATATAAATTGAGTCATTTTCCTGTCAGAACATATGAGATAACCTACTTAAAGCAGGATTAGTTCACTCAAATATAAATATTGTGTCATCATTTACTCACGCTAATGTTGTTTGAAACTGCCTTCTGTGAAACACAAAAGGAGGCAAAAGGTTTAGGACTGACAGTTTCAGTCACCATTCACTTCTGTTCCATCTTTACTCCGGACAAACATTGTGAATGAAGACTTCCAAATGTGTCCCTTTGTGTAGCGCTGAAAATCCCGAGGGGGGTTAAATGTAGATATAAGTGTCAATTTGGGGAAAACTATTTCTTTTAAGCTTTGTTCGGAAACTTTTATGTCTGTTTTGACATTTTTCCTCAAGTAAAGTCCTTTTGGACTAGCATTTGCTTAATTTTTTAACCAAATGTCGATTGTGGTACTGCCAGACTCAACAGATCTGTGTTGAGATCTGCACCTGATCCAAGAGAGAGCTCTCCACGGGGGTCCTTCTAAAAGCCCTATCTCTCCAACACAACAACAGTGCCTTAATTAGTCCTGTTAAGCTTCAGACGGTCTGAATCAGACGCATGAATGCTTTTGAGAGCGGGAGAATGGCTTAACCATCTACTGCTGGGACAGGAAGCCCTGCTGAAGTGAGCTGGACTCAGCAGCTGATGAAGCACACGGTAGGCTAGATGATAGGGGGGCTCAAGCCTCTTGTTCTAGTGCGGACAGAATGTAATAAGACAGAGCGCCGGAGCTCTAAGTGTCTCATCACTGCGATTAAATATCAGCTATTCATCAGCAGATGCTCGCTCAGTGAAAATGAGAAACCTTATTGACTTCCGCCAGTCAGCTGCTGATATTTTCCAGCTCCTCTCCCGTGGCGGTGGTTATGGCTGCCGAGCAGATGAGCCGTATGTGGTGGTAGCATGCGGATGCGTGTAAATCTACATGTTTGAGCCTGAGAAACACTGTGTCCGGATGCTATTCCATATTTTCCTGGTGTGCCTACTGGTTTGAGTGCAAAAAAGCATGTTGTTGGCAAAGCCTTGGCCACCTGTGCCTGGAGGGAACGCTATTGATTACCTGCTTGTGCAGCTGTGCAGACACACCTGACCACCTGCAGATCCTCAATAAGAAACTATAGCTACCGCAGCAAACTCCACGGGTAGCTGCTTTGGAAGCGCACACATTAGTATCCCGACAGAGACTGCCGCGTGTCGTGCCGAATTTCCGAGGGAATATGAGAGCAATTCTCTCCTGGCGCTGGTTGTTTTCCGTGGCGTACAGAGTGAATGGGATCTCTTTAAAGTTTCATCGGATCCCTGCTAAGCCCATTTGTCATGTTCGTTTTCTGCTGTTCAGTGGCTCTGAGCTTATTTCATTTTCCATACGCACATCTTTGGTTTTCTAGGCGATTGGTTCTGAGTTTCACTTTTGAGTTGTTCATCCAGCTCTTAATGTGAGTCACCTGCTTGTAGTCTCTGTGTGTGTGTGTGTGTAGCGTTAGGTTTCGTCCAGCAGCACCTCCTCTGAGCCCTCTTAGACTGTTGATACTGATGAAAGGCAGATGTGGACTTCTGGCAACTTCTTTTCGTGTGTTGTACCACAGTCCTCAGGGTTTGATATCAGATTAACAGATGAGTCCAGGGAGATGCATTCCATGTCCGTTCTCTTCAGATTGTGTGTATCTGAGTGCAGAATGGGATGAAACAACATTCTGATAAAGTTTTCTATCGAACCAGAGAGTTTAAGCAGAAACCAAAGTTTCAGTTTGAGCGATGGGACGTATCATCCATTCGAACTGGTAAATGCTCTCGATCTCCAACAACAACTGCTATTATGTAAATCACTGCAGTTTGTTGTCATGTCTGCTCACCGCACTGTTTTCTTCTCCTTTCCGTCTCATGTAATGGGTAATATTAGCACTCCCTCAGCAGAAAATGGGCTTGTAAATCAGCTAAAAGAAGGTCAGATATTTGTATTCGCGCCAGCAAATGCGCCGGCATTCGTTCACTCACTCTCGTGTGGCAGGCACTGGAAAAGTGCTGAAACAGTGCTATCGGGATGAAATTCAAAACAAGCAAGAAACCCATAAATAATGCAGCTCCATTCTCATTCCCCCACCCACCTGCTCAGCACCGTTTACAGTTACTTATGGCCCTGGAGCGTGGGGGCCGGCGGCAGGCCTACCCACCGGCAGCATCCTCAATCCTGCAGGAAGTGAGGCGGGGAGAGACGACTCGTATCTGAACAGAGTATAGGAGCGGGGCTGTGCGAATTGACAAAGTACCGACACCGGAAGCTCTGACAGGATGAGATCTGTGGCTGTTGTTGTGTGTACTCAGCAGAACACCCAGCCAACTGGGGTTGTGTCGAATAGTGAGCATCCGTGTGCTGAGTCTTACGCTTGGTGAGGATGGAAGATGCTATTGATTTGACCTACAATCAAAGCCATTGATTAGTTTGATTTTGCGAATCGACTGAGCTCTATTAGAAGATTTGGTTTCTATTGAACACCGTGACGGCTTGATGTAGTGTGGGATGTAAACTCACAGGCTTTTTCATTTATACATTTGTTGTTGCAATTTAATGCAGTTCAATTTCCAGCCCCTGCACTAATTGTTTGTTGTGATCTCTAATAAGGCAGTTGACTTGGATTTAAACTGACACCTAGTGGTGTGGATGTTGGATTTGCAAGGTTTTAGTCTATGTTTGTCTTATTCATTCATTCATTTTCCCTTCGGCTTAGTCCCTTTATTAATCTGGGGTCGCCACAGCGGAATGAACCGCCAACTTATCCAGCATTTGTTTTACGCAGGGGGTGCCCTTCCAGCTGCAACCCATCTCTGGGAAACACCCATTCACACTAATACACTACGGACAATTTAGCCTACCCAATTCACCTATAGCACATGTCTTTGGACTGTGGGGGAAACCGGAGCACCCGGAGGAAAACCACGCAACCACGGGGAGAACATGCAAACTTAGAAATGCCAACTGACCCAGCCGAGGCTCGAACCAGCGACCTTCTTGCTGTAAGGTGAACGTGCTATTCACTACGCCCCCGTGGCGGCTATTATGTTGTCTTATGTGATTTTTAAATCATTTCAAATGTTATCTTATTAATGGGTTGCTTATGTTTGCCTCCATGAAACCACCTCTAAAGAAAAACAAAACAAAGGAATGGGATGTGAGCCAAACTCCAAATCTAATTGCACTTTGGTGTCATTTCTTATCACGCTCACAAATGTGTGACTCAAAATTATCTCCATCATCATTCTAAACCTATCAGCAGCCATACCTCAGATGTTTTGGCTTCACTTTTGAGCAGTGGAAGCAAATAGAGACATGATGTCCATCATTTTTACAGTCTATTTTCTAGGTTTCCATTCCCTTTTCATTTGTGGTGCATAGCAAGTCATTCACAAGAATGGCAAATGCATCCAAAGTCCCCCCCCCACACACACACCGGATGTTTACTGTGGCCCATGCGCCAGGGCTGTGTACTGCTGTGATAGCATGTGGCAGAGCCTGTAGATGGATAGACTCTTTTAGCAGTACAGACACAATAATTCATGAGGCCACCACACACAGCAACACAACACTACTGCAGTATCTGTCGCTCTCTCTGCTCGGAGTGGAAATGAATCTCTGCACTGTCAGACCGGTTCTGTTGAGGCCCAGTGCTTAGGGAGGAAGAACACCTCCTAATGAGAGCCGTCAGCCTGTCGACCCTCCTCTTCTTTCTGCATACGCAAACGAATCGACCCTGAGCATATGAGAAAGTGATGATGCTGGGATTGTTCAGGCACAGCCGGGAGTGCGTTTGGTGCAAAATATACTCCTTTCTGAAATCAGCTTTGTAAGTAAGGTTTCCCAAATGACTAGTTGGATTGTTTCTGGTTAACCCAGTTCAGATGGATTAAATGTGCATTGGTGTACTGGTGAAAACAACTGGATGAAGTGCAACAGAGTGGAACTGAACTCAAGAGCCCTGAGATGTGTTTTTAAAACTCGGGTTATTTTTAACTTGACATGCTGTCTTGAGTGTCTTGTTGTGGGACACTTAGAAACTGCTTGAGATCTGATGCAAGTAAAGAAGACAACAATCTGCATGTGTGTGCCTGTGTAGCGATGTAGAAGGGAATTTAATGTTTAACTCTTCGCACGTCTGTGGCAACTTTTCTTTCATGATAACACAATGCTTTCCCGCCATTAATGGAGGTTTACATTAACTCATGTTTTAACGTATATCAGATGCACTGTATGTTAGCCAGGCGTTATTATGCATCTTCTGAAAGAGTACAGAAGCTCAAGATACAAAGACAAAACAAGAAGAAGCAGGAAATTCATTGTATGCTAACCCTGTCAACAAACATTTAACAACAGTGTATATAAATCAAAAACTGCCTTGCCTGACCAAGCACAATTTTTAATCCTCAAAGAGGCATGATCGTGCAGACTTTAGGGGTGTTGATGGTCTTGATTTACTGCATTAAGCATGTGGTCAATCCAGCCAATACATTTTGCAAGTCAGTCTTTTTTATTTAGTGTTACTTTTTATGATACACACCCACTGACTGGGAAAAAGTTAAAGACTCTACAGAGATGGAGATCTAAAAACACATCAAGAATAGACATGGGACAATAACTGATTTCAAGGTATACTGAAAAGTCAAGGTTTTTTCAAACCGCCAACATTTTCAGGTATAACATTCCTAAGGTATGTGTAAGATTTTTATTAAAAATTTTTTTGTAGTTTTGTAGGACAACAGTTTATTTCCAGCAGAAAAGATATCCAAAGATACTAGTATAAATCGTAAAAACATCTGTGTTTTTAAAACAAATAAAGACAGCAGAAGTCAATGATTCACTTGAATCATTCAGCCTGACATGTTTACTGTCCCAAAATATTTGAAATGTTTCACAAAATAAAGTATATTGTGTTCAAAGGGGGAAAAAAGTATTTTATTTTACCCAGAAATGTAAAAAATATCTCTATATTTCAGAGCAGTTATCACAATACCGTCAAAACGTGAAACCGTGATATGTTTATCCAAGGTTATTATACTGTCAGAATCTTATACTGGCCCATGCCTAATCAAGAACACAAAAAATTATGTTATCACCACTATTTTATGTATTAAAGGGGTAGTTAACCCCCCTCCCCCTCCCCTATTTTTAATTGTAAAAATCTAACATTGCGATATTTTTTATTCTGCAACGTACATTGCGATATGGATACAATTTCACTAGATGAGTTAGATAGCTATTTGGAAAGAATTAAACATTTTAGATCAATTGAGATGATTCTGTAGGGGAGTTATGAAATATAATAAACAATCTAGCATAGAAATATACTAATTAAATAAATAGCATTTTATTTTTTTCCCAAGAAAACAAACTGTATTCAGGAATAGAGTAATTAAATAACCAAATGTAAAATAGTATTGGATTATCTTCATTTAATAAACAATTTAATAAAATTAATCTTTATTAACTTTTCAAAGTTATAAACTGTACAAATTCTTTTGACTAAATGGTTTTTAAAGCCTTACATAGTAACATGCCTTAAAAAACACTTGCGAAATGATCAATTCTAATTCAAACTCATCATTGCAACTCGCGATGTGCCTATATTGCAAATGATCACATTTCGAACCCGATGCTGAAACGATATATTGTGCAGGTCTAAAATAAATACTCACTATTTACTCACCCTCAAGTGGTTCCAAACACAAAAGAAAATATTTTGAAAAATTTTAGAAACCTGTAACCATTGACGCCCATAGTAGGAAAAACAAATACTATGGAAGTCAATGGTTGCAGGTTTCCAACATAGTTCAAAATAATTTATTTTGTTTTCAACAGAAAAAAAATAATTGTAAAAAATAAATAAATAAATTGTGTAAAGTGAAGGGTGAGTAAATAATAACATAATTTTAAGTTTTGGTGATCTACACAATTGATTTTTGGTGATCTACACTACACTGGTCCCAGCACTTAATTGTTTTTACAAATTTAAGTGGATTGAACATAAAAAAGTGTAATTAATTTTAGTTTGAACAAGCAGCAAAAGCCATTTTTGAGTGTATTTCACCCATAAATGAAATAAAATAAAACTATAATCACACTGTTTTCCTGTAGTTATGTTCTCTGTTGTGAGATCTCTATATAAAGTGAAGGATGACTGGGTTTTAAGTCCAGTCCAGCATGTTAAGTACAGTCTAACACCTCTCTTGTCATCATAGCTTTCTAAAAATTTTAAATTCTGTAATGTTGCGAACACCTCATGTCGTCGCCCTGTTCAATATTTGACAAGTCACTGTGTTAGAGCAAAGGTGAGTGGACTGCTCTGTTTCAGAATTAGGATGCATTTTGTCTGGTTTACTTGCAGTGTGCTTTGCATGCGGCGTAAATCCACAAGGTATGAAGAGGTCGCATCCCACCACATCCATCTTGTTTTCTGACGGTGAGAAAAGTCGCTGACTGAGTGTGAGAGATCAAGTGTGCAATACAGATGAGTTGTAATTGTTCACAGAAAGCGCTGTGGAAACCAGCCACAGACCTCAAACTGTCAATCAAAGCTTTCACTTCCTCTGAACTTCTTCCCAGCGTCCCCACTGGGCCACTATGTGTGACGCTACAACATCAGCTCTGTGCATGTCGGTTGCGGTGTATTTGTTGTGAATTTCAAGTAACGGCAGCAAAGTGCGTGCCTGTGTCCGTCCTCGCCCGGCCACTGCTGGCGTACAGTAACAGATGAGCAGGACCACACACAATCCGGCACCACAGGATTGATTCATCAAGCTTTGGGTGATTGTGCTTTCATCTACAAGCAATTGTTGTTCTGTTGGTTTGCTAAAATTTTAAAGGAACAGTTTTTTTTCATCCTTCACTTGTGCTGTTTCAAACCCGTACAGTTGAACACTAAATAATATATTGGGAACACTTTAGTTTGTCACAATTCATACTATTAACTACTTGATTAATACCTGCCTAATATTAAGATATTAACTGTTTATTATCAGTTATAATGTATCTTATTCTACATCTCTAATCCTACCCAAAACCTAAACCCAACTTCTACCTCACTAACTATTTATAAACAGTTAATGGTCACACTTTATTTTGATAGTCCTTTATTAAATTTAAGTTACATTGCAACTAAGTCTCATTACATTATAAGTAGACTGTTAGGTTGGGGTTAGGGTTAGGGTTAGTGTAAGTTGACATGTGCTTGCAAAGTTTCTTATAGTCAGTCAAATGTCTGTTGAATGTTAGTATCAACAGATATTAAGTAGACAGTCTACTAATACTCAAATGGACCATCGAAAATAAAGTGTTACGCAGTTAATTAGTGGTTTATTAAGCTAGTGGTGTTAGTTAATGATTTGTTAATACCGTGAATCGTGACCTAAACTAAAGTGTTACCAATATATTTTATACGACTAAGCTGTTGAATGCTTTATTCTAATTGGCTGATGAACATATTGAGGTGTGCAGTTATTTTCTTATAAACACATACTGTAAAGTAGTTCCAGGCAGGTATTGACTGTATTACAGTTCTGTATCACTACGCCGAATGATTTCAGTCATTTCAAATCACTTACAGCCTATGAAAGCCTATCAAAACAAAGCATATATCTTTGGATGAGCTGCGTAAGTAACTAACCATACGCACAGCAGTGGTTTAAAGACAAAAAACAAGTCAAATGGCATTAAATGTAGTGAAATATTACATGTAGTCAATGACTTTAGTTGTGGTAACCATGGTTTAAGCTGAATAATTGACTCCAGTCTAGGCATGCAATGTCAATGATTCATTTGAATTATTCAGCCTGACTTGTTTACTTTTCCAAAATATTGAAAAAGTTTCTCAAAATAAAATATATTGTGTTCAAAATGTTTATTTTTTACCCAGACATTTAAAAACAACATACTTTAGAGCAGTAATCACAATACTGTAAAGCCGTGATATTTTTATTCAGGGTTATCATACACTCTCAGAAAAAATGGTACAATGTTGTACCAAAAAAGGTACAAACCCTTGTCACTGGGGCAGTACCTTTTTATGGGACAGAATTGTACCTTAAGAAAAAAAAAATTGTACCTTTTAAGGTCATGATTTGTACCATGGGAAACCAACATGTACCTTTGTTTTAAAAACCTGCAGATACAATATTGTATACTTTGTGAAAGGTACCACCACAGTGACAGGACACTTTGTACCTTAACAGTGTCAAAAATGCTTACCAACATTTATTAAAATGCCTTAAATGTTTAGTTTACAATACCTATAGGTTTATGTTTTACCAGTTGTTTTGTATTATTGTATTATAGGAGTAAAAATGTATGTTTATAAGTATCTTTAAACATATACTTTTAAATGATGATTTTTGTTTTAATATGGAAATCATTCATACAAATCACTTTGCCTTAACAGTCATATTTATTTTCATAGATACTGTAATAAAGAAGGAGTTGTTCAACACTTTTGTACCTTTTATATGAGAACAATTATGTACCTTCATTTCAGTTGTACCATAAAAGGCACAGAACAGTATCATAAGAGGTCTTTTCAGTATCATACAAGGTACAATTTTTACAAAGGTACAAAACTGTTCCTCAAGAAACATTATTTGTACCATCGTGTACCTTTTATTCTGAGAGCGTACCATCAGAATCTTATACCGGCCCATGCCTACTCCAGTCCATTGATTTATCATCACATATCACATCATTAATTATTACTTACGCACAATTTTTCCTTTGTTTTTCTCCATGTTATGAAATAACATAATTGGACCCCTCTAACTTTAATTTCCTGGACACAAACATTCTTCAACATACCTTTTTAGACTACTTCTGGAAGGTTCTTTGAATCATTCAGTGCCTATACGCGTTAAAACATTCATACGCCGACTCTTCTCGAACATGTGTGTTCATTGCACGCCGACATTGTACCATGCTTGCAGAGGTTAAACAGCTGTGCCTCAATACTACGATCAGAGCAATAATGAATGAGCGCCATATCAATTATTTGAGCTGTGGGAGCCGAGGGCTTGTTCGGGAAGAGAATGGTAAACACAGGCAGGGGAGAAAGAGCGAATGAGTGCCCTATCTATGCGCTTTCCACTCAGAAAGGCGTCTTTGTGGCCAGTCTCCGCACCATTGGGTTGACCTTTGACCTCATGCAGACACGCTTCCTGTCCCTAAATAGTTTGTTCTTTGTTATGGAGTGTTTTTTTATTCTTTATTGTGGAGATACTGGTGAAGATCGTGTCTTAATGTTTGCAGATTGCTTGATAGTGATGCGGTTGTGTGGTAGATGACAGCTGGGACAGGCGCATTTGACACTGGACACAGCAGATTCTTTGATTTTCCAGCTTGTGTTGATTTGTGCTAAACATCGGGACACAGAATAGAGGCTTTTAGTTGTCAAGTCGTGACTGCTTCACTTATTGACTTGCAGAGGTCAGCTATTTCCTTTGAGTCGCTCGGAATCATTTGTGTCATATTGATTAATTTGTACCAAATCGCTTCAGTCAGTTTGAAAAATGACCATCCAAATGAACTGGTTTGAAGTTAAAAATATGATTAAGTTTGCACAGATTGAAGTGTTCAAGTGCTGACGAATCGCGTATTCCACCATTTCTCTCCACAGAACCGTGCGGTGGGAATTTTGATGCCAGTGACGCAGGTTACATCACTACACCTGGTTACCCGCTGGAGTACCCGCCTCACCAGAATTGCAGATGGGTGATCACAGCACCCGAACCATCCCAGCGGATCGTCCTAAACTTCAACCCACACTTTGAGCTGGAAAAACTTGACTGCAGGTGAGTTGATTAAATATTTATTGTCAGGGTGTTTATTCCAGGTCAGTAGTAGTATTATTTACTGATTCACTGACCGTTTCATTTTTAGAATTGTGACCATCAAAGTCCAAAGCAGTCAGAAATAATTTAAATAAAACAAAAATAGATTTATATATTTACATAAAAGCTAAATATAGAAGATTTCTATTAATATACAGTATGCTTTGTTCTGATGGGACAATATTTGGCTGAAATCTGGAATCCAAGGGTTAAAAAAAATCGAAATACTAAATAAATTACCTTTGAAGTCTAAACTAAGCTCTGAGCAATGAAGATTACTAATAAATAATGAAGTTTTGATGTATTTACAATAGGAAATGTATAAAATGTCTTTTTGAAACGTGATCTTTACTCAATTTTCTATTGATTTTTAGCATAAAGGGAAAATCAATCATTTTGACCTACACAGTGTATTTTTGGCCATTGCCAAAAATATACCTGTGCTACTTAAGACAATTTATAATTTAATCAACAGTAATTATTAACAGTTGCCCAGTTTCTCCATGTTTTACAATAAGTAATGCACATACAGCTTCATGATTAATAAATAAAAACATATTCCTGCATGCTTTTTCCATGCTTTTTTAAACTACATATTCAAAATGAGCGTAAACAACACAATACTGGAGATTTTTGGGGGGCAAACTTAATTTTCGTATCTTCAATCCACTTAGATTTGTTATGCTAACTTTGATTTGTGTTGGGACAACATAAATGAATCATGTGGAACCCTACATTTCTTACAGCGTGGACTGAAAATGTCTCAAATCACTGTGCCAAATGTTAGACCCATGATGCAGTATAAAATAATTGAATAATCCTGAAATGTATAAATGGTTTGTTGTAAATGAGTAATTGAATAGAAAATGTATCTCAGCGTGCCTCCCATTAGTACACTCACTGAAAGACTTTTCAGCACACCGGGCAACGTACAGTAGTTATATGTCAACATGCATCTTTCAAACAAACCGGAGTGGACATAC
>CAIGQQ010032765.1:16799571-16816925 GCA_903798035.1 Danio albolineatus
TGGAGACTCACTATGAATGGATTGTTTGAATCAGTGAGTTGTTCACTGGAGAATCACTCTGAATGGATCATTTGAATTAGTGAGTTGTTCACTGGAAACTTACTCTAAATCGATTGTTTGAGTCTGTGAGCTGTATACTGGACACTCATTCTAAACAGATCATTTGAACCAATGAATTGTTTACTAGAGACTCAAATGTGAATGGATCGTTTGAATCAGCATGTTGTTTACTTCACATTCAATCTGAATGGATAATTTTAACTAGTGAGTTGTTTACTGGGTATTCTTTATGAATGAATCATTTGAATCTGTTTACAACAGAGACTCTTTGAATGAATAAATCATTTGAATTAGTGAGTTGTTTACCGGAGACTCACTCTGAACTGATCATTCAAATCAGTGAGTTGTTGATTCACAAAAAGATGTGATTGGATCAATTTGATTCACAAATTAAATGTTCAGTGCAACTTGTGAACCAATTTAGCAAATTAACTGACAAAATCTGGCTCATTAACGAATCAAACACCAATATCATGTCTATGATAATTTCTCTTCTTCAGACTAACTTTATAGTCAGCTTCATTAAGGAATTGCAGATACTTTAAAAAGTCTCCATAAGTACAGTAGTGAAGTATCTAGTTACTGTGTCCTCCACAGGCATGAATGTAGACTATACAAACGTTCAACCCTGCATTTTTACAGCATGATCTAACCTAACAGTTTAGGTATAAGAGAGTGTAATTAAGATCACTCAGCGATGTTAATTAGCTGTTTGCCTTCATTGAAATCTATTAATCTGGATTAATACCACATGTACCTATTTATAGGTTAACATTTGGGGATTTCCATACCATTTCATACGCTGTGTCTGCAATGCGATAGTGCTGTATGTATCGTAAACGCTCACCCTTCACACATATTGTGGTATAGACACTGTGGGGAGGCTATTTATTTGATCTGTGTTGATCCCGATGTAGTAACAGCTCAGTATCTTTCCACTGGACATCAAACTGGCTCCATCAGCAGCTAAGTGCCATACTTAATTTATTTAACCTGGAGCGTTTTCCCTGTCAGATATGATTATGCAGCTCAGGGATCATATCCAGGCATGCCTCTCAGTCCTAACTGACTGATGTTTGTATGCACATGTGGCCAAAACTGGCTGCACTACTGGGTTTCCCCTTTAACCTCGTGAAGTTTAGTCTGCATGTCTGCCACCACACCCTGATGCCTCATCTTTCCACTCATCTCTCCTTCAACTCCCTTTTGCGTCTATTCTTCATCGGCCTGTAATTTTCACTCCACCTCCACCCATCTGAAGCATGATTGTTATAATACAGCTAAAGGAATATAACTTGTTAAGAGACCGCTTGAAAATTGAAAACATCTGGATATGTTGCATTTATTTATTAAGGTTGGGTTTTAGTAACATTTTTATATTTGTTTTATTCTATTATGATCTGATAAAATTACAAAACACGAGTAATTTGGAGCGTTTTTTTGGACAAAAGATGACAGATGGTGAAATAAACACATATTTTTCTTTGTTGTGAATTATAATCAGGATTACTCCACCAAATATTGCGTTCTGAACTCTTCAGAAGTTGAAACAGGTATTGTGTTGTCTAAAAAATGTCTGAAGATGTGACACTTTTAGTTGTTTTAAGAAAAAAGAAGTACTCTAAATTGCCTTTTTTTTAATTTGGAAGTAATTAAAGTACTTTACAGAATAAAAAACACAACACTATTGTCATTTGTAGCATTCTTTGTACACTGTCACATCCCCAGCTCGTTCCTGCTGCACCAATCCCCATTCTCCCTCAACATCTCGTTCCCTCAGCCCCCATCATCGCTCTCCTTCACCAGCCACCTCTCATCACACACACACACACACACACACACACACGAGCACTCTCACCTGAATTCTAATGACACTCACCTGCAGCAGCAATCACCATTCACAATATAGACTCCTCGATTCCAGTCAGTCATCGGCTCTTTGTCTTCCTTGTGTGACCATGACATACACAATGGTTTTAGGCTTGTTTCTATTCATTTTTAGAGAACATGATAACAATGTCAATGACATTAATCGATCACATCTTTAATAACTGCAGCTTTATCAGTACAGTAATGTGATTGGATTGTTAATGTTTTATTTTAAAATACAATATTATATGATTAGCCACCATTGTTTGGGCTGTTTTCACAGTACAAAAGTCCACAACTAGTGCTCAGTAATTACTATTGTTTTAAGAAAAGTGAAATGTGGTGCAAAACAGATTTTTTTAATTAGTGATGACAGTATTAACAGAGGGCGCCACGGTAGTGTAGTGGATAGCACGATCGCCTCATAGCAGGAAGGGTGCTGGTTTGAGCCTCGGCTGGGTCAGTTGGCATTTCTGTGTGGAGTTTGCATGTTCTCCCTGTGGTTGCGTGGGTCTCCTCTGGGTGCTCCGGTTTCCCCCACAAGTCCAACAGGTGAATTGGGTAAGGCTAAATTGTCCATAGTGTATGTGTGTGAGGGAGTGTGTATGGATGTTTCCCAGAGATGAGTTGCAGATGGAAGGGCATCCGCTGCCTAAAACATATGCTAGATAAGTTGGCGATTCATTCCGCTGTGGAGACTCCAGAATAATAAAGGGACTAAGCCGAAAAGAAAATAAATGAATGAATGAGTATTAACATAGCTGAAATGGTCAAGCTAGTTGACTAATGACTAGCTTAAACTAGTTAAAACCTGGCACATATGAAACACAATCTTACCTATTGGTATTTGGTCTCTTTTCAATTTCCCACTCTATTCCTCCCCTCTTTCTTTTCCTTCATGCATTACATGCCAGATTAAAATGACTCTCCTCTCAAACTCAGCCTTTTCTTAGCATTGTTTTGCTTTGCACTCACCTCTCTCTCTCACATCGCATAAGTAAACAGTGTACAGTGAAGTAAACAGTGTTGATAGTTCAGCCACACTGGCATTTCCACAGACTGAAGGTTGGTTGTTACTGAAGGACAAAATGCCAGTTTGGAAGCAGACCTCTTCCAAACTTTGACATACAGCAAGGGTTTAGAGCCAGGCAGACATTTAAACTCACTACTGATCAACAGTTCACAAACTCAAACTCACAACGGTTCAATATGCTGTACAGCTTTGCAATATGTATAATGTTGTACTTGTTTTGAGTTTCTGACAAAATATTAATCCTAGAACCACTGAGGCTGTCATTTTGACCATTTTTTTTTTTCATTGAATAACTTTGTTCAAATAAACCCTCTATTGTACCCTGACTTTTCGTAGATGTGAGTATATTTCATTATAACATTGTTATTATATTAAAATTACAAATTATTTATTATTTTATGTCCTAACCAAACATGATGTGACACAAGATGACAGAAACGAAAAGACCAGCCATTCAGAAGCACAGAATAGTGAATAGTGATGTTTGCTAGTCATTTTTATTTATTTTAAATCTGAGGTAAATCTGTTGGCACTCTCAATACGACTATAAATGTCGAGTAAAGTGGTATTCAAACTGACACTGGTAACATTTGCGCTGAATAAAGCACATAATCAGCACCTGAGATGATCATTATCATAGTAGTTTATACGTTTGTTCAGCTGTGAAATTGCAGAAATAGAACCATTTCTAAAATAGAAACTCAGCGCAATGCTGTTGTGGGTAGAAAAAAACAGCTCACAGCAAGAAGGTCGCTGGTTCGAGCCTCGGCTGGGTCAGTTGGCATTTCTGTGTGGAGTTTGCATGTTCTCCCGAGGTCGCGCGGGTTTCCTCCGGGTGCTCCGGTTTCCTCCACAAGTTCAAACGCATTTGCTATAGGTGAATTGGGTAAGCTAAATTGTTCGTAGTGTATGTGTGTGAATGTGTGTGTATGGGTTGCAGCTGGAAGGGCATCCGCTGTGTAAAACATATGCTGGATAAGTTGGCGGTTCATTCCGCTATGGCGACCCCAGAATAATAAAGGGACTAAGCCGAAAACAAAATGCATGAATGAATGTTGTATTTATTGGTATGAATGAATGAGTCATTTACTTTCTCATAATTACACTTGTTCAATTTCTGGATGAATCTTGGTGTTACAATGTAGGCTGATTGATACAATTTTCATTGCTTCAACTGACATCAGTGGTAATATCTGAACCGAAGACATTTGAAGTCTTGTATCTGTATTGGTCTTTTACCCCTTATTGGTCTTTTCCCCCACTCATAAATCATAAGAATTACAGGAGCACTAATTACTCTGCCTTCCCTTATGGAACAGACTTTATGTCTGTAGCTCAACTATGAAGCGTTTGGAGCAGTGCCATTATACTGTAGGTCATGAAAAGGATAAGCAGAAAAAGATAAAAGAGAGATGAGATGTGCAGTTTACTGTCCTGTTGCCAGATAATATGATGAAACCCAGAGCTCTCTGAAACATCAGGTAGGTGACAGGGACCAGATGCAATGTAAAAAAGTAAATCTGTCAAAGTTTACAAGTACAGCTCGGAGCTTACATGAAATACACCGTTTCCCCCGTCATAGCGGCTTCATTCAAATTCATCGGGTTGTTCCATGACTCCTTGGCACAGCATCATATGTGTCCCGCTCTTGAAAGTTATAAATAGATTATTGTGGAATAAATATAATAAGCATGGGTTGATTTATCGTGATATATCTGTAATGCAATCAGCAAAGCTGCTCCACTGAATGACATGGCTATAGAAACAGGGCTGAGCAGGTTGAAGTCATGCTTCTCTCTCTCTATTTCTCTATCCCTCTCTTTCATCTTTATCGTTCTTTCCCCTTTTTACTCTCTCTTTTCCTCCCTCTGGCACAGTATTCCAGTTTTTGATATTATCTAATCACCATATTAATACACAAGGAATGGATATTCCATTCTCCTCCATCCCAGGGATTTTATTAATTCAGTAGAGCGATAACATCCCTGAGGCTTCCAGACTGTGGAAGCCACATTTAGCACTTTATATATTTTACCTTGAAAATTGGCAAATTAAAGTTAGAGAGTTTTCAGAGACTCTTTTACCTAGTCCAATATAGCAGGGGTTTTCCAATTTATTAATATAATTTTCTTAATGTTATGTTTTGTTTTTGTTTTTTTACAATCAAACCTCATATTTTGCTTTGAAGATCGAATAAGGATTCATAACTGTACCACATGTTCTTTATGTTTAAGGTATTTTAGGCTGTATGTAAAAGTTGCAACATTTTGTTGATGTATTTTGAGGAATAAGAGCACATCATATGACCTGCCTATAATGTCTAATTGCAAAAACAAAGTCTGATTACAATCTAATATCTATTTAATGTTTTTTAATGTTTGTTTTAAAAAATCTGTTTATTAATATTCCATTTTTATTGCAGAGAGCACGTTATAGGAGCTGTTCATATTCATTCATTCATTTTCTTTTTGGCTTAGTCCCTTTATTAATCCGGGGTCGCCACAGCGGAATGAACCGCTAACTTATCCACCATATGTTTTATGCAGCGGATGCCCTTCCAGCTGCAACCCATCTCTGGGAAACATCCATACACACTCATTCACTATACAGACAATTTAGCTTACCCAATTCACCTATACCATGTCTTTGGACTTGTGGGGTAAACCCACGCGACCACGGGGAGAACATGCAAACTGCACACCGAAATGCCAACTTACTCAGCCGAGGCTCAAACCAGCGACCTTCTTGCTGTGAGGCGAATGTGCTACTCACTATGCCACCGTGGCGCCCGCTGTCTATATTGTCCTGTCAATATCTATTCTTGCAAGCTTTTATCACATGAAAAATAATTTCAAGATAAAACAGCTATCACTTCATTTGATCCATTTTAAAGCTTAATTGTTATCATCATTTGCTTAAATAATGTCTAATTACTGTCTAATATCTATTTAATGTGTTTTTATGTTTGTTTTACAAAATCTGATTATTATTATTATTACATTTTTGTTGCAGTTAACGTTATTTTAGGACATCTACAGACACACAAATTGGTTCTTCAGTGGGGGTTTTTGTTAGTGGTTCTTTGGCTTGTAATTATAGAAGAATCAATTTCAGTACTATAAAGCACCAGTAAGGGTTATGGCTGTGCAGTATGATGATATATATCATATGGATGAAATAAAAATTCTATTGTTTCATATCATGCTCTATAGTTTATTTTGTGGTCAACAAAATAAAATGTTTATGGTAATAAGTTTTCATTATTTGGATGACCACAATCTGGATGCAGGCAGATCCGTAAATAAAAGCATTTTGAGGAGTTTGTGAGCTTGAAAGTACAGCATTATGTTTATGTTTTATGTTTTATATTTCATTGAAATGTACTTTATATTTCTACATTCTTAATCAAACATTGCCCAAAAGTACAACCTAAAGTGAGAAAAATATTCATATATGAATGAATACATATTTGATTTAAAAAGGTTGAAAAGAAATAGTCCTTTCAATATGGTCACTAATAACTAGGTGAATTTAATAGTAAGTGAATTTACAGTAAGCGTACTATATCATGATATATATCGTTAGCGGGATATGAGATGACATATCCTGATATGAGATTTTGTCATATTGCCTAACTCTAGTAAGGGTTCTATAATGTTTTTGAGGGGTGGTTAAGGTGCTACTTATAATATCACTTTTAGAATCACTATTTTAGAGTGGCACCTTGGCTCAGTGGTTAACATTGTTGCTTTACAGCAAGAAGTTTGCTGGTTTAAGTCCCGGCTGGGCTAGTTTGCATGTTCTTCTTGTGTTCACATGGGTTTATTTCAGGTGCTCCGTTTTCCTCCACAGTCCACAGTCATAGGTAAATTGAATAAACTAAATTGGCTGTATGAGTGTGTGTGTGAATGAGTGTGTGTGTGAATGAGGCCCCATTTACACTAGTACGTTTTAGTTTAAAAACGGCGTTTTAGCATGAAAACGATCCGCGTCCACACTAGAGTCTCTCAACAGATCTCCCTCCACCAGAAACGTATATCACGTGATCATTCGCACACCATTCGCGCACTCTGGGCATGCGCGTTCAAGTATAAACAGGAAGCACGTGTCTCGCTCGGCATTTGATTATTGTTAGTCAACAAACGCTGGTTGAACGATGAACGCGATGGTAAAGAAAGCAAGAGAGGTCTTTTTGAGGACAGATGACGAGGTTAAGTTGTTACTTAAAGTAACAAATGAATATAAAACATCCATGGCTATCGAAAATACAGTGTTTACAGTGAAGGCTGGTCTGCCGTCTGCCGTTGACATTATAGCCATGTGCGCTTGACGAATAAGGAAAGGATACGCAATGACCCAAATCCCCAATCACGTACCGGATCTCCGCAGCCACGCCTCTGTTTTCAAAGTTAAGCGTTTCCCTCCATCCACACTGAGACGGAGCAGCAGCGTTTTAGAATGGAAACGGCCTCTCCAGCGTTTTTAAAGCGCTCCGTTTTGCACCTCGAAAACTCCGGCGTAGTATGGACGGATGGCGTAACCGTAGCAAAACTTATGCGTTTTAAAACGAAAACGCACTAGTGTAAACGGGCCTAAGAGTGCATGGGTGTTTCCCAGTACTGGGTTGCAGCTGGAAGGACATCCGCAGAATAAAACCTATGCTGGAATAGTTGAAGGTTCATTCCACTGTGGCAACCTAAAAATAGAGACGAAGGAAAATAAATGAATGAATGAATGAATGAATGATTGAATTACCATTTGTAAAACAAAATATTTCTCAGTTAGTACATTCAGTTTAACTTGATGTACTTAACTAAAACTAATTATTTTTAAAAAGCTTAGAACGTCTAAATCCCCCAAAAAACTATGGCAAAATGAAAAAAATGCTATTATAAAAATGAAAAGTAATTCAAACTTAATTACAAACTCCAATCTTAATACTCAGCTTACACTGATTTCTACTTCACACTTCACCGAGGGGAGTCGAGTCCTCCATGGCAATGCTCAGTGAAGTCTCTGTATTGTATTCTCTGATGAAGGCGATCTGATCTGACGATTGCCCGAGACCATTTTTAGACTCCTCAACTCTGGCCACATGCGGAGCTGTGATCACAGACCCCGGGACACCCCACCGTCTCCAGCTGCCTTTGTTCCTGCACTAACCTCACAGGGGACAGTAGTGATACTACAGTCTACGCACTAGCCTCTTAGCTGCTCGTGACAGACGTGAGCGTCTATGAAGGGAACAATTTTACACAGCAGTTTCCTGCTCCATCTCGTCGTGTGGGGCTTTTTTTCATGATAGATTTGACAAATGAACGCGTCTAACCTCACAGCTAGATTTCCTCTCGAGCAAGGCCAGCGGTAGTGGATGATATCATGGCTCCGTGAGGCTCCCTTGGGGTGCCACTGATCAATGTGCGTTTTCCGCTTGTAATGAAGAATCGATGGATAGTGTGAAGCCGGACAGGACTCAAGGGGGTCACGCAGGTCTCCCACACATATCACATCATCAGGCATATCTGTTATGATTATTATAGGCTTGCAAGAGTTACAGATGAGAATTTATATGCTGATGCTGGCATAACTTGCACTCATACACGCATACAAAAAAGATGTTCTTCAGTGTTTTAGTCCTCATAAAGCCAAAGTTTGCAATGTTTTTGATAGCTCACAATGTTACTCTTAAGGTGAATTCTTAATCTGTGTAAGTCCATTGAAAAACAAAATATTTTGGTAATCTTCAATCAAAGTCTGACCATTTGTTTCTGTGGTTTTTCTCTGTTGACACCAACTTGATGGCTTCCATATTCATATTTTCAACTTACCATTAGTTTGCTATAAAGCAATGAAACCCAAAATGAAAGCCTCTGCTCAATATTCCTTTTCAGTTGGAAGAAAACTATTTTTAAAATTACATTAAAATATAGCGTATTTCCTGAAGATGATGTGGTTCTCCACTTTTTTACCCCCAAAAGCCACCACACTAGGGCTGCACGATATTGGAAATATATATATATATATATATATATAGATATATATACATACATATATATATGTGTGTGTGTGTGTGTGTCTCTATTTGTAAAGATTTAATTCATTTAGATCTACTGGGATCCTTTTCTATTCAGTGGATCTGCATAAATGATAATAAATTACAAGCAAAAATAAATAAACAAACAGTGCTTTATCGTTTTCTAGAGAGTCTAACAGTATTCAACTACAGAAATTGAACAATCACATGTAAAACCGCATAGTCATCACTGTATAAATAATTAAAAAATAATAATATTGAATAATATATTTTAATCTTTACTAAATAATCTAATCATGTGATGGGACCATTGCAGATACAAACAATGCTACATCAGTGATATATTTTTCAGCTGTACCCTCCTCTCAATACAGCTTTTGTCATTGTAGTAAATTCCCATTCATGGCAAAACAAATGAGAGTGGAGTAACAAACCCAAAAACTCTGGTTCTACATGGCACCATTTGACAGAGGTGTTGTATAGCACTTAAAGCAGGTCCCCTATGATCACAAGCCAATGAACCACCCTTTTTTCAAAGTGCACAGTATTCCATTATAACACACAATTTGAATTCTTTATTAGATTTTGTAGACTTAGTCCAGAAAACATTTCAGATTGCAGTGCCTACCTCTGTTTCTTTCTTCGTAGCATTTTTTGGTTTTACGACTAAACAAATGGCCGATCTGAGAACAGTCTGGGAATGCTCTCAAACAAGCACTTAATATTTTAGAGGCACTTTCAGGTTTTTAATTCTTCCACTGGGTAAGATTGAGGTTTTTAGGCAAAGCCTGTGATTATTTACTTTCAGTCAAATGAACTAGACTTATTTGTGCCTGGGGTGCATCTGAATCCATTCACCTACTGTAAGTACAGCAAATGATATGGGGATTAATTTACACAGTCAAGCACACTGCTGTCTTTTCTTAGTTCAGTAGCATGTGCCACCTGGATGGCAACATTCACACTTCACAGATGCATCCTCATTTTTTTTTTTCCAAAGTGTATAGAAATAACCTAAAGTGTCTAAAATCTCTAATGCTGATGGTGCACAGGGCAACTTTTTGAGCAATGATTTTGAGCAACTAACTAACTTCTACCAGGGAGTCCTGGTCAAGACAGGCAGAATAGGACAGAGTCACAAAAAATACATATCACAAATCATAGACACACAAAAATAATATAAAACATAATCAATTGCTAAAACACATGCACTGTTGTAAACTGACACCCTTTAAAATATATTTTTTTAAATATAGTGATAGACGATACAGATTTCATATGTAGTATATCTTAAAGCTCACTGATGGAGCATACTTAGAGAATGCAGAGAGACCTAATTCTGTGTGAAAAAAAGGGCATCTTAAGAGTATGTCTGCAGATTTGGTATTATAAGTATTTGAACAGTGCACCAACAAACTAGATATATACTGTGGTAATTTACCATCTAAAGCTTTCAAAATAAAAACTAAGTTATGTTGTTTTTTCCTTGACTGCAATGAGGTCGGGCGCCACGGTGGCCTAGTGGTTAGCACGTTCGCCTCACAGCAAGAAGGTCGCTGGTTTGAGCCCCGGCTGGGTCAGTTGGCGTTTCTGTGTGGAGTTTGCATGTTCTACCCGTGGTTGCGTGGGTTTCCTCCGGGTGCTCCGGTTTCCCCCACAAGTCTAAAGACATGTGGCATAGGTGAATTGGGTAGGCTAAATTGTCCGTATAGTGTATCAGTGTGAATGTGTGTGTGTGGATATTTCCCAGGGATAGGTTGCGGCTGGAAGGGAATCCGCTGCGTAAAAATATGCTGGATAAGTTGGCGGTTCATTCCGCTGTGGCGACCCCGGATTAATAAAGGGACTAAGCCGACAAGAAAATGAATGAATGAATGAATGTAATGAGGTCTATTCTGTCTACTGTAAATTACAGTAATGTTGTCAGGTCATTTTGCAAAGCAACATTGTTTGGCTTCTTTTCGATTAGAAATGTACAGAAATATTGTATCTGTAACCCAATGTCCTTATTAGTTACCTGGTTGCATCATTTACCAAAGTTGTCCAGAAACATGGCTCAAAAAGTTGACATGTGTATCATCAGCGCCATCTGATTATTTTTTTTTTAAATGAGTGTTTTTCTCAAGCTCCAGTAATCTAAATTGTATGACAAATATTATGTTGTTTTCATTTCCTTTGAAGTGAAATAATTGAGCATTTTAGAAATATTTTACATGGTATTTAATGATTTTTGCATCTGAAAAATAGTTTATGTAATATCTGTGTTACAGAAAGGTTTAACGTACCAAGGATTTGTGCATTGCATTAATAGGTTTTTTATTCAAATCTGACCAATCACACGGCCTTGCTATCTTTATATCTTCCTCCCTAGTAGGTGCTATTGCTATTGCGCTATTGGCTAAGACCCTGTTTACACTAGTGCGTTTTAGTTTTAAAATGGCATTTTAGCATGAAAACGATCCGCGTCCACACTAGTGTTTCACCCAGCGTTTCTGAACATATCGTGTGACCATTCGCACACTCTGAGCATGCGTGTTCAAGTATAAGCAGGAATCGTGTGTCACGCTCGGCATTCTAAATAGGGCTTACGCCACTTGAAATGCAAGCGATTAGCGAGTGCTGGAACAATAGCTCGCCTCTTGCTAATATATGCAGCTGTTGTAGAAAAAAAAAGGCAGAGTTTAACTGCACACTTGCGCTCCCATTTCTGTGTCCATGCTGTTGTTTACAGTGAAGGCTGGTCTGCCGCCTTCCGGTGGCGTTATAGTCATGTGATAGGGGCTTGACAAATAAGGGAAGGATACGCAATAACCCAAAAGCCCCAATTGAGTAGCGAATCTTAGTAGCCATGCCTCCGTTTTCAGACGTCTCCGTTTTCACCCATCCACTCTGAGACGGAGCAGCAGCGTTTTAGACTGAAAACGGCCTCTCCAGCGTTTCCAATATGCTCCGTTTTCGGGGCTCGAAAACTCCGGCGTAATGTGGATGGATGGTGTAACCGTAGCAAAACTTATGCGTTGTCAGCAAAATGACAACAGAATATCTGGCAAGGTTTGCAGTCATTTGTAGTGTTTTGAAGTCTAAATATTTGCACCATTTTTTTTTTCCCAAACTAGAATGAAAAAGAATCAGAAAAAAACTAAATAAATAAATGATTCAAATACGTATAACTAATAAAAAAAAAAAGCATTTCTCTAGGGAAATATGTTGCAGTTGTTTTCAGTACTCAATAACATTGCATAACCCAGTTGATCCATTCCAGATCCTGAAAAAAAAGAAAAAAACAAGAATCAAGCAAAAGTTACCCTCAGCTTTACTAAAACTTTATTGCAGTCATTTACTAAATCTTTTAACACTGTCAGCAAAAAAAAAATAATCTGATAGGGTGTGCGTTCACCCTATCAGATGCCTAAATCTGCAGGGGACGTGTGGTGCTTGATAGCTTTGTCAGGTGTGAAAGAGAGTCCTGCCTCATAGATGCAACGTGTGAAAGACAATTAACATGCGGCTCTGATGGCGGAGGAGGGGTAAATCTGCAGATACTTGCTTACTCTGCTGTGGTCAAGTCAAACACATGATTTAAAAAGCTCAGGGTGCTAAATATGGTGTTTACCCTAATTTGCTAGTGGAAAAACAAGTGGAGGGGTGGGCTACAGAGAAAACTAAATCAGTCTTTGCCACAAAAAATGTGGAGTTTTTGTAGTATGAACACATTTTTTGGGTCGGTCCTCAATGCTGGCATGCTCACCCCAAATAGATTCACCATAGTAACAACATTCAGTAATAAGATCCATGAAAATCGAATTAGCCTCACATCCGCAGCAAATACAAGCGAGTGTTTGTGTTGATGTTTGCCAGCCATGTGACTGTTATGGTCCCACACAGCGTGTGTCCTCAGTTTTAGGTGAAAGCTGTTTTTGTAGGACAGTTAATTGGTAAATGTGACAAATCGGAAGAAAAAAGTGAGAGTAACTTTTAAAATGATGCTGATTTGAATTGAAAAGCTCCTAAAAGTTCACTTAAAGAGATCAGAACAGCGTGTGGTTGAGTTTTATGCGAGCAGAAGTTTGTTTTGAGAGTGTTTTTGTGTGTCTAAGGCTAGTTAAAGACAGCTGCTGGCGTCTGTCAGATGCTTCCTCTCCACTTTCATCTTCTCTCGCTGTCATGTTTTCATGCTTTATCACTGTGGGCCCTGTCATTTTTGAGGAAAGAGCCAGAAGTGCGAGAGCTGAGGTGGGACGTGTTATCAGAGCCACTGGAGGAGGGCTGTACAAATGTTTGATTGGAGGGTGTTTGGTGCTTTTTGCTCACCATGAGATATCATTCTTTACTCTTTACCGATTGTGTGAACCCAAAATCCAGTCAAACAGTAGACAAACAGACAGGGTTGATGGAATTAAGTTGCTAAATGCTCAAGGCTGACTGAAAGGTGGAAAGTTTTAAAGAGGTCTTCAAGTTTAATGGTTTCATATGCTTTGGAAATGATAAATAATTCCAGTCATTGTCAAGTGAGTTTTGCCCTGTTTAAATTAAATTCAGAATTATTATTCTGAATTTAATACAGAATTTTATACAGTGGTCCCTCGTTATTCGCAGAAGTTACGTTATAAAAATAACCCGCAATAGGCAAAATTTACGAAGTAGCTTTATTTTTTACAATTATATTATGTTTTAAGGCTGTAAAACCCCAGACAGGAATTAACATTTTCGCACTTTTTTAAACATTCTCAAAGTTCAAACCATCGTAGAAAAAAAATGCAGTATTATGGAATGAAACCAAAGACTAAGAACACTTGCTCTTTATTTATTTATTCCGTAATGGCACCCTACAGCCATGTAACTTCTACTTTCCTTTAGCATGTCTTTTTGTGCGATGGTTTGCATCTTCCTCTGCCTTTTAGGTGCTACCACAGGTGCCTTTGATGGTGCAGAACGTTTCTTCGACATTGTGGGATTTGGTGGGAGAAAACTTGCAAACACGTAGTACAGCACTTTACATTCACACTGCCAGCGATCGAAGATGTAGGTAAATTTGGCAAGCTGAACGCATTCTGTACTGTACAGGATATACGACACGGAGGAAATTGATTGACAGTGGTCTAGAGCTGTTGGAATATTCAATCAATTCCATGCGTGTTCAATACAAAAAAAAAGGTCAGAAGAGGGTTTTCTTCAATGTCAAACATCGTAACAATTTATTATATACAAATGAATAATTCGATACACAGAATTCTGTTATCCTCAATGCAATGCAAAAGTTACATTCAGGAGGCGCGCAACAATGTTCATTTTCTGACTCCAACTTTTATAAGCAGCTGATATTAAGTGGAGTGGAGGTGGAGTTTGTCACTTGTCAATCATTCTCCAGTCCTCCATTGGCCACACCCATCCATACGTACTCTTTTTGTACGAATTGTCTGCACAACATTAAAAGCCTAAGCCTTTCTCAACTGCAAATATTCTATGCTCACAGGAAGTTTTGCTGCAGAGCTCAAGTTCCTTATAGACAAGCATTTATCTACTTCTGCAAAAATGCATCATTATTATGCAAACATATCAGACTCAACAGAAGAAGTTCAGTTAATATTTCACCTTAAGCAATACCAATACAATTGTGTCATGAGCAAAAAAAAAAAAAAGATACAAAAAATAATAATAAAAAAATAATTTTTTTCCTAACACAGCTGTCAGGATGCAGAACACAATGTCACATGTCAAATTGCACACAAAAAAACAGGCGAAACTGTGAGGCTGCAAAAAGTGAACCGCGATATATAGAGGGACAACTGTATTCCGATTATTGTCCATCCCTGCTATAATACAGTATGTTTAGAAATTATGGAGTCAATGAGACTTTAATGGGCGCCACGGTGGCGTAGTGGGTAGCACGCTCACCTCACAGCAAGTTGGCATTTCTGTGTGGAGTTTGCATGTTCTCCCCGTGGTTGCGTGGGTTTCCTTCGGCTGCTCCGGTATTCCACACAAGTCCAAAGACATGTGGTATAGGTGAATTGTGTAGGCTAAATTGTCAGTTGTGTATGAGTGTGTATGGATGTTTCCCAGAGATGGGTTGCAGCTGGAAGGGCATCCGCTGCGTAAAACATATGATGGATAAGTTGGCGGTTCATTCATGGCGACCCCAGATTAATAAAGGGACTAAGCTGAAAAGAAAATGAATGAATGAGACTTCCCTTTTAAAGAAATCCCTATTTTTACTCGGTAAGAACGCAATGAATTGATTAAAAATAACAGTAAAGACAATTGTTTTTAGTATATATTAACAATAACTTAACTGATGAATCGTGACAGTAAATGTATCAGTTTTCTGCAAAAATGTTACGTTTTTTGCAAATTTTCAGCCCTTATTTTAATAGTACATGTTTAACAATATTCAATATATCAAAATAAAACAGATTTGGTCAACACTAAGAGATTTTATTCAAAAGCGTTTAAGGAAATAAAGACCCAAGTAGCTAAAAAAAATTGTCTGCATTTACTTTTATGCCAAAAATCATTAGAATAGTGTGCAAAGATAGTCTTCCATGAAGACATTTTGTCAAATACCTCAAAACTCAACTTTTGATTAGTAAAATGCATTGCTACAACCTTAATTTAGACAACTTTAAAGGTGATTTTCCCAGTATTTTGATTTCGTTGAACTCTTAAATTTCAGATTTTCATATAATTGCGACTGGTTTGTTATCCTGGGTCACTATGTAAATCCCGTACTTTTATTATTATTCTATTGCTAAACAATCACAAGAAGGCTCCACATCATTTTTGACCAATTGACTCTGCCTAATTGTGTCTGTTATAATGTTTTTCAAGGAATTTCTTGCAAAGCCTTTGAGACTTCAGTCGACATGTCAGTGAATTATAACTGAGAACACCATTAAGTCTCCCAAACTATGACAGAGCAATGTATTCGTCCTCTGGGAACACACAGCACACTGAATAAATATGTCAGAGGACAGGAATCATAGTTTCTCCAACTCAAGGCTCATTGATTTCTCTGTCTGTGCGCTCGTCTCTAGAGTTGAAGCAGTGTTTTAGACAATGACTCTCTAGCGCTGAAGGGTACAGATGTTCGGAGGGTCTACAGGCTTGCTGAATTGGTGGTTAAATGAGGCACAGCATGCTGTGTGGAGTCACACTCCTCCGCTAGCACAGAAACATAAACCTCAGCCTTATTAACGCGACAGCACTGTGCTAAGTAGCAGTGTTTTTACCTCGCTGCCTGCCAGCTGGACCTACAATTACATTAAAAAAGAAACTCTTCACATTTTTACAAAAGATTCACAAAAGATTCACATTTTCAAAAGAGAGCAGATAATACACTTTTTTTTTTCATTATTATTATTTACAGTACCTGCCATCAGGCCAATTTTTAAAAGCATTTCAGAGAATAATTCTATTTAGTAACCAGGCAGAACATGTTAGCTCTGTATAATTGACGTAGTTTCATAGTTAATTGAGATCAAACACCTTTTAACCACAATCCCATTGTAATTTTCTCTGGCAAGGCTTTTCACTTCTCGAGAGTTAACAGGAAAGGAAAAAAAAACAACAAGAAAAGACCAAACTCATTATGTAGAGGTGGCAGAACAGACGGACCTTTAACACACACTGTGTTGTGTGTCTGCTCCATCTGCTGTGTTTACAGTAATGCAAAGACCTTTTAATGCCTGTTTGCGAGGTAGTTTTATGGATGGGCTGTCTTCAAACTGGGCATGCACAAACTGTTTTCTCTAGAATTGTTCATTTATTCATATTATTTTATATCAGATCAACCAATGTTAAATATATTATATCATGTTCATGTCGATTTCCTCGATTTCCCTCTTTTGTTTGTATTTAGATTGTCTTTGACACCACTTAAACTAATATGTAAAAATAACTGCACAAAGGGAAACGTAATTTTTTGCAAATCACAAAGTATATTTTTATACTTGACATCATTCATTGATGCCTAAATTAAATGTAGCACTGTTTTTATTATTATTATTTCTGACATATCATGTAAATTATTGCTGTCTGCTAGGATTCTAGCACAGTGTTCAATCTTTTGTCCATTCACATATGGATGGATGAATGGATGGATGGATGGATGGATGGATAGATAGATAGATAGATAGATAGATAGATAGATAGATAGATAGATAGATAGATAGATAGATAGATAGATAGATAGATAGATAGATAGATGAAAGAAAGAAAGAAAGAAAGAAAGAAAGAAAGAAAGAAAGAAAGAAAGAAAGAAAGAAAGAAAGAAAGAAAGAAAGGTGGGTGGGTGGGTTTCTGGGTAGGTAGATGGATGGATGGATAGATAGATAGATAGATAGATAGATAGATAGATAG
>CAIGQQ010032765.1:16822492-16841842 GCA_903798035.1 Danio albolineatus
TATTATTATTATTATTATTATTATTATTATTATTATTATTATTATTAGTTGATTTGTGAATAATTTACTGTACTTTTGTTCTTTAAATTTTTATTTAAAGTACACTGTAAAAAATGCAGGTTTCCACACAATTCATTCATGTTGTCCCAACACAAATTGATTTGGTTAACTAACAAATTTAAATTGATTTTAAACAAGTTGTGTTTAAAAAAACTCCCTAAAAAACGTAATAATTATGTTGTTTCAGCTTGTTTTAAATAAGTAGTTTTAACAAGCAAGAAAAAAAAATTACTGAATGTATAGTTTAAGTTTTACATAAGTATGCATCGTAAATCAGAGAAACTAAGCATTTTCAAGTGGTCTCTTCATTTTTTTCCATAGCTGTGCATATCCATTAGCTGTCTGTTAAGTATATTGGCAGAATGCACAAGATTGAGTGCGAAGGATATCCTGGCATGAGAATTTGATTTATTTTTAGTATTTTTACCGCCAAAAATGCTATTATTATTTAATTGCATTAATAATTTATATTTTTATGAAATGTTAGAGCAACATTCTATTTGAGTACAAATGTAGATCATGCTTAGTGATCTTGCTAGGAGTGAATAAATGGTATTCTCGTTATTGACTATTATGTGCAACACAGGGTCATTGCGGATATGGAACCCATCTACATTTCTGGAGAGCGCAAATTATGTAGCCAGAGGTACGTCTGGCTGCATTTTGCCCTTAAAATAAACGCTACGAGGCGTTATGATGCCGCAGATGGCTTTCTGTTCCTGTACCGCTGAAAGCTTACCTCCATTTTTTTAACGCCTTTTCTGGTGTTACCAGTGTGCCCGGTAGCTCGCTACAAATGTCAGCGGACTTGGGACGCAGAGGGGTTGGAGTCAGATGAACGTTTCCAGAAACCAGGGAAAACAAATATTAAATATATTTTATAAAATAAATGAATGAACAAATGAATAAATAAATAAATAAATAAATAAATAAATAAATAATACAACAGGCTGAAAACGTGGTGAAATCATGTGGCTAGTACAGCTTTTGTTTTTATAGATTACTTTTGAAAACCATATTGGTTGGGTTTAGGGAAGGTGGATGGGTGGGTCGTTCAGTCGACAGCAACCTGGCCTGGTGGGCTGAAGTGTATATTGCGCCCTCTGGTGGATTTACCCAAGAAAAAGACGCGCAAGATAAATTTGAGATCATCAAAAAGTGTACACAGCGGCCTGGATTTGCAAAAACAAAAACTGCAAGCAGACTTACCTATGGTCATGTATTTCGCTGTCCCCAGAAATGGGGACCTGGGTACGCATCCGCAATGAGCCTACTGACAATAAAAAAAAAGAATATCAATTCAAGGACTATATAATTTTTGTCGTTCACATGTGAAAGACGTGTTTAAGCAGACAAGTTACAAATTAATTTATGACAGTTATTCTATTTTTATTATAGAACAGTTCGGTATTATTAAACCGTAATTTCCTCCCTTATTTATTTATTTATTAAATTATGTATTTATTTTGTAAGTAACTAGTTAGTAAGTAACTTTTATTTTACTTAAAGGGATAGTTCACCCAAAAATGGCAATTCTGTCATCATATACACACTTTTCACTTTTTCAATTTTCATTCTTCAGTTGAATACACAAGAAGACATTTTGAAGAAAGTATTGACTTTTATGGGATACTATAGAAGTCAATGAGTGCCAATCAGCATTGTTCAGATTATCTTCTTTTGTGTTCAACAGAGGAGAGAAACTCCTCAAGGTTTAAAACCACACGAGGGAGAGTAAATAATGAAAAAACAACAAAAAATATAATGTTTTAGAGTATATTTTCAAGGAGATACTTGTACTTTTAAGTTGAATGTTCACTCAGTGTTTGTACTTTCACTTGAGTATGATTTATTTTACGCTTCCTACCCCCCTTGAAGTTTGCAGTTGGGTCTGGGCAGGAGTGACAGTTGCTTCTGACAGACCGCAACATGAATGCACCTTCTTAATGAGATCCACGAAGACAAAGGACTAGCTAAACTCAGTCATTAGTGTGAACACCCGACGCTGGGAGACATCAGTGAACGCTCTATCGTGAACCGAAGCCCCACACCTCCTGCTTTACGGAGGAAGTGATGACACAATGCACCGAGTGTGATCTGATAGTGTCAGAGCTCCATAGCAACCTGGCTAACGCGCCGCAGAGGTATGAACAGAGACAGTGATGAACGCCGAAACAACGGCAGGTCGCAGGTTTTTTTTTTTTTTTTTAATCATAAACAAGCAATAATGAAGAGACCCGTCGGCGTGTGGAAGCTCGCAGTTGCCATGGCATTAACAAGATCTCATTATACTCCGAGGATGCGTGTGAAAATGTGTGGGAGAGTGTGGATGCGAGCGCGTTCGAAGACAAAGAGATTTTATTGGACTGAGTTTTGATGAATTTGAAGAAGTAAGAGTGCGTTTGCATGACTCTATGAGATGGTGTCATATGACGATTACTATTCATGAGGCAAGGGTTTGAAATAGTTTGAGATCCTGTTAAACACTGTTATTTGTTCAGTCCAGATTCTCTTAAATGTCAAAATATTGTATCACAGACAGATTCTTACCCTGTTCTGTGCTAAATTGACTGGTACAGTGAATCCAGCAGCAATGTTGAACCTGTTGTCCATTAGGCATGGGATGATAACCGTTTTCAAAATATACCGCGGTATGGAAAAGTCAAGGTTTTCATAACACCAAAATTTTATGCTATACCGTACCTAAGGTATGTGTAAGATTTTATATTTACGTTTTTTTGTTGTTTTTTAGGTGTAAATCATAAAGAAATATGTGTTTTTGAAACAAATAAAGACAGCAGAAGTCAATGATTCACTTGAATTGTTTAGCCTGACATGTTTACTGCTCCAAAATATTTGAAATGTTTCTCAAAATAAAATATATATTGTGTTCAAAGGGCAAAGAGGTTTTGTTGTTTAGCCAGACACTTAAAAAGAATATATTTTAGAGCAGTAATTACAATACCGTGAAACCGATATACTGTGATATTTTTATCCAAGGTTATCATACCATCAGAATCTTATACCAGCCCATGCCTATTGTCCATTGAGATTCTCTGCATTTTCTTGTCCACTCATGATCAGTTTTATAATGATAATCCCATTGAAATGATAAAATATTGTAGAAATCATAGATTTGAAATAGCCAGAGTCTCTTGATGTGGCTGAGAGGTTCGTCTCTTTGCCCTTCATCTGGAAAACCTGCGGTTAGAGGGGTTTAGTCAAAGTTTACTCAAGTTATTTAATTTAGTTTCGCCTTAGTTTAAGTTTGACTTCGAGTTAAATAGGGTTTGTCAGATAAATAAGGTAAGTACTACCAGATTAACATCAGTAAAAGAGGAGGTATCTGAAAATGTTCTCTAAAGCCAGGTGTACACTATGTGATATTTGCTGTCGTATGAGCTTTTACCCATTTTTTTACTATCGGAAGATGTTGCATTGAACTTTGGAGGGCGTCACAGTGGTGCAGTGAGTAGCACGATTGCCTCACATCAAGAAGGTTGCTGGTTTGAGCCTTGGCTAGGTCAGTTGGCATTTCTGTGTGGAGTTTGCATTTTCTCCTCATGTTCGTGTGGGTTTCCTCCTGGTGCTCCTGTTTCCCCCACAAGTCCAAAGACATGGGGTATAGGTGAAGTGGGTAAGCTATATTGTCTGTGTATGTGTGTGAATGTGTGTGTATTGATGTTTTCCAGTATTGGGTTGCGGCTGGAAGGGCATCCGCTGCGTAAAACATATGCTGGATAAGTTGGCGGTTCATTCCGCTGTGGCGACTAAGCCAAAAAGAAAATGAATGAATGATTGATTTGGAACTTATAATTCCAAATATGGTTGTGGCTTGTACCATGTGAGAGGAACTTATGAAACATATCAGAAAAAGGTTGGTAGTTGTCAGCTTGAATTTGTAAGTTGTATGTGCTTGAACGAGCTGATCTGTTGATTGATGTCTGATTGGTTGATGCATGACAGGGTCATCATAGATGATTGCTTTCAGTGGACTAGGCTTCATAATTCACACACATGGGATAAACAGGTTCCCTGGTTTCCAGGTGCTGGAAAAGAACTCAGAAAATATGTGTCGCAAACAGTCATGACTTGTAATATTAAGTGAAGTTTCTAAACAAATTCCGAGAGGATTATGTGCTATCATTGACCATGGCTGGTCTCGCTTTATCAATGACTAACCAACCAATCAGACACATCCAAATGCATATAAATAGTCCGCCTTCCTTACATTTGTCATCCTTGTTTTATCGACAAAACCCCCCTTTCCACCCCGACTCCTTCCTAAATCCAATAGCAGGGGAGTTCTCGAGACCTACCTGAGCTCAGACTCTGTCTAAACAGAGGGAGTCCCGGGCTTGTGAATCCCCAGAGCTCAGGGCTCTCTCCCGAAACAGCATGCCAAATATGCTTTTACTTTTTCAAGCATTAGCTAAACTCTTAAAGCTCTGAGAGTGACTCTGAAACTATGTCTTCCTGAGTCCTCGTTTAGGGCTCAGAATATTGTGTGATTGCTTCAGAATTTGCTAGGTCACAAAATCATATCATCCATCACAGAGTCTGAACAATTTTCTCATAAACTCACTCATGACGTGTGCACGGACATACAATCTTCTAACCATTATAATTTGCACTTGGTACACTTGCCCAGAAAACATTTTAAGTAAAAACAAAGGAAATATTTATGTGTTTTGCCTCCTTGTTTACATGACAAAGGCACTTTGGGGTCTGACTCATTATTTTGAAAAACTCATTATTTTGAAAAAAGGTTTCATGTTTTTGAAAATGGCACACTTATTGCTTTCAAGTTAACACCTAATGTGGGAATCTTTAAAAACGGTGACGCAATTTGCGTATTACGTGTTGTATACACGTATGTATACATGTGCTGTATATGTTGATATCAAAGACAAATGTGATCAAACATACACAACAATGAGTACATGGGAGTGTTGATGCTGCTCAAGAGCTTGCTAATGCTTTTTCAGCAAAGTATGGATTTCTGTCACCAATACTACAATCAACACTAGAGACCCATCATATATACACACAGCAAATTCTAAATACCTGCCCAGTGACCACAAAGAATCATCACATCCTTACAGGTATTTTAGTAGCAAAGTAACAGCATAATCTACTGTTCTGGCATATGTAATTCTGCATTTTTGGCAGTTTTTGAAGGTGTATGTTAACGTGAATTATTTTAAAATATGCTACTTTAAAAAGAAATCAATAAACATAAATAAATTAATAATAATAATAATAATAATAATAATAATAATAATGTTTCTGTTTTTTAATACATTATGTCTATGCCTTAAACGTAGCCTAATTTTGATCAGTGTTTATTTTAAAATATTTTATTTCCATTTTTTAAATATGTTTACATTTTTGCTTTTATGTTATGATAACTTCAAATAAGGCTGTGACCTCAAATTTAGGAACATGTCATTTTGATCTCCACTGCATTTATAATAACAAATGAAGCAAAAGATAATAGTAAGAGAGAAACTGGAAAAAACACAGAAGGAAAATTCTCCAGAAAAACAGCAGAAGCTGAAACATGTCTCGGAGTGTAAGTGTTGTTTATTTATTGTGGTGAGAGTACTGGATGTGTCCTGGCGTGGTCAGGGCAGTTTTCCCTAGCAGCGATAGGGATCTTGGGTAAATACACAGCCTGAAGGTGTGTCCGCCTCGTGCCGCACGGCCTGCTGGGAAGCAACATTGCATCAATTCTAGTCCTCCTGCTGCACACATAGGAAATCAGTATCTTGTCACCCTTGAGCCGCCAAAAAAATCTACCTGTGCCTCTACACTCAGGGATTTCAGCCATCGCCCTTGAGAGCAAAATGATGTGTTATTTCTTCAGCTGTCTGAAACTTGTGTCTAGCAGAATTAATGCACACAGTAGGCACGGCTCATGGGGAAAACACCTCAAACCAGGCATTAGTTTTCAAATGGCCATCGCCAGATGCCTTTATTATGTTGTTAAGTTGCCGCGTTCAGCGTTAGAAAGCCCAGTGACCTTACATTGTGACTTACATCTGAACCTCATTCATAATAACCACTTAGTTTACTCAACCGTGCACTTAGCCACATGGTCCTGTTGCCACGGATACAATCTAAAAAAACTCTCAGCCAATCAGATCTTCATCAGGGGAGTTGGAGAAGAGCGAATTACAGCTCACAACACAACCGCCCTACAGCCATTGTGATGTTGCTGTGTAGCGACTGAACCCCGTCTACCATCGGAATTAACAGCCTAATGGATGGATCTGCCCTACTGATGTGTTGATGCTTTGGGACATTCACCAATCAGATCACAGCATTAAAAACAAGAAGAAGAAGAAGAAGAAGAAGAAGAGAAAAGAATTACACTATATTTGTGTGAGAAAACCAGCAAAATGGGGGGGGGGGGGGGGGGCTCTTTTTAGCTCTTTTTAGCTCTTTTTTTTTTTAAATAGAGCTAAAGTGATTGTAAAGACATTTAAAACCTTTTTTTTTTACTTTTGTTTTCATCGTTTCATCAACATGAAAAAAAAAACGTATCACAGTTTTTCCAAAATATTAAATAGCACAACTATTTTTAACATCGATAACATCAAGACATGTTTCTAGAGCACCCAAAAATAAAATTCGATTGATCTATAAAGGATCATGTCACATTAAAACTGAATTATTGTTGCAAAAACTGCTTTTTCATGACAGGGATAAAATAGGGGAGAGTGGGGATGAAAATAACAGGGGAGAAAGAGATTTTCTCGAAGACCTGACAACATTTGCTTTCCAGGCTATAACAGCACATTCAGCATGCAACTCCTGATGGAGCTGCCAGATATCATGTGATTTTGGTGCCGTGTCCTGCAGTTAGCCCCAAATTTCTGTTTCAGAAAGTAAATTAAATGGTTCTCTTTTTCCTTATTATGTTTCTCTTTTCAAGTGTCACACTAATGGTCAATCTACAGGTTATTTAGTGCGATAACATACCTAAGTTTGCATTTTTCAGTTTAAAAGTAAATCAGGTTTATATTGAAAAAGTTCCTGTGGGGATGAAAGTAACACTGTTATTTATGTTTTAAAAAAATGCATTTTGCTTCTAAAAATCTAAAATATTGACAAATTGTAACATTTCGCATTGTTGGGTTGCTTTTGAAACATTTGATGGAACTGAAATTTAAAATGAAAAGTCAAAAATAAAGGACAAAATATCTTTGCCGTTAACACTAACAAGGTCATAGTCAGATCTATTTAAGTGAACAAGATTAAGCCTGTAAACCTAGCAAATATCGTTGTTTTTTTGACCCAACTGTGTGTATAAACATATTTAATTAAAGATATATATTTAGTACACAGAAAAAGACTTTAACTTATTGACCCCAAAATCATAGTTTCATGCATGGTAACATTTAATAAAGTTAATGGGCTCTGTTTTAACGATCTAGGCACAAAGTCTAAAGCGCATGGCTCAAAAGCATTTAGAGTGTGTTTAAGGGTGAAAAATTATGACTCATAGTCTAACAGGGTTGTGCTTATTCTCTTAATGAGTTATGGGTGTGTTTTGAGCATAACATGGATTAAACCAATCACAGTCTCATCTCCCATTAAGAGTCAGTTGTGTCGCACCATGGCGCATTTGCTAAGTGGAAAAACTCAACGCTTCACTAGTGAAAAAACAGTTAAACAGACCATCTGCAGCTCGAGGATAAAAAACGAGCCTCCTCCATTCAGCCTCTTTACTTTCTCTTTACTTTACCTTTACTCTTTACTCCTTTACTTTCTAGGAGTAAGGAAACAGTGTTGTACACACTCAACTGAAGACGTCCATTAGCCTACATATTTAATTTTGTTTGTTAAGCAGAAAGATTTGTTTAAAAACTATTTCTAAATTCAGTTCTAATTTCCAGCAAAAGAATAAACGAACAATAATAACAAAGTGTGGTCAAAAAACTGAGTTATATTAAATCATTCTTGTGCCCCATGGTGATACAGACGTCTCCAGAATCCGACAGGTGGACAAATCTAAACTTGTTTTAAAATCAATATAAATATGCATTTAATAAATACTACTACTAATAATAATAACATATGAGTGCAAATTGTCATGAATAAACTGAAAAAGACCCCTGAGGTGAGGCATGGAGGCAGTGGTTTTTATATTTATGTAGAAAATAATAATTTGATAACAATTTAATCCTTTAATTATATCCATATGTAAAGATATTTGTGTATTGCTGTACATCCTGTGTGTATTAAGCAATGTGTAAGTGTTTGAACCCACATAGGGCATAACTAACGTGCTCTGCGCTGGGCTTTAGACCAGCTTTTAGATGGTCAACGGCGCAGTCTATTTCAGTTCCTCAAAATAGCAAAAACATGAAAATTAGGGTTGCGCTGGTCTAAAAAATAGCAACAAATCGCACCAAACACGTCTTGTACCGTTTTGCGCTAGGTGTATGATAGGGTCCAATATATTAAAACTGTAAATTGGACTAGGTTTTAGTTTTAATATGATATAACTGTTGTTTTTAAACACAAATTTCCTTTTTGAGCCAAATATACCTTTAGGACAAAGTTCTAAGGTAATAATAAAGTTGCACCTGACATTCTAAAATGTAGAAATCTGCCATTTAAATATTCATTGCAAGCCTTATATATGCGTATTGCATGCCAGTACACCTCACATATATATTACTGTAATCTCTCTTACACACGCACACACATGCACACGTTCACTCATCCATGACAAACATTCCTATTCTACCCAGCAACGCTCCTTAATAACAGCCGCCCCATTTCCCTCCGGCCACAGACAGATCCAGCCACGCACGCCAATCTCCAACACGCGGCCCAGACGCGGCTTTCCCCTGCTGGAAGAGGGGCGGGGGCACAGCTTCCCCATCCTTCTGCGGGACGCCTGTTTTTACCATGTTCACAAACATGAATTAATGAGAGCCAACAAAAAAAGGCTGATGGCGTCGGGGTCACTCATGCGGTGCAGTAGCGACTCAGCAGGGGTCTGGCATACTGTCTGAGGTGGCATGAGTATGAGGGGTCACCGCGGGACTGGCAGGGTCTCGTTGTTGCAACGGAATATACTGTACGCTCTGAAACAAGCTGTAGTGAAGCAGAATGTTACCACTGCAGGGTAAAGGCTGTCTGACAGCACATCTGACCCAGTAATGCTTTCACGCAACTCTATTTATCTGGGATTACAGTAGAGGAGAATGGAGGAAAACAACATGGAATGACAAAAGAAAAATAAAATACATTTAAATAAAAAAAATATATATGATTAAATAGACAATGATTAAAATTATTTTAAATTAAAGTAATTGTTTATTGCAATTAATTACAGTAACACAAGAAATAATTATATTATATTATATTATATTATATTATATTATATTATATTATATTATATTATATTATATTATATTATATTATATTATATTATATTATTAATTATATTTATTTGAATACTTTGAACATTACAAATTGTAAATTAAATTAAATTAAATTAAATTAAATTAAATTAAATTAAATTAAATTAAATTAAATTAAATTAAATTAAATTAAATTAAATTAAATTAAATTGCTTTGAAATATGCATTTTTATTTGATGTTTGACATAATCTCATCCGAAACATGATGAGAGGGTGGGGCATAGAGTTGCTCCTCCCCTTTAAAAAAAAACAGTCGATAGTGTTTTGTTTCATCACAGCTTTGCCAGTGAGAGTGGTTGAGCTCAAGTGCACCAAATGAAAAGCAAATGAGAAGCGTCTTAAAGGGGGCGGGGCATGCCAGACACTAGAGATCATTTGATTGGTTTTGATGTGATGGAAAACTGTAGTGTGAGGTAAATGAATTAAATGTGAATTAATTTGTTGATCCATTTAGGCGAAAATGACAGACTACAAGCTTTACATGTTTATCTCAGTTTTATATCTTATAAAGGTGAATTTTGTCACCGTTTTGAGGCAAAAAATGAATAAATACTGATACTAACATCTAAAAAACTTAATTTAAATTTCATGGGACCTTCAAATATTATAGTAAGTGTTTATTGTAATACAACAATGTAAGCAAAAATATTAATTGAAATTATCTTTGAGTAATTGATCATTGAAAAAATACATATAAAATAAAGATTTCAATGACAAAGTTTCCAAATATGGAAGAAATTTTATCAGACTTTTATACAATAAAACAAATTTTTTTTATTCAAACCCACACCTTATGAATCAGAACAGAGAAACTGAGAATTTTCAAGTAATCTATAATGATAGAATAAAGAATGAAATAAGAGATAAGATCTAATGAAAATTCATATTTTCATATTTCCGTTGTATCTTCTAGTCAACAACTGAGAAAAGCGGGTGTAAAAAATAAAATTAGTGTTTAAAATTTGTCAAATTTGTCACATTTGTAGTGACACAGTGGCTTAGTGGTTACCACTATGGCCTCACAGCTAGAAGGTCTCTGGTTCCTGTCCCGGCTGGGTCAGTTGGCATTTCTGTGTGGAGTTTGCATGTTCTCCCCGTGTTCGCGTGGGTTTCCTCTGGTTGCTCCGGTTTCCCCCACAGTCCAAAGACATGCGCTATAGGTGAGTTGGATAAACCAAATCAGCCGTGAGTGTGTGTGTGTGTGAAAGAGTTTCCCAGTATTGGGTTGCGGCTGGAAGGGCGTCCACTGCGTAAAACATATGCTGGGATAGTTGATGGTTCATTCCACTGTGGCAACCTCTGAAATAGAGACTAAGCTGAAGGAAAATGAATGAATGAATGTCAAATGTGTACATTTTTATCAAAAATATATGATATTTACATTATATTATTACATATTATATTATTATATGTAACTAGAGTAATTACTCAAATAGTGCTGAAATATAAAGCAACACGTTTTCTAATCAAATTCATGACTATAACTGTCACATTAAGCAGTTATTAAAGTTTTATCAGGTGAAACATCTGAGCCAAAACTGATACTTAAAGCTAAATGAATAAAACAGTCTTCAAAAAGCCTTAAACTATATCGTGATTTATGTCTGTTATGAGAAAACTCACCATGAAGGCTTCAGATTAGACCCCTCAATTGTTTTAAACAAACCAAACAAAAGCATTTTTTTTTTTTTTTTGCTTTGTTACAGCCTGGTGTTTTTTGTGCCTTCAGTGTGGACAGGAATAAGACTGCAGGATCAGTCCCTGTCATTGTGTGGGGATGTGCTGGGGAATTGTTTTAGAGCTGTTTCACCCACACAGACAGTATGTAATGCGTTATTTATATCGCTGAGCATTGCAGATGAGAGAAACAATAAGCAAAGGCAGAATGCAGCATTCAGAAGTGTGACGTGTACGAGCAGGTGCTAATGGAAACGCATGAGGATGCGAGACAGACACTTTCAGACGCACACACATGTACGCACACCGGTCTTGAACAGATGTATGGTGCTGTATTAGTGTAACATTAACCCTGACCTGCTGTCTCTTTGGGACCCGTCTCTTTTTCAGCTGCCAGGGTGCCAGACAGAGAGGCTGATTTCCTATGCGCTGCCATCATTGAGCGGGTGCACGGTCAGAGGTCATTCTACACCCTATTTAGGGGACTTCAGGCACCCGTGACCATCATTTTAGCCTCCCTAAAAATATTTGATTAACTCAGCTGTCAGCGGGACAATCTGAGCCTGTTTCTGACCCTGAAGAAGGAGTCCAATAATAAGGGAAGTGTTATGATGAAGGTTAGCAAATAAACACATAATTTATAAAGCGTTGCAGGTTTATAGATTTCTAGAAATCAAATATACACACGCATGACCTTGATGTTGCTAGTGTAATAGTGTTTTTGAGCTGTAGGATTGCATATCATAAGATAAAGTCATATTGTTGAGGGTAATTGTGTGATTTGAAGCTACGAAGGTGAAATATGAGCTTGTAGTTGTTAAAAAATGAATATTTAAATGCATTTTTTACAAATAATTTAACCTCCTAGGGCTTAGTGACCAGATACATGGACAGCACATTTTAGCTCTTATGTCCAGAATTGTATACTTTGAATGTTTTATATTTTGTTACAGACATACAGTGTCATCCTGCAACTGTTTTGTAGCATATGAAATGTCCCAAACACTATTTGTAACTGTCCAAAATGGGCAAAACAAAATAGTTTTTACTCTCTGATAGTCAAAACATGTCAAAAAAATATGTGTGTATGTGTTATTAACCACGAGTCCACATATATGGACATTTTTTTTTCTCTAAAAGTACATCATATCAAAAAATGATACTTAGGTTTTATTCTAATTAGATTCTAATAAGCCCATAAGCAAAGAGAAATAAAAAATATGCATGTAACAAAACTGTTTGGGCCTTAAAAGGTTAAAATGTATCTTCTGCAACAGTAAAACCATAGGCTGTAAATCATATTTGTAACTGAACACTATGGCTGCATCCAAAATCGCCTACTACTCTTCAATAGGTACTGCATTTGAATTTAAATTTACTACTCCAACGTTTACTACTCAACTCAAAAGTACATGCTATACAGTATGATTGTGAGTAGTATGAATGAAACTCGGACGTACTACACCTGCCATTTTGTCAGGATCAAGTGACCTACCCGTGTCAGTTGGGTCGCTTCACTCCCGTTCATGAATTCTCTCACGGGGCATCATAGGATAGCAAAGCATGCATCGGATGTGCACTCAGAAACTCGCTTGAAGTATTAGGTCGTCCGGGTACTTCTTACATACTACTACATTCTATGAATTCTGACATCCCACTCGGCTCGCATTCTGTTTTAGCGTACTGTATAGTATGAAACTATGCGATTTCAGATGCAAACTGTGATTTGCTTTTCATATATTTATGCTTTTGAATAGCATTGTGGGACCTTGATCTTTTGTCAAACAACTTTTAACATTGAGAAGTTTGAAAAAGTTTTGTCTATTGACATTTTGTCTGGGTTGGGGTTGTGAAGTATGGTGCTAAAGCCTGGTAACAAACTTCCAGTAGTAGTTCTGTTACTATTTCTATAATTCAAACTACTAAAATGTCAATACAAGTCATCCTGTTAAGCTGCAGAGTTGAATTTTTACATTAAAATTAGACTAAAGATTAAGGTCCCGCAATGCAATTCATAACTGCAAAAAAGGAAAAACACTAGTGAAACAAAATAGGGAAACTTTTTATTAACCGCAGTGTAACACTAAAATAAATTAGGTGACTTGAAATGAAGGTTCACTGTAAAAAAGGATTAATGTATGTAAAACTTAGCTTATTTATGCTTACTTTCTTTCAGGTTGTTGTCAAAAAGTTTATTTTCATTTAGTTTTTTGTGAATATACATATAGATACATGTAATATACAGGTATACAATTTATATAAATGAATCTATATATAAATAATAATAATATATAATATAAATAACAACATATAGATCTTGAAATGAAATAAAATATTTAAATTAGCTATATTTTAGTTTCTAAAATATCACTAATTGTCATTACGAGAAATCACAGATACCTTTATTACTCTGAAGTGGTTTTGACATCTTTTTGCGACCCTGTTTGCTCCCTAAAGGTATGCGATTGTGTAATCTGCATATGGTTAATGGAAATCTATAGCTGCAAACAGTAAATGAGCCACTTTGTATAGATCGGATTGAACATGGGGTTAAACCCTTGGTACATTTGATTGGAATGGAGCTCAACACATGAGGTCAAGGTTTGGCTTGTTAACTATAAAATGCATTTTTTTGCCACATTTGCTTTTTCTTTCACAAAAAAATGCTTCTAGTTTAATTTGCAGCCTTATGACCTTAAAAAAATACCTCTAAACCTCAACGTCCTCCTCTCTCTGTGGGCGTCCAGTCGGCGCTAAGGCTAAAATCTCAGACTCACTCTTGTGCATGACTGAGCATGTCTATGAGTCTCAAGGGCAAGTCCAAACCCGTCCACCTGGGGTCACAGACCTGGCATGAAGCCCTAAGATATTAAACTGCCCTACTTTAAATAGCTTCATGTAAGGATATGATAGGCGCGAAGGAAGAAATCAGTCCCACTAAATGTGCATTGGTGATTTTGAGGTTACGTGAAGCACATTTGTCACTCCCGGTTCCTACGCAGCTGCTCGGCAAGCACAGAAATAGTTAAAGCATTTGAGTTATTGAAGAGTTAAGAGTCTCAGATCACTGAACGTTTGTTCTCTGATCCGTTGATCCTTTTCCCTCCACAGCTCCTGTCAACAGCTCCTCAAAAGTGTTTGCTTTCCCTCTTGTCTGTACTTTGAGTTTTTAAATAATGCAAGTGTCACTTCCTATGGCTCAAACTGAGAAACCTTTGAGGTTATAGGAAGGATAGTGTGGGATTTTGTGGTTTGATGACATGCATGGATTTTTGTCCAGTGTTTTGTGTGACTCAGCTCAGCAAGGACTCGGGTCAGCTTGGTTTGCTGTATTTTGGCACGGTTTAATTTTCCACTGCAGTTTAGTGTCACTTCAAAGCGAGTGGGATTATAGACATATTGTTTTATGAAGCTCTTCGGTGTTTGTGTTTTTATACACGATTGTTTGGTCTTGATTAAATAGAGAAATTGAATAAGTGAAAAGTTTTGAATCTAAGGTAAAGCTGACAGCTAGCTCTCTGCCACTCTCACATGGTCGCCCTCTGAAGCTAAGCAGGGCTGTGCCCAGTCAGTACCTGGATGGGAGACCACATGGGAAAGCTAGGTTGCTGTTGAAAGTTGTGTCAGTGAGGCCAGCAGGGGGCGCCCAACCTGTGGTCTGTGTGGGTCTTAATGCCCCAGTATAGTGACGGGGAGTCTATACTGCTCAGTGAGCGCCATCTTTTGGATAAGACGTTAAACCGAGGTCCTGACTCTCTGTGGTCGTTAAAAATCCCAGGATGTTCTTCGAAAAAGAGTAGGGGTTTAACCCCGGCATCCTGGCCAGATCTGCTCATTGGCCTCTGTCCATCATGGCCTCCTAACCATCCCCATATCATAATTGGCTTCATCACTCTGTCTCCTCTCCACCAATCAGCTGGCGTGTGGTGTGCGGTCTGTCCAGGTGGATGCTGCACACTGGTGGTGGTTGAGGAGATCCCCCGCATTGTGTGTAAAGCGCTTTGAGTGCCCAGAAAAGCGCTGTATAAATGTAAGAAATTATTATTAATTATTATTATTATTATTATTATTAAAGCCTCGTAGCTGTATCCACCAATAATATAATAAACAAACCAATGGAAATTTCCAGAAAGTTTGCTTTGGCAAATTGTTTCAAACTCCTGAAATGAACGCTAAATGACGTTGAAACACAGACTGGTGTTCCTAAATTAATTTGAAGTAGGATCCTTCCCACAAAATGAAATTCCAGTCGTTTATTGCTCACGCTCATGTCATTCCGATCCCCTGATAGCTTTGTTCATCTTCAGAACGCAAATTAAGATAGTTTTAGATGAAATCCGAGAGCTCTCTCAGAATCTGATGTGGACAACACAGACTCATTGTGCATTCGTACCCCCGTATACATTTCTGGATAGCACAGATTATGTAGCCAGAGCTATGTCTAGCTGAATGTCGTCTTACGGGGCAGTATGACGCTGGCATCGGCTTCTGTTTCTTTTCATGTTACAAGCTAACCACTTACCTACGTCGTAGTGGACTTGAGACGCAGAGAGGAGTTGACCGCGATGGCAGGGTTCAAGTGCAGCAAAGAACGGATCCTGAAGGCAGGAAAAACAAAAACAAAAGGTTTTTAATAAATTTTAATAAACAAAATTTTAATAAACAAGTAATTAACAGACTGAGAACATGGTAAGATCTGAAAACATGGTAAAAATCAGGTGGCCACAAGAGAGCTTTTCTTTTTCTGGATTGCTTTTAAAAACACTGTCCACTGGGTTTAGGAAAGGGGTTGATCGGGTCAATCTGTGCTTTTGTGATCAACGTTTTATTGTCTTTAACAAGATATAAGACATTCAAACAAACAAATAAACAAACAAACAAACAGGGGAGGGCGAGCAACAGACATATCAACAATTTTCAATCTGAAAGAAAAAAAAACATTTTACATGGTAATTTCTTTATATAGTCTAAAATGTTGGAAGAAAAACATTTCTATGCATCAATGGTACTAGGTCTAGCCATATTCATTTTTGCTATTGTACCTTCACAAGACACGTGGGCCTCTGGTGGATTTACGCATTGAAACTAAAGTCGCACGTAATGTTTTGGAAATGTTTTTGGTTCATTTTCTGAACTTTAAATGTCTCGGGGACATGACTGTCTATGGAAGATGCTATAATATCTGAATTTGGGTTCTGAATATGAACAAAAGTCTCAGGAGTAAGGAACAACATGTTATGTTACTGTAAATGTGCAAAAACAACAACAACAAATGCTCTATAGAATTAACTTGGAAATATTTATCACATGTATGGCCATATTTACAAAAATTGGCATGAAAAGGCTTCATTGTTGGTACTGTAGCACCGAATGAAGTGCAATTCTTTATTTAAAACCGGCAGTTTTGTTCTCTGATTATTCAGTGATCTGCAAGTGTTTACATTTCACGTTTTAGTAACAGTACGGCTTGCTTTCAATCTCAACTGAGGTGGTACTACGAAGTACCCAGTATCATTCACCCTAATGTGAGCCATGCCGAGACGTACCCTGCAGTGGAATAGCACACTATGTGTTAAAGTTTGTGTATGTGTGTGTGTGTGTGTGCCTTTGTGCATTAGTATGATGGCTGTGACTCTGCATTGCTTTGAAGAGGTGGCGTTACACATGAACGTGCTGTGCATTGTGTCAAAGGCTGGCGTGTAGGACATGTGTCACAGCTGAAGGTGAAGCATGACTGTGCATGTGTTAGCATAGGAGCAACACTAACTTTCGTGATACAGAGCCAACCCAGGTTTAAAACCAGTATAAAACTATATAGGTTTGTGGTAAATAAGACTAGTTTTATTCTAGTTTCATCTCCTTTAAAGGGATTGTTCACCCTCAAATGAAAAATCATTATTACAAAGCATTATAACACTTTTATTTCTACTATTAAACATAGGAGATTTTCAAGATGTTCAATTTTTGCACAATTAAAGGGATAGTTTACCCAAAACTGAGAATTGTAATGTCATCTACTCTCAGTTTGCTTCTCAACGTTCTTCTGTTAAACACAAAATGAGAGATTTTGAAAGCTGGAAACTTTCAAAATATCATTTTGAACTAAAGCTGGAAAGAAACCCAGAAACCTGTAACCTATGACTTCCATGCTATTTGTTTTTCCTACGATGGATGTCAATGGTTACAGGTTTTCAACCTTCTTCAAAATACATTCTTTAGTGTTCAACAAAAGAAAGAAACTCATAAAGGTTTGGAACAACTTGAGGGAGATCAAATAGTGAGTGAATGTTCATTTTTGGTTGAACTTTCCCTTTAAAGTGAATAAAGAATTCAGTATACTCAGGGCAAAGTACTTTTTTCTTTGTTTGGGGTAAAAAGAAGTTCGAAATACCTACCTAATAGCAGTTTACTGTTGGCAAACATCCCAACAAAACCCACACTCCTAAGAGCAGCGTTTAGATGAATATGCAGTGATGTTCTGTACTAATGTTCTGTTCTAAATCAAATGCTTTAAAGTTAATTCAATGAATTTTCTTTTAAAATCTGATCTTTACAAGAGCCAAAAATGTTCAATATGCTTATGCAGAGATGTGTATTATACAACATCGTGTCCTAAGATGACACTTTAACACGCTCAGTGCTGTCCCGACTGTTACACTAAAAATCTCTCCTTCATCAGTGGCACACAAGCAGTATGAGAAACTCTGAGCGTCATCTCCGACTGTACTGCTAAATTAATATTGACAGCAGCTTCAGGGATGGGAAATCATTCTAATTCAGCACTTTTGCAGATGAAGGGTTTTTCAGTACAGATTTAAAGCTTCGCCTTGATGAATGTTCCCGTTTTCATTCCCATCAATATGTTTTTCTCAGCGAGCTAACCGACTGTGTCTCTTTCTCTATGTGCGATTGACACAAGAAAGCAAGTAATGTGCTTGAGCCTTCCCCTCCAGAACAAGTCCACTCGCTGACATTTTGGTCAATACAAATCCTATCACGTCTCGCACGTAACCATGCGTTTCGGTTTCTTCACTGCAAAAAGAATAGCCATCTAAATATGAGAAATAGATGATGGATTTAAGAAGATACAGACTAGAAATGAGACAAATGTAAGCCTTGTAAGGTAAGATAATTCTACTTGGAAAGATTTTTTGAAATAAAAAAACTTTCCCAGATTTTATTAAAGAAAAAAATGTCTTAAAAGTACTAAAAAGTACACTTATTCCAAGCAATGCATTTACACTTTTTATCTTAACACTAGCTTGCTAATTGCTTTTTAAACAGTTTGCTTTTTTTATTTTGTGTAAAAAGGTTGTAAAACTAAAGTTACCAAACTGGAGAACTCCTCTTAATTTAAGAATTGTCATTATACAAATATTAATAGTTTTGTGTTCAATCCACTTAAATGTGTAACTTAATTCTTTCATGTTGTCCCAAGGCAAATTGATTGTGTGGAATACAGCATTTTTTTGCAGTATTTGGTGTTTGTTTAAAGTACTTATTTAAAATGAGCTGAAACAACACAATTCCCTATGTTTTTTTAGGGACAACTTAATAGTTTTGTTTTCAATCCATTTAAATTTGTAAAAACTATTATGTTAAATTAATAATTTCATGTTGTCCCAACTTAAATCGGTTGTGTGGAACCCAGCGTTTTTTACAGTATTTGATGTTTGTTTAATCAACTTATGTAAAATGAGCTGAAACAACACAATTATTGATATTTTTTAGGGACAACTTAATAGTTTTGTGTTCAATCCACCTAAATTTGTAAAAACTATTATGTTAACTTAATTCTTTCATGTTGTCCCAAAGCAAATCGATTGTGTGGAACCCAGCCTTATTTACAGTGTGCACTCAAAAAATATATATATTTAATGTTTGTTTAAGCTGCTTATTTACAATGAGCTGAAACAACACAATTCTTGATGTTTTTGGGGACAACTTAATAGTTTTGTGTTCAATCCACTTAAATTTGTAACTTAATTCTTTCATGTTGTCCCAAAGCAAATCGATTGCGTGGAACCCAGGATTTTTTTTACAGTATTTGATGTTTATTTAAACTACTTATTTAAAATGAGATGAAACAACGCAATTCCTCGTGTTTTTTTAGGGACAACTTAATAGTTTTGGGTTCAATCCACTTAAATTTGTAAAAACTATTATGTTA
>CAIGQQ010032765.1:16846925-16918547 GCA_903798035.1 Danio albolineatus
GAAAATGAATGTATTATTATTATTATCATTATTATTATTATTATTAGTATTATTATATACTGAATCTGATAGATGCTGCCTCCAATAAAACATTTTCATTAAGTTTTTTTTTGAGCAATGAGACAAAATTATGTTCTGGGCTAATCAGCATTACTGTATATATGCTGATGACAGAATTGAACCTAGAACTTCCCTTTAACATCTCATCAGTTCTTGTGTGCTCTTTTCCCCCCCCATTGTTTCTTTCCTTCTCTCTTTATTACTATTCATCAGGGACTGGTTTCTCAGACGCGGTAGGCTGCATCTCTCTCTCTCTCTCTGGTCTCTGGGCGCATGCAGGGCTTGATGATGCACGGCCCGCTCTGATGCTAACAGCCACTTGATTGATGAGGGTCCTTTCCTAGGAATAAATAGTTAGCAGCAGTCCTGGGTTCTATTGATTTTTGTGTCTAGGTGTGTTTCTCTGTGGCCCTAAGCAGCTTTGCAGAAGGTACTAGTGTGTGTGCGTGTGCTCGTATCAGTGTGTGAAAGCCACACCTGTCTCTCTGACAGATAACAAACGCTGCAGTTTTCCCGCTCATGTTCGGATGACATCCCGCTGAGCAGGGAGAGCCGAGGATCATGGGTAACAGCCCTCCTTTAGGACGGGAGCTGAATGCCTGATTAAGGCGAGACACTGCAGGCTAAAACTGATTATTTTTTTGTAATGCAGCAGTCAGTTATGAGATTTTGGCCTATTGGGCTTTTTTTCAGTATAATATGAAGAAAACATGACAAAAGTGTTTCTTTTATCGTACTTCTGGAATTTGCAGACACAAATTGATAATGTACTACATATTTAAAAGCCGTTTCCACAAGCATTGAGTCATAAATGTCCACTTCAACAGCACTTACATACACCAATCTTCTTAAAAACAAATGCTGGATAAGTTGGCGGTTCATTCCACTGTGGCGACCCCAGATTAATAAAGGGACTAAGCTGAAAAGAAAATGAATAAATGATTATAGTCAGAGGAATAATAACGTGGCAGCATGGTGGCGCAGTGGGTAGCACAATCGCCTAATAGCAAGAAGGTCACTGGTTTGAGCTCCGGCTGGGTCAGTTGGCATTTCTGTGTGGAGTTTGCATGTTCTCCCCGTGTTCACGTGGGTTTCCTCCGGATGCTCCGGTTTCCTCCACAGTCCAAAGACATGCGCTACAAGTGAATTGAATAAGCTAAAGTGTCTGTAGTGTATGTGCGAGAATGCAAGAGTGTATGGGTGTTTTCTGGTGTTGGGTTGCAGCTGGAAGGCTATATGCTGTGTACAACTTGTACTGGATAAGTTGGCGGTTCATTCCACTGTGGTGACCCCAGATTAGTAAAGGGACTAAGCCGAAAAAGAAAATGAAGGAGCAATCACGGTTTCGCGGTTATGATTATTATGCATTCATTAATTCCCAAACACTATAGTTTAGAAAATCACAAACTCCTTACATTTTAAAGTGTCATTTATTGCGGCTAATGATAATTATAAAATAATTAAATAATAATAAAAAACAAAAAATAGTCCATTTCTCTTTAGACTTATAGATAAGTGAAAAAAAGTTTTGACATTTAAACATAAGTTATAATTTTACACTGAAAATAAATGCCAGAACAATAAATAAATGAATGAAGGAATGAATGAATGAATGAATAAGTAAATAAATAAATAAATTAATTATATAATTAAGTATTAAAAAATAGTATTTTTATATTGTCAGTCTAAGCTACATATAAGCTAAGTATTTTTATTTCCCTTTTAAAGTGAACAAATGATGCAGTCAAATGCTGCTGAACTTTTGTCTGAAAGGCACTTTTGATCAGCTTTATTCCAAAATTGTTTGGTATTTTCACTTTGTGTTTTTTTTTATTTTTTTTTATCTCTTTAGGGTAGAAATGTGTATATTCCATGCAAAGTATGAAGCTGATCGGTCAGTTCTTGTCACGTGACGAGTGCTCCTGCGCCATTCTTTCAACTAGATATGCCTGGAGTGTGAGCGCGTCACACTGTGCACGTCGCTCCCAATACAGTATGTGCAAAAGACGCAGTATGCGTATGAACGGCCCTTAGTTAATAGCCTCAACCCTAGTTAATCCAGCGTACGTGCATATAAGCCTCAGCGTACAAGCTCGGAAACTTAAACTAGCGCACAGTTGGCATCACTTTGTTTAGCTGCTGCAGTTTTGTTCCATGCAGAAGCGCAGCGTTGAAAAACCTTTACGATTAATTAACTGTGACAAATTAAAGAGCTGTTAATGGTGAAAGTGTGTAATCCTTAACGTTATATACAGTATGTGGTATTTTATCCTACAAAAAGTGTGAAAAAATTGATCTCAAAAAGTTGACTCTTCTATTAAAAATAAATGAAACTAGAATTTCGAACCTGACTTTTTTCAATATTCAGATTTTTTTGCATATATACTGTATATGCAAATTAGTGCATATATAATTAAATAATGCCTCATTTTTATTATTGTTTTATATTTAAACATAAGATTTTAGAAAACTTATAATACAAAAATGTTTGAATATAATCAGTCAACTGGTGAAATATGGTGATATCTATTAGATTACTTATGTTTTTATCCTGTATGCCCGCCCGCCCGCATTGTCTTGCAATAAAGAGATAGTTCACCCAAAGCAGAAATTATTCTCACTATTTACTCTTCCTCAAGTAATTCCAAACCTTCATGACTTTCTGTTTTCAGTTGAACACTAAATAAGATACTTTGAAGCATGTTAAAAACCTGTAACTATTGACCTCCATATTAGGAAAAACAACCACTATGGAAATCAATGAATACGTTTTTGAGCTTTTTTCAAAATATCATCGTTTGTGTTCAACAGAAGAAAGAAACTCACACAGGTTTGGATCAAGCAAAGGGTGAGCAAATGATGACACAATTGTATTTTTTGGGTGAACTATCCCTTTAAAGATGTCGCTGCAGTGGAGGCGGTGGGCCAGAGATGCGACTCTCGCTCTGCAATCATCCTCATCATCATGGCGGGGGGGTTTTGAGGAGCGAGGGTGATAATCTGTGTGGAGAGAGAGAGAGAGAGCTGAATGAAGGTGGTTAGTATCGATCAGAGCTCAGGTGATTGATCTTAAGGCTCTGATAACACCTTCAGTGCCGCCCCGTGATCTGCAGGGAGGAGGGGGACGCCTCATATTCCCACAGCCCTATCCATCTTTCAGCTCTTCTGCTCTCATCTCGCCCTCTGCTTGCTCCATTATCTCCATCCTATCACTCTCGCAACATCTCACTCTAGGGGAGATTGATAAGGAAACACAAAATAAATGAAAACATTGTGTTAACTGAAGAAAGGTCAGAACCATGCTAAAACTTAAATAAATGAAGTAAAATTATGTCTATTATGTAATATCTACTTTTATACTATTGATATACTGTCAATAATATTAATATTTAATATTATTTCATATGGCGCCATGGTGGCGTAGTGAGTAGCACGTTCGCCTTACAGCAAGAAGGTCGCTGGTTCGCGCCTCGGCTGGGTAAGTTGGCATTTCTGTGTGTAGATTGCATGTTCTCCCCGTGGTTGCGTGGGTTTCCTCCGGGTGCTCCGGTTTCCCCCACAGTCCAAAGATATGCAGTACAGGTGAATTGGGTAAGCTAAATTGTCTGTAGTGTATAAGTGTGAATGAGAATGTATGAATGTGTTTCCCAGAGATGGGTTGTGGCTGGAAGGGCATCCGCTGCGTAAAACAAATGCTGGATAAGTTGGCGGTTCATTCCGCTGTGGCGACCCCGGATTAAGAAAAGGACTAAGCCGACAAGAAAATGAATGAATTATTTTATATTAATTAATTTTGTTTTACAAAATACTTAATAATAAATAATAAATTATTTAATTAGGGATGTGCTGATCATGTTTGTTTTTGCCCTAGAATCCGAGTCATTTAATTTTGAGTATCGACCAATACCGAAACCCGATCCGATACTTTAATAATACATAAAAGAGATTAAAGAAGAGCGAAAAAACAGATCCAGGATGCTCTTTATTGTTTTATTTTAAACACCTTTTTATCATTCGACAACTCTGATAACAAACAGAGCACTTCTGTGAGGTAGGTTGAACAATCAAGTAATAGATAGCAGAAAATCTTTAATCCCTCTTGGAATCCCAAGTTTACACATCTCACTGTTTGCTATGGCAATCATCAACCTATATTATGCCTCCAGACCCCAGACAGGTTGTTGCTACTGTAGATCAAATACGGTTGCAAGAATTATTGTAAGTTAACAAGAATTATCAGTAACACTTTATTTTGATGGTCCATTTGAGTATTAGTAGACTGTCTACTTAATATCTGTTGATAGAGACATTCAACAGACATTTAACTGACTATAAGAAACTTTGCAAGTACATGTCAACTTACACTAACTTACACTAACCTAACCTCTAACTAACCTAACCTAACCTCCACTAACCTAACCTTACACTAGCCTAACCTCAACCCTAACCCCAACCTAACAGTCTACTTATAATCTAATGAGAATTAGTTGCAGTGTAACTTTATTCAACAAACAGACTAACAAAATAAAGTGTGACCGAATTATCTATATTATTTATTAAATTTCCCATTTATTGTGATTTATTAACATCTACCCCAACCCTAAACCCAACTGTTACAGTATTGTAAAAACAGTAGTTTCAAAACATTTCAATATGGTCAGAATTGCTATGAAATTTATTGGACTAAAAACCTTTACCAGCACTCAGACTCAATACGAATAATGCACTTTGAATGAAGCGAAAAAAATTCTGAGCAATCCATCTCATGTACTCTTCCCATGTTATGACCTCTCGCCCTCTGGTAGAAGATCCCTACAATGTAAGCAGAACAGGCCCAAAAACTCTTTATTCCAGTGTCAATAAAACTGTTAAACACTAATCAGTGATGCGTATGTCTATGTATGTGTTAATGTATGTGTTAATTCTTTACTGCTATGCTGCAATGCTCAATAAAAGTATACAAACCAACAAATTATAGAAATCTTGAATTATTTTTTAAGTCATACTTAAATCTTTTTTATTATTTGATAATTTACATTCCCTCATGTGCAGCAAGATTTTGAATGTGTCAAACAGAGGCTACTCAGCTGAACCTGCATAAAAACCTGGTGATCAAGACGAGAACAAAATGTCCTGTTACAGTAATTAGGACAAAAGCCCTTATCACAAGAGATTTAATAACATTCTTTTCTCTTTTTTTACCGCTCAGGTGGACCTGCACTTCCTGAAGGTCCTGACAGGCATCGCTACACAGGGTGCAGTCTCCAAAGAGACACACAAGTCCTACTTCGTCACCACCTTTAAGCTGGAGGTCAGCACTAATGGAGAGGACTGGATGATATACAGATTCGGCAAGAACCACAAGGTACGATAACATGGGTGTTCTTCCTCTTACCGTGAAATGTGTAAAACTTTTAAGTTCAGACAAGGTTATATTGCTGTTTTATTTGTTACCAGCATTTTATCCAGTATTTATTTACTGTGGCGCTGGTTTATCTGCATATGTCTTATGCACCTTAAAGGGATAGTTCACCCAAAAAATGTAAAAAATCCTCACAAGTCATTCTTAATTTATGAATTTCTTTCTTCTCTTGAATTCGAAACAAAAAATTCTGAAGAATGTTGGAAAAAATCAGCCATTATCATCCATAGTAGGAACAAAAGTACTATGGAAGTCAATAGCTGATTTTTTTTGTTCTATCGTTCTTCAGAGTATCTTCCCTCATGTTCAACAGAACAAAGAAACTCTTGGAGCAAGGGGGGATGAGTAAATGATAGCAGCTTTTTTTATTTGTTACCCCTTTAAAGCATTTGTCAATTGCAATTACTAAATTAGTACATCTAAGCATCTACTGGCACTTTAAGAGTCAAAAAGGTGGTCTGTTGCCAGGAAAAACCAAATGAATACCTGTGGCTCCTAACAATACTTTAAGATCTTATGAAGATGAAACAGGGCTCTTTGCTAGAAAAGGATATGGATTAAAGGAAATAAAGTTGTAAATAATGTTCAGTTTCTCACACAGATAGATCGTTTTACTTCATTAGACCTTCATTAGACCTTAGAAAGTATCATCAGAAGCCATGGTAATGAATTTTGTGTGGCCTGTATGTGCTTTGTCCACTCTCAGCCGTTTACTTGGGTTTTATAACCGCTCTTTTCTGCAGTGACTTCATTCTCCAGACTGATGGGACGAGCTAGACAGGACTGTATTACTCACAATCTGAGTGAACAGACAGATTTAAAGGTTTGAGTGAAAGCAAAGTGAGGGGAGGTCAGAAAAAGGAGAGAGCTGAAATGAGTGAGAAGGCCTGTGTAAAACTAATCGCCCCATGCTGAACATGTTTCTAATCTTCAGTTATTAACAAATCCCCTGGAAATCCTGTATGCAGTTGATTGCTTAACAGGGGAACATGTGAACGCTCTGATGTTAGTGCGATGATTTTGGAAGAAGCTGTAAAATATCATCAGTCGCCACTGAGAATGAAACAGCTCTGGGCACCATCAGCTGGTATTGGGGTCTTTCGTCCCGGAGCCCCTACTGGAAAAGCCTCAGGCTTTAATCTTCCTGAAAATCTCTGAGGCCTTAATGTGCTCATGTTTTTACGGCTTTGGTTTCAGTTGGCCTAAGCTTTGTTAAGACGTCTCGCTGTGCTGGAATGGGAGATTCGTGCCTTATGGGAGGCATGACCGAGCAGTGTCCATTTAGAAATGGTGCTATTAAATAATGTCCTATTTATGCATGTGCCTGGAAGAAATGTATTTTTATGTTGGCAGCTATCTACCAACATGCCTGCAGACCAAATGCATTCAGGCATGGCGTTTTTAAATAACACCAATCACTGTTATGTAGATTTACAGGAAATAGGGTGTCTGCAGTGCAATGAGTATGTAAACTTGCAGTACTGTAAATGGGTTTGTATGTGAGTGTCATGTAGAAACGGGCTGTGAGTCAGCAGGTTATTATTTTTGGGAGCTGTGTGATGATGGTTTGGGTTGATTGCACCACATCAGGCTTTCATCGGTTTCAAATGATTGTGCTGGAGGTGTGTGTGTGTGTGTGTGTGTGTGTGTGTGTGTCTGGTCCAGAGGAAACTGAGAGATTGTGTGTGTTTACGGACAAACAGGGAGAGCTACTGAAGAGATCACTGTGGGCTTTTGGCTGATAGTCTCATTGTGAGTGTGTGTGTGCGTGTGTGTATTTGGTGTAAGTGTGATATCAGCCGAGCTGGGCTTAATTTCTCAAACTGCCTCAGTCGCTGTGGCGGTTCTTTCAGTTCAAGACTAGATTACCTTCTGCACACTCATTCAGCTGCTGCTGCTAAATCAGATCTGATAAGATCACACACACACAGCTCTTTTCCAGAACTTTACTGTGTGCTGTGTGTGTAGGCAGCCACAGTATAAGGAAGCATCATAACTGAGATGTAACTTCATATACTCTATAATGCAAAAACAGCACATTTAATATCCTCTTTTAACACCAGAACTACAGAGAGAGTCATTTTGGTCATTTTTTACATTTTGTAATTTTGTAGCTTTGTTAAAATGAAACATATATCTATAGTACCATGTCTTTTCATAAATGTGTTTTATTCTAACATAGTTTTTTTTATTAAAATGGCAAAACAGAATAATAAAATAGTTCAGATTGCTTCAAATAACTGCATGAGTTTCCACATCCGCTGCTTTTTCAGTGCCTTTGAATGTGCATGCCTCTGTTGCCTAGCAACTTTCTGCAAACAAGAACATAACTTTTCGATAGCAAAAACATGACTTTACTTTAGACATGGCATTAAAATAACATATTCATTGCTGTGAAAAAAAAAACTTTGGGGGCAGTCTGGTAACTCATAAACAGTTTTATTACTAATGTGATCATATTCATAAGGCAATAAAATTTGACAAAAAACATTCAAAGCTTAATTCTAAAATCTCAATAGAAGCTTTACAGTTAAATATGACATAGTTGTAATAATATGTATAGTTTATCATGTCATAATTTTGCCAAGCACGATGCGATCCTGGATTAACATATGTTGATCCTGGAACATCATTTTTGTTCGAAATTGTAATCCATACCTATTCCCTACCCCTAAACCCAACCATTACTCTAAATTATTCCCAAAATAAGAGGGGAATAATAGTTGGATAACAATCATGTCGAAGTGCATAAACCTAACCGTAAGCCTAAACTTAACATAAACGGTAAACATATCCGACAATTCTGATTGGCTGATTGGAATTTTGTTTTAGGATCAACATAATTAACATAATTCCAGGAACATGTCCTACTTGGCGAAATCAGGTTGGCAGAATAGTTTCAGAGATTCACCCAGCCAGAACTGGGTAATGCAACTACCAGAGTCTGGGGAAAACTAACAAACAAGTTCAACTTAGTGGTTGGGTAAAAAAAATATACCAGCATTTATTGCATCCTGCATCTTGACTTATTTGCCACAGTGATTTTTACTGTGCTACATTCTGGGATTGCCACCACTGTGAAGAACACACACTCTAGGTCGCCACATCCCATCGTTGAATCAAATAAGGACATGTACATGTTTTAATCCAACACATTTCAACGCCATATTTGAACCAATGTTGGCTTACAACAACCCAGCATTTTTTTTGTGCACATGATTTATGCCGACAGCTAGCTCACATGGTCGCCCACTGAAGCTAAGCACGGGAAGAGGTGCTAGTGAGTCCAGCAGGAGGTGCTCAACCTGCAGTCTGTGTGGGTCCTAACGCTCCAGTATATCAATGGGGACTCTATACTGCTTAGTGGGTGCCGTCTTTTCAACGTTAAATCCTGACTCTCTGTGGTCGTTAAAAATCCCAGGATGTCCTTCGAAAAAGAGTAGGGGTTTAACTCTGGCATGCTGGCCAAATTTGCCCACTGACCTCTGTCCATCAAGGCCTCCTAACAATCCCCATATCATAATTGATAACATAAATAACTCCATAAATAACTCTTTCTCCTCTCCACCAATCAGCTGGTGTGTGGTGTGTGGTCTGGCGCAATATGGCTGCGGTCATGTCATCCAGCGCTTTGAGTGTCCAGAAAAGCGCTAAATAGATGTAAGGAATTATTATTTAGTGACTTTTATAATTTCAGTATATTTATACCTTTGGAAGAGCCAGTTAAATTGGGAGACCTTAAAGCACTGTGTGTTTTGGAACAGAACTACAGATTCCCTTCTCTTTCCTTGGAAGCACAGCACAGTACACACCAATGACAGAAACACATGCATATACAGTTGATCCCACAACTGTGTGGTTTCCGCACTCTTCCTCCTGAAACCATATCTGATAAAGCCATCAATGTAATGGCGGAACAAGCTATGCTTTTCCACCAACATATTGTTTCAAATTGCAAGGAGGTCAGAAGGTCCCAATCCCATTCCCACTGGTGGGGGAAATGAGTTGGTCCCTCATGCAATGTCCCACACCTGCTCCTAAGGTCAACATGACCGTTCAAAGCAGCCAGGTCATTGACCGAGATCATTATAAAACTCTGGTAAATTCCTTGCTCGTTTAACAGTACCATCAAGGAGTTTTTTTATAGAGAAAGAGAGCATATGGTTTGTGTGTTAGAATGTAAAATCCCAAAGCAGAGCAACGGAGTGCACTGTCATGGGAGATGACATCAGCTCAGACTTCAAAACAGCAGCCTGACATATTCGTCCATCTCTGCACATTCCTTCACTTCACATGGAGCGCGTGGATAATGGAAGACCGATGCCAGATCCCAAGAGGAGCCCTCTGTTCTTTAGGAGTGTACCGCTGAGGGTTTAACCTTTCGTGATGTCATCGACTGGAGAATAGATGCTCTTTGAGTCGAGTCGACTACATGAAGCCAAGCCATCGTGCGTGACGGTGGAAGGTGTTCAGTGAATCGAGGAGACCGCTTCACACACACTCAAACAAAAATACACGCTTACCTGTCGTGTAAATGTGGTTTTCATTCACTGTGACAAATGGTGCTTTTGGAGGAAACATTTACACCTCTGAGGGTCATAAAACATACGGGTCTGGTCTTACACTTACAGAGTACAGATTCCAGCTTGACTTAAAGCAGCAGTGTTTCATTGCTTTGTTGATATTGTCACCAAAATAGAAGTAGGAGTAAATTATGGAGGTTTTGTTCCTTAAAAAATTATATATGACTTTTCCATTAACATTTGGATTATTGAATTTAATTCATCTTTATTTCTATAGCACTTTTTACTATGTAGATTGTGTCAAAGCAGCTTTAACATACTGTAGATGTAGTTGTAGTAAACTGCTTCAGTTCAGTTCTCACAGTTGAAGTTCAGTTTAGTTTTGCTTGGTCACACATAGCAAAATTTCTCTGGCCCACACAATCAGCATTTGCTTGGCCCACATGCTGCAGTGAATTACGGTACATGACTGGACCAAGTCTGCCTTCCATACAAGGAGCAAACATGGACCATATCTGGGTCAAGTCTTAGCCAAGTTGCTAACCCATACCTGTGTCACGATCACCAGCGATCCAGCCTGTGCAGATCGCTAGTAAACACACACATGTCATGAACTACAAATCTGCTTGTAATGGACTACAGATCCAGAATCAGAATCAGAATCAGAAAGAGCTTTATTGCCAGGTATGTTCACACATACGAGGAATTTGTTTTCGTGACAGAGCTTCTACAGTGCAACAGAATTACAGAGACAAGACAAAAAACAGATAATAAATATATTCAAAAAAATAGAAGTAAGTGTTAAATGCAAATATACAAATGGACAAGTGTATGTACAGGTGTATTACTATATACAACATTATATGTGCAGCTGTTATGTGCAAATTGGCATGTAACACATGTAACCAGTCATGCAACACACACAAACACCATGAACTGATTACCTGGACTATAAAATAACCACACAAACACACAGTCATTGCTGAGTCTTGTTAACCGTATATTTGTGTAGTCCAGGTAATCAGTTCATAGGAGTATAATCAAATAGTGACTTGGAGGAGGTGTTTGTGTGTGTTGCATGACTGGATCTGTTGTCCATTACAAGCAGATTTGTAGTTCATGAGATGTGTGTGTGTGTGTGTGTGTGTGTGTGTGTGTGTGTGTGTGTGTGTTTACCAGCAATCTGCACAGGCTGGATCGCTGGTGATCGTGACAAACTGGGCCTGAACTGGGCCAGACATGTTGGTGTTTCACTACTGCAATGAATTTGATAGACCCATGAAGCATTTTGCTTTATGGCCGCACTTTTTCTCGAAGGAACCTGATTGGTAGAATTATTTCTTTATTCAAAAATAATTTATATGTACTTCAAAAGTGGGTCAAGATAGGCCAAACTTATGTGGCCCACATATACATTTTAACATCTGGGCCAAATACCACATTTTTTGATATCTGGCCAGGTCTTGAGTGCCGCCTGTAAGACGGTGCCACCTCTGCCAAACCCGGGCCAATTTAGGCCCACATGCTGTAAGCCAGTGCTGGACTAACGCCTGCTGTGCCAGCTTTATGCCATGTATGGGCCAGAATTCTTTGCTACCTGGGGTGTTATGTACTGTAAATGTCACTGCTGAAAGCCCCACAAGTCCCAAAACCAAGCAAGCCAGTGGCGACAGTGGTGAGGAACTTCAATCAATCCATCAGATAACGTTTTTCTCTTTAAGATAATATTCACAGATAAATGGCAGAAGTAAAAAGCTGAAGATAGGCTGTAAACAAACTAAACCACTTTCTAGAAAATATTGATATAAAATCTATTATTTGGAAAGTTTAGAAACATGTTCCCAAATGTACGTTGTCTATAATTGTGGACTGAGCAGATGAGCTTTTGTGTTTGGCGTGATGCTCGTCTATAGTACCTTTTAGCCACTTGTTACCAACCACTTTTAAGTCAAGTAAAAGCTTTTTGAGTGGGGAGTTATCGACGTGTTTTGTCATCAAATAAAACATGAAAGGTTCTTGAGCTTGAACCAAACATTATTACAGACAAAAAAAATGCCATTAAAAAAAGACTGACTCTTCAGACCGGACATTTAAAGATACTTATTTCCAGCTTTTCTGGACTCTTTCCTACAGCACTCCATTGATCAAAAAAGATCATCCTACACAGTCCTTACAGTTGTTTGTGTGCATTAAACCGGGAGAGGAGAAAGTGTTTCAACAGAAATTTCCAGGTTTTTTTTTTTTTTCCCCCGAATCACAGTGGGAAGGTAAATCGAGGAGGGAGGGCTTCCACATTCCAATCTCTCCAACTCAATCTCACATGCAGACTGGGAATTAAAAGGAAAGCAGGAACCAAATCAACATTCTGCAGTTTTTCTGATTAGGATTTAGCCAGCCATTGTAATCCAATTGTGATGATATTGTAAACTGAATAAGCTTTTTTTTTTTATTTCACAACCTGCAGATTCGCACCCTTGAAGTTTTTAATTAACCCGTAATATTTTGTCACCAGTATTTAAAACTCGTGACACATCACATGCACTACTGAACAGCAAACCCACCAAATTTGGCCACAGTGTTCAACAGCGTACCACATTCATCCATGACAGCAATGCATACATCCAAGAGCCGCTAGGATACTGGACACACACCATGAGTATACGAATGAGGAAAACCTGACACATCAAGTTGTACTTCATCTAAAGCCCTTTTGAACTTTATAATACTTGTATAATTATTCTACACGCGGTTTCTCTGACCTCACATTAATCGAAAGCCTACAAGGAATATTTGTACTTACAAAATAATTTGTCACAGGACTATTCTGGTCTATCTCTCTCCGCGTTTCCTCCTCCTCTGAGGCTGAGCCTGCACTGGCCTGCCGCCAATTGGAGCCCGGCTGCTCTGTCAACATCTTCATCTGGGCCGTGGAGGTGTGGGAGAGAGCAGGAGAAGGGCAGAGAGAGAGAGTAATGACTCAAACAGAGCTGTGAACGCTGACCACATTTCCCAGCGGCCCCATCAGTATGAGGGAAAAAAAGCATGGCAGCTAGCCAATGCAAAGCAGTGAGACATGGAAGGGCCGAAAGACAAAAAGACAGGCAGGCAGAAGGATGGACAGAGCAGGGAATGCAGCACCTCTTTCATCGCCCATGATCCCTGGTGCCGCCATGTGGCTTTTTGTTACCCAGCCCAAGCTCGAGGCACTGTGTCCACTTATATGTGACAGCAAGTTTTCTCTTTCTATATTACATTGAAAGTGACAGCAACTTGCAGGAGTGTGTGTGTGTCCTCACCTCCCAAGAGTTCAATTTGGAGGATTTTTATTATTTTAGTAGGCCACCCTTGTGCCAGACGTTTGCATAATTCATATTCAGTTTTAGGGGGAATCTTCCTTACTAGGAACCTGTCCTGTTGGCCATTACTGAGGACCCCATTTAACCTTTTACTGTCTCTAGTGCAATGCACTAAATTACTTTGAGCACAAAACAAAACAATAACTATCAGCCACACCAAAATCCTAAGAAATTTAAATGTGGATGTTGCGATCCCAGACGAGCCCCCTTAATTGTTAATGAATAATGAATAAATATTCACACACCTATGCTTGTTTTCCTGCACTGATGGATTTCTTAGGAGTCTCTTCAATGTAAGTACTCCTGAACTGTCAGACTTAAATTTTCAATAATTTATATAGCAGTTCATCTACATCCGCCCCATTGATCTGTCTCTCTGTGTGTGTCTAGACAGAGAGCAGCACTGGGGCTGTTTACTCTGTCATAGATTGGACCTTTGTGCATATGTGTAAACAAAAAAAGACATAAGAGATCATTGTTTTTGTATCTTTGTATGTACACATTCTTTAATGCCTTCATCGTCTTTGATTCCATTGCCATTGTTTTGTGACAAAGATTGAATAATAGCCAGCAGTTGTGTGAAAATGGCAATGAAAATATGCTGTATGATCATTTAAGAAATCCCTTAAGCTTTTAAAATGGCCAATCGTCATCATTATCCTCAGTAACCATGTTTCATAGTCTTGGTTTTGTGTCTTTTATAGTGTACTATGTGGGATGGTTCATATTCTATAAAACATTTAATTGTTGAGTAATTCCAATGGCAATCTGATATGCAGAATGTGTATATTTAGCAAACTCTAATTTCATCTTTGTTTTGAGACACATATCTAATAAATATACTAATATATTCATTCAATTTATACTATATATATATATATATATATATATATATATATATATATATATCATAAAAAATATGGAATATAGGATTACACTTTAGTTTTATACCTCATTCTTAACTACTAGAGACTTATTACCTGCCTATTATTTAAAAAATGGCTGTTTACTTATATTTGCTAAATATTCTGCATGATCTTTTTCCACCCTAATCCGACCCAATAACTAAACCCAACAACTATTTTAATAACTATTAATAAGCAGCAGTTTTACATAATATTGAGGCTAAAGATGTTTTGTTAATAGCGTGTAATATATTGAGTAAAGTCTCAAGATTTGGATCAGCTTGTTCTCTTGTATTACATGTCATGTCCCGCTGACATCTTGTCAGTACACTGGCATATAACAACCGGCATCAGGTTCGAAACACTGTTCTCATGTCAGTCATTTTGCACATGTGGGTACAGCGTCTGAGCACAAGACAGACAGAAAACGAGAGAGCGCGATAGGAAGAAGTGAAACGAGTGCTTACTTTTACACAGAATGAAAAGAGGAAAGAATAGTCTCTCTCTCTTTTAACTGATGTTATAGAAGCGAAGAGTTCAACGCTCTTGGTATATTATTCTTCTATGATCAGTTTCAAAGCCATCTGCATGCTTCAATCCACAAGTGTAACACATTCTCTTTAGTTTATTCTTCGCTATAGAGCTGTGCTTGATTTTGCATGGGATGTGGAGTTTTCTGTTCTTTAAAAGTGAAGTGCAGTTCCAAAGCTACTGTTGATTTTATAGTATTCTATATTTATTATACTATATTTCAACCAATAAAAGTGCATTTAGTTGTTTCTTGCTTGTATGGTAACAGTGTTAGGTGTTGCACTACCATCTGTTGAAGTTGATAAGCATTGTCTTTAGTTTTATGTAAATGACATTGACAGTAAGATTTCAATTGTGCTCACAATAGTTTATTTCCTTAACTTTGGATTTAAATCTGGATAAGTCTGGATTTAAACCCATGTTTTTCTTTTTTTTCAGATATTTTTAGCTCTTTTATTTTATTTTTTTTATTTTCGTTTTTTTTTAGTTTGCAGTTTGTTCAAAATACGTATTCAAAATAAGCTGAAACAATACAATTCTTGAGTTTTTTGGGGGACAACTTAATTGTTTTATGTTCAATCCACTTAAATTTAAAAAATAAAAAAAACAAGTTAACTTAATTCCGTCATATTGTCCCAGCACAAATCAATTTTGTAGAACCCATCTTTTTTTATAGAGTGTAAAAAAAATGATGGGTTCCACACAATTTCTTTATGTTGTCCGAACACAAATCGAGTAAATTTAGCTTAAATCTATTTTACAAGAGATTGTGACAATGTGAAGAGATGATGCCAACCAGAGGACTTGTAGAGGTATCCATAATCCTGGACCAGGCCGTATCCTGAACAGATGCAGTGGCGCTCATGGAGAAGTGGAGAGCATGAGACCGAAGTCTCTGCATTGATCCCATGGGCCAGTCTAAACACCTGGCGGTGACCTACTCACACCTGCAGCTTCTCCACGATGGACGTCCAGCGTTCTCCAGCCCCTAGACTTCACTCCGCACAGGAAGTTTGGCCAGAGGAGAAATGGTCGTGCTCAGCTAAGTCTGGTTTCTCTCTAGGTTTTGTCCTTCACTTTCGATAAATGGTGAAGTTTGTTCCTTGCCTCTGTCTTCACTGGTTTGCTTGGTTTGGCATTTGTGGAGCTGCGCATTAATGGATTTGTTCTTCAGTGTTTGGATTTTTAGCTGTGAAAATTTAACGACACTGAACTAAACTAAACTGAACTTCATCTCTGAACACTGGACTGACGCAGTTTCAGTTTACTAGAACTACTATGTTAAGCTGCTTTGGCAAAATCTACACTGCGCTATAGAAATAAAGATGAATGGAATTGAATATAAGTGGATTGAACATAAAACAGTTAAGCTAACCCAAAAACATCTTAAGAATTGTATTATTTTAACTCATTTTAAATAAGTAGTTTGAAAAAGCAGCAGAAGCCTTTTATTTGAGTGTGTACAAGTACTACCTCTCCTGGTATTGTTGGCAAAGCAGAATAATATGTGTTTTGTTATCTAATTTTGCTCCTCAAATGAGCAAAAAGAAAAACACTACTTGCTGATTGACAGCCAATGAGCATTAGAGTTTTGTTAAGTATTTTGTAAAACACTAGTTCTACACTTGCAGTTTTTACATTTCCCAAGCCCTTCAGTGTGTGTGTAATATTGTTTATCAATATTTGCATAATTTGATTATGCTTTCCTCTCAGCTTCTCTGTGCATACCCCTCTGCATAGCAAAAAAAAGTGCATGTATCAAGCAAAAGATACACCAAGACTCCCATTTAAGTACAAAAATCATTGCCGCCTTTGACAGATGCCGCATACCTGATCCTCTCACAGGCTGCACGCTAGGAAACACTAGCAGCCATGCTGAAAGGAAACATGATATAAGTAACACACGCAAATGCATGATTCATGATCGTAATTTAGCATAAACCTTCCGATGACGGCAGTGTCCATTTGTTATGTCTCTGGCTACAGGCATGCACATGCACACGCTGAGAGTGCATCAATCAAAGATTACGCCTAGACTGCATAGTGAGAGAAAGTGAGATTATAGAAAAGCAGAAAAAAAAGAGGGAACGGGAGTGAGGGTGGCCTTGTGTCAGTAGACGGCCTATGACAGCAGGCTTGACAGCAGTTCTCCTGTTTCGGTGTGTGGGAGAGTCTGTCATTACCGGCACCTGTGTGTCTGTCAACACAACACCAGTCAGGGCCGATGTAGCTCAGGGATGCAAAGAAAACATTAGCAGGTGCGTGTGTGTTTTGGAAAGGGGGAAACAATAAATATATAGTTTGATGTCGCTAACACTCGCCATTTGAACTCCGCCAATCTCTGCTGCTGTCTGAATCTGGGTCTTTGTCATTTTTGTCATTCCTATGGCTTCTCCCTTAAAGGACCAGAGGGAAATCACCATTCTTCAGCTTCATCTCAGCCAGCTCCCTAACGTCCTCTCAGTAATTGGACTGCTCAATCCTGTTACGCTTTTTTAGCTTTTTTCCGGGCTTTTTGATCGTTTTGGCATCTTCATGGTTAATACTCTTCTCTTTGTGTTTTTGGAAGTTTATCTGTAATGAGCAGTGGGCCTTCTGTCTCAAATCCCATGCGACAAACATCTGTTCGTCTGTTATGATGGACTCGCAGCCTCTAGTTTTCTGCTGGTTTAGATTAAAATCGTCGGCCAATCACTGGCCAGGAAAGGGAGCCGCCCAGTCCATGGACAACAGTAAATAACAACTGACTGAGAGGTTGCTAAGCGGTCGCTAATGTGTTCTGCGGTTTCAGAAGTGTGTTGTGTTTACTGAGTTCGAAATGAAGACTGTGGCTGTATCTTCAATGCAAATCTATTGTCTGTCTTGCTGTAAGATTGATTAGAAATTGATAGAATTATTTGCTCAATAAATCACGTATCCTCCTTTATAAAGCATTTTCTCAGTAACTACAAGTCAATGTTGTTATTGTTAAAACTAAATATTCAACATCATATAAAATGCAGAAACAGAAAAGTTTAAAATAAATAACTAACATTCTTAAAAGTAAATTTGAAGAGTTCAGATGCAAAACTCCCTAAATCCATCAGACCTTTTTTTTGTAAAATGATAATTTTCTATCAGGCTCCTACACTCTGAAAACAAACGGTTCAATATAGAACCAAAAACGGTTCTATGAAGCAGACAATTCAAATTGTTTAAATTTATTCAATTCATTATACAAAATATTTTTTTAAATATTTAAAATTGCACCTCTGCATACTTTGCATTGGACAGCAAATCTACCTTAACAGTTTAATGGCATTCAACACTGTTATTGTAATGACTTCACTTTTATAAGCTTTTTTACTGTTTGAACAAATACAGAGCTTAACTTTCACACATCTCTAAACGGAAGAGAAATATATCACAATGCAGATGGAAACAATACACAAACAATCAAAACATCTATTAAATAACACTACCAATTTCAAAAAGTGGATGGTACCTGCATGTATTGGTCATCACAACATCCATTTTTATACATAATTTAATAAGAAACATCACTAAAACATTGCAGAATGATTAGACAAAACACTGCAAACAGCCATTCCACAACCTGTAGCATGTCCATGTCTGTCAGCCTCTCTTATAAGGTAAATAGTTTTGTCCATGGGTGGCACAGTGGCTCACTGGTTAGAACTGTCACCTCACAGCAAGCAGGTCACTGGTTCGAGTCCCGACTGGGCCAGTTGTCATTTCTGTGTGGAGTTTGCAAGTTCTCCCAGTGTTCATGTGGGTTTCCTCTGGGTGCTCCGGTTGACCCCACAGTCCAAAAGCATGTGTACGGTATAGGTGAATTGGCCATAGTGAGTGAATGTGTGTAGATCTATGAGAGAGTATATGGGTGTTTCCAAGTGCTGGGTTGTGGCTGGAAAAGGCAGATTAGTTGGTGATTCACTCCTCTGTGGTGCCTCTGATAAATGAGGAAGTATAAGGATAGCGAGTGAGTGTTGTCCATTGTAATACTGACACTTCAAGCCTTGGTGGAATCAGGAGAGCTGCTGAATCCTGGATGGTGTAGGACCTTTGGATTTCTGTAAAACAATATTTTAATGTTGAGTACTTTTAACCAATTAACATGTCATCAAATAGAATTACAGTTATAATCAATACAATTAAAGTGTGTGTGAGTGTGTGTGTGTGTGTGTGTTTGGGGCAAATAGTATGTAGTATAGTGTGTAGTTACCTTCTGCGGTTTCCTCTGCTGGTCCAATGAGACTGTCATGGAGCACTACCTTCTTTCCGTCCCTTTTTGGGCCATTTCTTTTAAAGATGTTTCTGTGTTCTTCACCAAGTTTTCTATGCAGCATCCTAAATGCAAAAAAACATTTTGTTTACTTCATGTGTAAGTTTCCAAATGACATATTTTCAGCAATACAAGTTTCTTAAAGTCATCATGGACGCAAAACTATTTGGCACACAATGTAACAGTGTTTACTCACAAGCTGTGGCACTCCAAGAAGAAGAAACTGCTCCATTAGTTCTGCAAACCCCTCCATAATCTGTGCTCTGGAAAAGGGTGTTCATTCGGTTCTTGACTTATGAGTATCTGGTGTCGCATTCCAGGTCCATCACAATCTGAGGTAGAAAGACAGCATTTTAGAGTGTGTAAATATGAATTTATAATACAGAATTAATCTACCTTTGGCATAAAATGTATTGAACTGAACTTGCCTTGTGTTAAGTTCCTCAGAGTACAGTTCACTTTCTTTTCATCCCATTAATTTGTTTCATTTTGCAAGATGATTGATGAGCTCACCACTGAAATCCTTTCATTTTTAAATTTGTTTTGCAGACATTGCAACAAGGTATCCTGTAGGCAAATTTACACTTTCTTTTAAAACATATTTTCTTTGCAGGACTTTTTAATAAGCAATGACCTTAATATTCTCACTGTACAAACAGCAGCAATAAGTAATAGAACATTTTTGTGATAAATATATTATTTCAGTACACAACAACCAAGTCTGACATATGCATGTTATAAAATACAATATTTACCAGGTGTCCTTGTTGATGATAATTGTGTCACAATTATGGATGTAACGCATGTCCTTCTTTAAGCTGGGATCCTTCCTCTTCAAAGCTACTTGTGTCCTGCAGACCAAGGTTACAATACAATGTTAAAGTCTTTTATAATATTCATTTCATAATACTTAATACAGTTTGTTTAGAATTAAAAGCAATAATACATACCGAGCACAAGATTTACGATGCAGTTCAGTTTCCAGGCTGTTTGAAGAAAAGAAAGATATACATTAAAATATGAATTTTAAACTTATTTAGCACAATATATACACATATGTAGCCTATATTTAACAAGGTTCAACATTTCACAATACATTTAGCCTGCATGTTTGTATGTCCTTCATAAACAACACCTGATCTATTATCTATGGATTATTAAAATATGTTTTGGCTTTAAAAGGTTTCAATAATACACTTAGCAATCATCACAATAGCGCGTGCATAGACTCGGGCGGGCGGGCGCGTGCATAGACTCGGGCGGGGCACGAGCGCGACATGCTCCCTTGCGGTTTTAATGCAGACTAGCCGGCGTGTACACTACTTTACAGAGTTTAGCCCGTGTTAAACTCGGCTGAACTCACACACGAACAAGCTGGGAGTACTCGTTTGTTCAAGGTTGGAGATAAAAACTGCACGAAAGCGGAAATCGGCTCATAAGAAGTTACCATTAAAAGAGCGTGCACGCGCTTCACGCTGCCTCTCAATGCCCGCCATCGAATAACGCACCTGTTTTATTGTTATTGATGTTTTAATTAATACTGACAAACAAATAAAGCGAAACTGTAACTTATTTCGAACAAAAAGCAGAGCAAAGTCAGCTTGACACAGATTTCTGAAGCGAAGGCTGTCGACAGAGACCATCAGAAACTTACAAGCACAGTATAAATCCATATTAACGTTACCCCTTATTCAGTCTGTCACCATATAACACAAGGGAAGAGAAACATCACCCCGTAATACAAAATTTTTCATTATTATAGTTTTAAAAGAGTAATAACGTACCTGAATGATGGAGCTGCAAAAGCGGAGTTCTCCTTTTCAAAAATTAACCGTCACTCTCCAGGCTCGTCACCACCAGTCCACAAATGAATGACGTCACCAGAGGGCTTTTTCATGATTATTAGTTTAAAATAATTTATTAAACCATAACAACACACTGTACAGTCTGAATAAACTGGTTATTTAATTAATTTCACAAAATAATTCGTCAAAAATGTTAAATATTAATCATATATAAATATTAGTTATATGGTAATGTACAAACCTGCATGAAACAAAAATCCCATCATACATTGATTAGGTTTTTGACCATAGCAGTCATTTTATTAGGTTTTGACTCAAAAAGCTTTGTCTCTCTGTGTTATAGCTTATTATTATTTATAATCTTTACTATATAATTATGTTATAAATCTCACATTATAGAACCATTTTAATCAAAAAGGTTCTTTGCACTCAAAGGGTTCTAAATAGAACCATTTTTTGGGTAAAAGGTTCTACTGGCCAAGTATAGAACCCTAGGGTTCTATATAGAACCTCAAGGAACCTTTTTTTTAAGAGTGTATAATTAGGTCCAGAATTTTCATGTCTATAATGAAAAGGTTATTAGCTAGTAAATAAAAAACCATTTTTCATAAATGTCACTTTTAACAATTCTTTGGTTTTTAACAAGGTAATCTAAGTAATCTTCTTTTGCGTAAAAAACAGCTAAATCAACTTGTGGTTTTATTTATATATTTATTTATTTATTTTGCAAAAAAACTCTAAATCCACTTGTCACCTATTGGGACAAGACAGTGTAATTAGTAAAAAAAATTACTAAAGATGCAATTAGAAATTATTTTACGAAACATCAAACACATTACGCAAACCATCCAAAAGTAAAAATACATAAATCTGTCAAGTAAGTGGCGGTTCATTCCACTGTGGTAACCCCTGAAAAACCAGGGACTAAGCAGAAGGAAAATGAATTAATGAAATCTGTCAAGTGAGTGCATTAATCAATAAAATTAAAATTGACATTAATAAATCTTCAGAATCTGTTGTCACTTCTGATATTTCAGATTTAGATTTAAAGTAGAGCAATGTAAACGTTGTAAACTAATGTTTCAAATAATAAAGTGTAAAAACGTTGTGAAACATCAATGTCTGTTCATTGTCCATCAATATAAAAGGCTTATCAGATGTATAGGTAAGTAATATAAATAATGTATAGACCATTTTGAGGGATGTAAACAAAAACAATGGTCCCAACATATTTCCAGTTTTACATTTTTAATTTCTATAGCTTCTGAGAATCCAAAAAGAGACACATGTTGATAAATAATGTTATGATAGCTGTTTTAACAGTAAGCTACAATTCAATTACCTCTTGTTACATGTTATGAAATAACAAGCATAAAATGTACATGGGCCAATGACATGACCACATCGAAATGGTCTATAGTTTTAAACATTATATTTATATTTAAAAAAAAACACAAGGTTGGCCTACTGGGCAAAAAGGGGACGTCTCTCAGACACTTTTTTAAATGCTGTCATTCATTCATTCTCACTATACTCATGGTCTTGGTCTCTTTTTCGTCTATTGTTTATCCTCATAGCATCCATGCAGAATAAAAGAACGGCATCTTGTTTAACTTTGTCTTTTGTGAAACAGTTGTCATTTAATGTATAGTAAATCGGACAAAGTCATCGTCACTGCGCAAAAAAAGTTGAAAAATGTTATGAATGCATGCTACACTTCTGACTGTACAGTGTTTTCATTTTCTTATAATGCAGTTTTGAGGTACGTTTTCATTTGCCATTCAGTGACAGTCGGACAGGCTCATGCAGTACATCGAACTCCATCTTTTAAAATCTAAATCGGAAGTTGAACAATCATCATAAAAGCCGGCGTATCATTGCGTCGTTACATTGAAAACATATGATTCGATTGGCGCATTAGAATTGGTTTTCGGGACATAGCTGCTTTTTGCTGTCAAAGGCAAGTGCCGTTTAGAGCAGAGATGCCCAAACTAGGGCCCGCGGGCCAAAGTTGGTCCATGGTAACCTTTGATTTGGCCTGTTATCCCATCTGAGAATGGTTTGATTGTGATTCCAAATTTATTGTTCCCATATTTGTTTGTTTTATTGTTGAGCTACAAAAAAGCTATCTGAAATTAAATGTTTAAATTTACATCATTTAAATTTAATCATATTTAATTTAAAACTTACGACAGATAGAGGACAATGCAGAGACTTTGGTGAGTGAATCAATTCAATGGCAGATTCTGCTTGTATTCAGCATTGAACTCCACTGTTTTATAAATATGATTGTTTATGTTTTTATTGGAATAAGTTATACTTTGAATCGTATTAACTTATGCAGTTTAGCGTTTAAAGTAAAGTTTTACTTTACTTTTTTATTATGAAAAAATTTAATTACACATGGCAGCTTAATGTAAAATAGTTTGTTATAGTTACCTTCCACCCATGGCTATCAATGATATTTGGTATTTGGCCCTTCATACGAAAAGGTTTGGGCACCCCTGGTTTAGAGGCTTTTGCAAGTTATTTCTGAATGTGCTGACACTGTGATTCTAAACGATTTTAAGCAAAAATATTTGCTGAACATATACTATGTGTCTAAAGCATTCACTCAATGTTATTAGCTCATTTTTAGCGGAAGTGGCGGTTAGCGGCTTTTGCATCTTAACTCTTCAGTTTTGAAAATGAATGTTAATTAGAACTAAACAGATGTCTTAAAAGCACTAATTTAAATTCCCTAAAACTACTGTGGACTGGTGCAGGAGTGACATTGCCATGCGTTCCCTCAAGATTTACCAATGAGGTTTTCAACTGTCTGTGGCAATAATAACTTGATGGTAATCTTAGCACTACAGTTTATGTTGTATGAAAAAACACTGAAGTATCGTTGACAGACACAGACCTTATTTCACTGATTAATTGGAAATCTCCATTAGAAAATCTTGAGGGAGCCCACATCAAATACTGTAATTATTCTGCATTCTGACATAACTGCATCACTCTATTAAAGGGAAAATAAAATAAAGCTTCATTTAAATCTTCAGTAGTATATAAATAATACTAAAATAACACTGCCACATGTATAGCTTTGGAATATTTCACAGGCTGAGAAATGTAGCTGAGTTTTTTTTTTTTTTTTTTTACTTTTTCGGAAGTGCTGGGTGTGTGTCAGGTTATGTCAATGAATCGTGAGAAATAGGACTCTCCCACACACTAAAGTAGTGATATATTACACACTGCTTGCCCCCGGTTGTCTCGTACGCACACACATGTACTCTCCTTGGCTCTCATACACTGCGCTGTGTTGAAAAACTTCACAGGCAGTGAAGGGCAAGGTCACACACTCCATCATGAGGTCATTAAACAAAAGCAGATTTTCTGTGATGCATGTCTGCATCTTCCTACTGACAACAGCTCCACACACTCCCTTTTTCTTCAGAAGTATCTTGCTCTCCTCACACACTTTTTCTAAAGGCTTGTCTTGTGTTTCTGCCACACCTTATTTGTGCTGCAGATAGCGTTTAATTTTCAGCTGGAAATAGAAAAATGTTTTTTGTTTTTGTTCACTTTTATTGGTTTGATTGCACTGTTAATTCACTCAGCTGATGATTCATAATAAAGCTAGTTTGGCATGCTGTCCTGGGAGAGAGCCCTGAGCTCATAAGATCCTCGAGCCCGGGGGTCCCTCCCCTTTGCAGGGCGAGAGGGGAGTTTGAGCTCAGGTAGATCTCGAGAACCCCCCTCCCTCCTTCTGCTTATAAATTGCTACGAGGTTATGCTGCTGGTGGAATTTGGGTATGGTGCTGATTTTTGTTAGTCAGTTTAGTTATGTGTCATGTTTTGGACTGTGGGAGGACCTGGGGAAAACCCACGCGAGCACAGGGAGAACATGAACTCCGCACAGAAATGTCAACTGGCTGGGTAGAAGCCCGAACCAAAGGCAATCTTGCTGTGAGGCAACAATGCTGGCCACTGGGCTGCTGTGCTACTCTATAGAGGAAAAGGGAGGAAAGGGGGTTGGGGAGAGGGGGGGCTGGGGGGGGGGGGGGGGGGGGGGGGATGTTGGTTTCAAGACAAAGATGACTAAGGTAAAATGCTTTGGTTATTTTTACTAAGTTGGGAATCATCTGATTGGTGGATCGTGCGTTAGCTTGACTCTGGGCCAGCCGTGTCAATCATAAGCACAGGATCCTCTCGACATTAGTTTATAAATAAACTTCACTTAGGGATGCACTGGAATAGGAAATTCTGATCTGAAAACCAACACCGAAAATACTTTTTTCTGATTATTTATTAATCAGAATTATTTAATATCATTTTTGAGACTTTTTAAATTTAACTCAATAAAAGTTATTGATTTCGTTCTTTGCTCAATGCAGCAACAAACCGGCCTTTGCATGGCACAATGAAATGAATGTGTTTCATAGCGCAGTGCTTTTCACTTCCTGTGTGAAAGCCACTTCATTCTTTGATTTATAGCTGGAGTGAGAGTGAAACCAGTGTGCTGACCATTAGGCTCATGTTTCTTTTTCAGGCAATAATATTTGGAGATCGAAAAGTACTCCAAATTCCTAATGTTAAAGTGATATTGTTTATTTAGTTAGTGTCACAGGCTCACTTAAAAACACACGGATCTCAAGAATTTATTACACGTATTTGTTTACAAAAAGCATTCACAACAGACACTGGAACATGAAAATGCAGGTAGGACAGGGAGTGGTGACAATACAATACTGGACAATGGAAAGGGGTACAAATACTCAAGGGTTCAAATACACAAGATATCATTAAACAGATTACAAAAAGGGGAGTAACAGAGGTGGGACTACTGGAATGGCAGGAAAACTGAACAAAAAGGAATCATGTGATGTAATGAGAAGGCACATTGAACACATGGGGAAACACATGGCATAAATACACAATGGCAATGTCTAGAACATTTAAATTGTGACAGTTAGATAGTTACAACAAGTACATTATTTATAAGCTTTCCATTGAAAAACAATAGACTATAATCACTGCTTGGGGCTTATAGCTTTAGAATGATGAACAATTTGTCAAGATTACTCATGTTCTGCTTGATTTAATCTATTTATAATGGCATTTCAGTTTTCCGGCATCCTGGCGCTGGTCAACAGGTCAATGCTGTGACTTACTGTATGAAATACGATATTGAATCTTTGGTCCCACTTTATATTAAGTGGCCTTAATTTGATACAATGTACTTTTTGTTTAAATACATGTTTTTACACTGTACTGATTGATTAAATGCCTGCATGTAATTACATCTGTGTTTAATATCTGCACTTATAATTACACTGTTGACCATCCCTTACACCTTAACCCACCCCTAAACCCATGCAAACCCGTCCCGAAACGTAGCCATATCTCACCTTAAAGGTTTTCTGCAATACATTGTGAACACATTAAATACATTGTAATCATTTTCTGATGTAAGTATGTTGTAGTTATTCCACTTAATATAAAGTGGGACAGAATCTTTTTCAGTTTATATATTTTAATAGTATTAAAAGCATTTGCACTTTTATGTTTCAAATTACAAAAAAAATGACAGGTAGATTTGTAGTAATCTCGAAGTTATGCTGAAATAAGTGAAACATTTGTACAATTGCCCCAGGCCACAGCTTTTAAACAACCATATGTGCGATGATTAATGATCGCAGGTCCTCAGTGCAGCTTTTCAGTTTTCAGCTTTTATTTCATGATATATTAGGGTGATTTACCAAATTTCAGAAGGCATTTCTTTGCATTTTTCTAACCCGTCTTTAATCTCTTCATTCACTATCCGCACAAGCCAACCTTCCACAGACCTGACCCAGGCCAGCTGGCCCGGATGTCATTGGATCCGGAGATGGGTCAGGTCCTTAGGGTCCGGGCTTTGTTTCTGTGTGTGCACTGGAGCAGAACTCGCCCTTTTCTGGTCCTTCTCTTCTTTCCCACTTCCTCTCTCTGGAGACAAAGACCCTGACAGAGGCTTGCGTCTCAGAGGAACAAGGAGAGATGGATATTGCTATCAGAGCTTGTCATCTTGTCCATCCTCGCCACCCCAAGATGCAAAAGCTAAAGCACATGTTTCTAAAACAGCCTGGGAACTGCCTGCTGAAATACCAATGATCCATCTGACGTACTGGTGTAAACAATGACAACACCCAAAAACATTCGCTCGCGTCTTGTTTCATGTCTTTATGTGACAACATTCAAGCTCATGGAGTTATTCTTCAAACACCCTCATTCATGTCTGTGGTCTTTAACTCATTCTGGAGGAAGCAGCGTTTCATGTTTGAATTTATGATGTGAACATTGGCGTCTCTGTGTGTATTCAGTGGTGTGTGTATTTTTGCAGCGATTAAAGTCACAATCTCTCTTGACCCCGGTAAATAAGCTCTCACTGTTGAGGGTTTGTGCTTGTTTGTGAGGTTAGTTTGTTTTTGAATGAGTGGCCTCAGCCTAACCACCTCCTGAATAGCTGTAAATCTCTCTCGTTTTTTCTTCCTGTCTCTATGTGTGTCCTTAGGTTTTCCATGCGAACGCAGACCCCTCAGAGGTGGTCCTGAACCGGATCCCCCAACCCGTCTTGGCTCGGTTTGTCCGCATCCGACCTCAGTCATGGAAGAATGGAATCGCTTTACGCTTCGAACTTTACGGCTGTCAAATCACGGGTCAGTAAACCTCACACTACAATACTTTCTTTAAATCCGCACACAATCCAGTGTTTCATCAGCGCTTAAGGGAACACTACTATGTAGGTTGTACTAAATCTAAAATGGGAAAATAGCTAGAAAAATACAGACTTTTATTCAGAGATGGTTCAATCCATCATTGTGTACACAGTTTCATTGTAATCAAGGAAGTTCTCAGCACTGCACAATGAAGGTAATATTGACATTATGTCTACACTAGGGGTGTCCAAACTTTTTGGAAAGAGGGCCAAATTTGATAAAGTGAATATGCCCGGCGGCCAATAGTTCCATCAGACATTTTTTTCACCACAAAAGTTACATGAAAATGCACACTGTTATAAAACAATTTTCATTGTCACAATTACCTTTATTTTTCAAATGGCAATATAACCAAATATAAGCCACTCAGGCATGAACAACTCTAAACACACAATTATGCCTTTCTTTCATATCTGGAGAGTCAGATAAAATTGAACAAACTGTATAGAATACCTTACATTTCTATGAGTTTGATATCTATCTTTGCCTCATGAACATTTTAAACAGGAGTTATAAGTAATGCAAAGTGGTCTGTTATCATTAAAGTTTAAAAAAAGTGACTTTTGCTCGTCTTCTACAAGATCTTTCAGGAAGCCAAAGTTTGCATAACAACTTCAGGAAGATTATACCTTATAATTCCTACAACTGGAAAAATCACTTGCCACCACAAGAAATAAACACCTATGTAAACATAATAAACTATGAACTATATGTACAGTTATTTAAGAGTTTAATGAATTGTGTTTGCTTTAGTGCATTGCATTAGTTTGCTTTAGGCTTTACTGTTAAGGAACACATGAAATTAATGAGAAGGGTGATACTGAGATCTAGATTGTGCGCGCGAGAGAGAAGGCAAGGCAAGGCAAGTTTATTTATATAGCACATTTCATACACAGTGGCAATTCAAAGTGCTTTACATAAACAGGAATAAAATTTAGGTATAAGAAAATAAAAAAAATAATAAAAAACAGATAAAAACAGATTAAAATGAGTTAAGACAAGTTAAGGCCGAGTATTGGTGCGCGAGACAAGAGACAAGCTAAGACAAGAGAGGCCAAGTATTGGTGCGCGAGAGAGACTGAGAGACTATTAAAGTGCACATTCGGTCTCTCTCGCGCGTATGCCGTGATTGGCCTGCGGGCCGGACTTTGGACATGGCTGGTCTACACATTGTTTGCTGTAATGCAATTTGAGAGGACTCCAAACTGTCCAGAACATGAACCTGGAGTATGAGTATTTTGAATACTTCTGATTGGCCATTGCTTTCATGAAATGAGCAGAAATGTCTATGATTGGCTGCTTTGCTCAGGCTGCAAGAAATCCTGCAAACATACACACTTGTAAAGCTATCTTAAAGAGGACTTCCTATAAACAATGATTTTCATACTGTACAAACTTTATATTCTATCCCAAGCTCACCCCAAAACCCAACACTCACAGGAAACTATCTGAATTTATACATTATCAAAATATATATTTTAGCTGTTTTATTTATTTGGACCAAAATGTCCCCACAAGGTCAACACTTACTGGTATTGCTCTACGTGTGGGGACATTTGGTCCCCACAATGTTAGAAACACAAGGTACACACACGAAGTATATATAATCTAGAAGTTTCCTACATCTCATATGAACTTTAGTACGCAGCAGGCTACCAAATCCTGCAATGTGACAGATATCGTTCCAGACGCCCACTGTGTCCCTGTCAAGTGAGCTTAGATGTGTATTTATCAGAGCTCTTTAGGGTTCTGATTGAGTTTGGCTATTTATGGAGATGGGGAGATAGCAGTCACCTAATTCTGTTAGCATGTCCTGCAGCAGATGAAGGAGGTGAGCTGCTTTTGCACTGATGTTATCAGAGACATCACACTCCATCATTACGCTATTAAACAGTGATTCGCTCCTATTTTCGTCGACACTGAGCAGGACAAATGCGCTTTTAGAGACGAGGTCTTTTTCAGCACTGACACAAACGACGCACGGACACGCCACCGGCCTCCATATTAGACCTACTCCAGTCCCGCGGGGGCCGTTGTCCCTTGGGCATCCAGCCCAGAACAAGCTGCTTTCAGTGAGGCGTGTTGCTGCCCTTCCTGTCTTTCCTGCGAAAGAGTGATGCTCGGCCCGCGGGATATCCGGCAGTGCAGAGCCCATAAAGATGCCCGTGAAACCATCGATCACGTTGGTGCCGTTAGCCTCGATCCGTGTTTTACTGCTCTTTCTGTCGGAGTGTGGGCGGGTGTACCTCTGGGTGTAATTCAGCTGAGATTGTTAGGATGGGCTTGAACCAGATGCCCCAGCCTGTTTTCTTCTTTTTTGTTCTGTGTTTAAGCCATAGGCCAAAATCAATCATTTATTTCTGGTAGCTTTTGTGTTTGTGCCGGTTGAGCCAGAGAATGGCTGTTTTGGGCTGAGTGGGTTTGCTTTTAACTCTGTCGAGGTGAACCTAGCGAAACTGGAACACGAAATTCTTCCTGTAATAAATCCTACACACAAACACCCACTCCAGGGGGGATGTACACATGAAAAAACTGCACCCACACATGCTGTATTTATTTATTATTTACTCCTAAGGCCTCTCTCATGACATAACAACATGAAACATTGATCTCCTCAGCCTTAAAATGTCAATTCCTCTTAGCTTCACCATAACTCATCCGCTTGTCTATCCTTCATCCAGACGCTCCATGCTCCGAGATGCAGGGAATGCTCTCTGGCCTTCTTCCGGATTCCCAGATCTCCGCCTCCTCCATGAGGGACATCCACGGGGCCACAGGTGCCGCCCGGCTGGTGGCCAGCCGCTCAGGGTGGTTCCCCAGTCCCACGCAGCCCGTGGCTGGAGAAGAATGGCTGCAGGTGGACTTGGGAGTCCCTAAAACCGTACGGGGGATCATCACACAAGGGGCCCGCGGAGTGGATGGCAGCACCAGCGCAGAGAACCGAGCCTTCGTGCGGAAATATAAACTGGCCTATAGCTTGAATGGAAAAGACTTGAGCTACATCATCGACCCTAAAACCAACCTCCCAAAGGTGAAGACCAATGCTTTTAAGAAAAATCTGAAGTATTTCGAGTCTGATTGATTGATTGATTGATTGATTGATTGATTCATTGATTGATTCATTGATTGATTGGTCAATTGATTCATTGATTGATTGGGTATGAAAGATTGTTAGCTTGTCCACATTTGACCTCCTAATTTTTCATATTTTCATATTTGATTGAGCTCGAACTGCTACAAAAGATGATCTACTGACCTTATTCTTACAAAAAATGGGCTTGTTGTAAGTTGTTGACTTACACTAGCCAGGTGGGATTTAAACTTAGCTGTATGGAATTGGTTTTGAAATTAGTTTGAAAGCCAAGCAATTTTCTGTTACCAGTCTCGATTCAACCATAAATTCAAGATTCTTTTGGTGAGCAGAAACAATAACTGCTGCTCTCATTCTTTGCTCATATGTAAATTGTGTATACTTATTTCACAATAATAGATTCTAAGATGAGAAAAAAAGTCCATACATACACCCAGAGACTTTTTCATCAAAGAAATAAGGAATGTGGTTGAGAGTGGACAAACTCGGTCCTGGAGGGCCGGTGTCCTGCAGATTTTAGCTCCTTCTTGCCTCAACACACCTGCAAAGATGTTTCTAGAAAACCTAGTAAGAGCTTGATTAGCTAGCCCAGGTGTGTCTGATTGGGGTTGGAACTAAACTTTACAGGACACTGGCACTCCAGGACCGAGCTTGGACATCCCCTTAAAACAACACGTGTAAACATGAATGCATCTCTCTTGACTACTCTTGATCCAGTCAACCAAAACACCAGCTACAAACAGGCCATGAATAGACCTCCTTAAACCAGTAAAAACCCATTGATGACCTTCAGCATGATATATAAAGACTTTTTTAAGCTGAGCAGGACTGAACTAAAAAAATAACTGAAGTTGAATTAGGTTAATTAGTTAATCGTGCAAATTTAAATATCTTGGGTCGTTGAAAAGGCTACAGTAATGAACTGTTCGCCAGAATCAGATTATTAACAGACTCGTTTCATTCTTTCCTGCTCGTCTCAGCGACTCAGCATTTCACTTCTAGATTCCCAATCTCCCACTCTGAGAGCAGAATTCAATTATGCTGCGAGCTTTGATAACATTCCAGTGAAATCATCCACAGTTGTGTTAATTAAAACCTGAGCTGCGGAGCTGCGTCAGAGACTCGGAAACACAGAGCATATCCAGTAGCTTAGCTCTCTCAATCACACAGCTGTGCTAAAGTGTTTTTACGATTCTGCTCCTCCAGATTTTTGAGGGCAACACACACTACGACACCCCAGAGATCCGTCGCTTCGATGAGATCGTGGCCCAGTTTATCAGGGTGTATCCAGAGAGGTGGTCGCCCGCTGGCATTGGGATGAGAATGGAGATATTGGCTTGCGACTTGCCAGGTAAAAACTACTTTTATTTAATTTAATTTCATTTCGTTTTATTTTATTTTATTTTATTTTATTTTATTTTATTTTATTTTATTTTATTTTATTTTAAATGTATTTTATTTTAAATGTATTTTATTTTATTTTTTTATTTTATTTTATTTATTTAAAATTTATTTAAAGTTTATTTTATTATTTTATTTTATTTATTTTAAATTTATTTTGTTTTATTAGATATTTTATTTTATTTTATTTTCAATTTATTTTATTTTATTATTTTGTTTTATTTTATGTTAGCTTTTTTGGACTTGGATTGTTTGGATTTGCTTTTGCTCTATTCTTACATTTTTAACAGTATGCCGTTACACGTGGCACATCAGATTCATAATAATCATGATAAACAATTAATCCGCTGAGTAATAAAGTTCATTAACCTAGCCTCAGGCTGTTTACATTGCCTGTAGCAATATATGATGCAAATGATATACGATCACACCAATATGTGAATCCATTGGCTCTTGGCAGCAACCTCAACTTGGCACATCCATCCAGATTTTAGCGCCAGAATTATCTGTTTTAATTAAAAAATAAACACACCACCCCTTGGCTAAAGCAGCCGCAGTGTCACTTGCACCTCTGCTCTCTGTCCCCGATGCCCTTCATATCTCCTGCTTCTGAATCTTTTACCTGTCACAGCATGACGATCAGCTGAAAGGACACACGGCTGCTCCCTCTGGACCTGGCCTGGGCTCTATAAAGCGGCAGGCCGAGGGGCAGTAATCGACGGGCTGTCTTCATGGCTCTGTGTCTGCAGGAGCGCCGGGGGCGAGCGAGCATTAGAAGAGTTGCTAGAAAGGAGGATGTGGGTGGAGGCCAGGGGAAGCCTCGGGGCTCAGTGCCCAGGTTTATTAGCATGGCAACACTGCAGGAGGAAGAAGGCATGATGAAAAGTCAGACGGAGAGCTGGTGCTGGCTCAGGGTTAGTTGGTGGCACTTATGCAGGCTGAAGATGAAATCTGGGATGAAGGCTTCATGTGTCATCGGCGGCGCTCGGTGCGATATTGGCACGGGTTTACGGAGCCAGTGAGCAAGAAATAAATGAGAGCAAGAGAGTGAAAGAGACGATAATCAAAGCGGATGAAAGACATTTGGGAAGGATCAAAGCCAGTGAGTTAATGAGTGTCGAAAAACGGACTGACGCTCGATTGTGTTTGTGTACGCACGGTTATGTTTGCGTGAGGGAATGCGATGACAGTGCGACGAGACTCTGCAGTGCACAACTGCGCACCAGATGTTGGAGACACGGGGGGCTCAATCTACCCCACAAACTACAGCCCCAGCGCTTAATCTCCACAGTAAATCTAATCACGTACAGATCCTCAGACACACAAACACGCTGGTGTGTTATGTATACTTCCATGCGACTTTGAATTGTGTGTATTTTTCTTTCGTACTTTCTTTGTTACTTTCGTTGTACACACAACATCATGGCTGTTTCGTTTCCTACCATCTGTTATGCACATTCACGGTGATCACTACCAGCCCTCAAAGGAGCCGCTTGACAGCAAAGAACATACAGACCTAAGGTTGTGAGGTGTGTGTGCTTTGAGTTAATGCATTGCTTCGAATTAATATTGAAATAGTAATAAATACAGAAAACTGAGAACTGTCGTTTTAGATTTTCATTCGAAATAACTAAAGTTGTTGTGGTTATTTCATGAGAGAGATTAAATGTAGCTTCAGTACATTCTTTAGAATGTTATTAGACTATTGACTATAGACTGTTAGCACATTCTCCTCACAGCTAGAAGATCGCTGGTTCAAGCCCCGGCCCGACCAGTGTGCATTTCTGTGTGCATGTTCTCCTTGTGATCGCATAGGTTTCCTCCAGGTGCTCTAGTTTCCCACACAAGTGAATTGGATGAACTAAATTGGCCAAAGTGTATGAGTGTGTGTGTGAATGAGTGTATTGGTGTTTCCCAGTACTGGGTTGTGGCTGGAAGGGCATCCGCTGCATAAAACATATGCCGGAATACTTCGGTTCATTCCACTGTGGTGACCCCTGATTAATAAGCTGAAGGAAAATGAATGAATGAATTAGAATTAAAATGACACTTAGATTTTCACATTAGATCAAGAAAATGAAACATAAAAACTTTCCAAGTCAGAGAAGGCGAGTTTCTTAGTGCCACAAATGGGCGGACTCAGTGATTTGGGGGCCCTAAGCAATTCCAAGTATGGGGCCCAAGCACTCAAAACATTCTCTTTCTCTATAGATATTATTTTCTCTGTAGATTTGTTTTGTTGTTTTGTAAATAATCTATAAATAATCTATAATGTATATATATATATATATATATATATATACATTATAGATTATTTACAAAAACAAGTGGAACAGTTATTTTCTTTATGCAAAATTAAATGCTATAAATTCACACATAAAAAAAGAAGTATAAACTAACCATGTTCACTTAGTTAACCATATTTGAGATTCGATTTTAATATTTGCATTGCAGTACATAAGAACGTGCCACTATTCTTGGGGCCTCCGGTTTTTGAAATAAATAATAACGTTAAAATCTTAATGGTTATAGGCAGATTTTACTACATATGACAGAAATTAATAAAAGAACTATATGATTAATATAGACTGGGCATTGATCTGGGCCCCCTAATTCCCCAGGTCCCTAAGCAGCTGCTTACCTTGTTAAGTCTGCTCCTGGTGCCACACCCACCTAAAATGCAATTATCATGGACCAATCGCAGTTTATAGGTGTCTACCTGCCAGAGCAAACTTTTCTAGAATGTTGCATAAAATATATAGAAGCCTACATTGTTGCTTAATCAAAAAAAAGAATGTATTAAAAAAAAAAAAAATATATATATATATATATATATATATATATATATATATATATATATATAAAATAAAAGTGAACATACTGTATAATACACACTCTTTCTTTTTTTAACCATGATTATCACTATGAACAGATTAATAATAATCACAGTATTCACAATTCATTCACTCAGTAACAAAGTTCATCAGCTTAGCCTGTAGCCTTTTGAAAGTGCCTGTAGCAACTTCATATTAATATATCATTTAAATGATGTGCGGTCATACAGATGTGTGTATTCATTGGCTGTTGGCGGCAGCTTTAATGTGGCTTATCCATCTAGTTTTTGCATTGAAACTCATTCGTTATAATTAAAAAAAATACCCCCACAACTACAGCAAGCTTAAATATACTTACAAGTCACTTTTGTTTTTCTTTTATTCTTCTTTGTTTCTGTCTAAATGCTCAAAACCATGGCTGATTCGTTTCCTACCATCTGTTATGCACATCCGCTGCGATCACAACCAGCACCGGTCCTCAAAGGAGCCGTCTGACAACAAAAAACATACAGACCTACGCTTTGAGAGAGATTGTCCTAATTCGCTGCTCTAAAGCCAACGGTACTTTTGTAAATTGCGGTCGTTTGCAGATGTGGCGCGAGGGTGAGTGATGCAGGGGCCCGGGCTGCTGTTGTTCGGATTTTGAGGGGCCGTGGGGATTCGTCAGGAGACAGAGAGATGTTAAATATTCACTGAGCTACATCAGTCTCACTCCACTGCACAGAGATGTTTACACCAATCACACACATCTGCCACCTCGTCGTTCATATACACGTATGCACATATTACATTTCATAGAAGGAGAGATTTATTAGAAGTTATTATTGGATGATACTCTTAAATGCTCAATAGTTCCGTGTTTTTATATGATGACCTCACAGCTGTATTGTTGACTTATGTCTCTATTTCATATCTTACATGCACAACATTTACATTGGAAAGAGTGCTTCTTACTGACATTGGGAAATTTTAGGAAGAAGGAAGATATTGGCCAACATTGGTGGTTAGTAGTAATATTCAGCTAGTAATTATTCAGAACTGCCCAACTACACATCACATTCTTCAACACTGACATTTGTATTGAACTTAAAAGGATTTTTCACCCAAAAATGTAAATTCTCTCATTATTTACTCACCCTTTAGCTGTTGCAAACCTTTAAGATTCTTTCTTCTGTTGAACACAAAAGAAGATAATTTGAAGAATGCTGAAAACCTTTAACCACTGACTCCATTATAGTATTTGACTATTTGTTTTTATCCGGTTATGGAAGAGGAGCTATCATCAATAGTTACAGGTTTTCAGCTTTCTTAAATTTTTTTCATTATGGGCAACCACTTGAAGGCAAGTAAATAGTGAGCAAATTTAAATTTTTGGGTGAACTATGGCTTTAATATCTGATTTAAAATGATTTATTTTGTAAATCGACACAATTTGCATTGTGTAAAGCACTATAGAAATGGACTTGATGACATACTAAAGTTATTTAGACTCTAATCAGTATCCCATGCTCATTTATTTGCTTTGAAATTAACAGGATAATGTGGAGACGTGTATTCTGTGTCATGGTTTTGATCACCCTGACAGTGTTTATTTGATGGTAATGACTGTACAATTACGCATGTCAAACTATAATTACATACCATCACACGTTCTGCACTGCTCCTATATACAGTACCAACACACACACACACACATACCAAGGTCAAGCATTCCTGAAGTTATTGTGGCTAAGCTATGATTCTGTCCCCAAATCCCATCATTCTCCCGAAGGAAGGAAATGCGGAGTGAGGGATACGAGGAGAGAAATAATGAATTGATGAATAAATAAACAGAGTCGTGGCAGACAGGCCTTGTGTGAGCAAGAGCGTGAAAGACACAGAGGGACTTTAGATATTTCAATCAGACACCCTTGTCTATTATTCATTGCTGGACTCTCATCAAGCCAGAGGTTCCTGGGTGAGGAGTGAGAGGTGGAAAGAGTGAGGACAGTGACCTCTGCTGGGTGCTCAGAATGAAGGAGCTGAAGGGAAACACCTTTAACAGAGCGTACAGCCCTTGAGACTTGGCCCGAGTGAAAATTGGGGGATTTAGGAGAACAGTTCATACTTCAGGTTTTTATTGCAGATAGTTTAGGGACATTGATGGGATGGTTTGTGAGATCTGGAGGTACTGAAAGTATCGAAGACAGGCTTTCCCTATTTAGGTTTATAGGAACTGTACTTTTAAAATATGTATCTTGGGCTGAGATGGATGTTGAGTGAGCTTACATGACTCAAAGCAGTGGTGCTCAACCCTGTTCCTGGATATCTACCTTCCTGCAAAGTTCAGCTCCAACCCTGATCAAACACACCTGAACCAATTAAGCATGAACTGAACAGCACTTGATAATTACAGGCAGGTGTGTTTGATATGGGTTGCAACTGAAATCTGCAGGAAGGTAGATCTCCAGGAATAGGGTTGAGCACCGCAGACTCAAAGCAATAGCTCAGGCTAACCTAAATGTTGGTTCTGTGGTCATTTACTGACTTATGTTGAACATAAGATGCCCATAAGGTTCCCACTGACTTCCATATTAGGAAAAAAAATACAATGGAACTCAATAGGTACAATACCGTCAACTATCAGGTTATTGACATTTACCAAAATCTCTTTCTGGTGTTCAACAGATAAAACTAGTGTATTTTATATTATGACATAATTTGAACTATGGTTTGAATTAATTATTTAAATGAACTATGGCTTTAATATCGGATTTAAAATGATTTATTTTGTAAACCGACTCAATTTGCATTGTATAAAGCACTATGGAAATTGACTTAATTATTTACAGTACAGTACCGTCAACTATCTGGTTATTGACAGTTAGAATCCGAATCAGAATCAGAAAGAGCTTTATTGCCTGGTATGTTCACACACACGAGGAATTTGTTTTCGAGACAGAGCTTCTACAGTGCAACAGAATTACAAAGGCAGGAGAAAAAACAGATAATAAATATATTAAAAAATAGAAGTAAGTGTTAAATGCAAATATACAAATTGACAAGTGTATGTACAGGTGTTTTCCCAGAGATGGGTTGCAGCTGGAAGGGCATCCGCTACGTAAAACAAATGCTGGATAAGTTGGTGGTTCATTCCGCTGTGGCGACCCTGTATTAATAAAGGGACTAAGCCAAAAAGAAAATGAATGATTGAATGCACAGGTGTATTACTATATACAACGTTATATGTGCAGCTGTTATGTGCAAATTGGCACGTAATATCTGATTTAAAGTTATTTATTTTGTAAACTGACACAACTTGCAATGTATAAAGCACTATAGCAATCGACTCAAAGAGCCCATATGGTGGGTTGAGAACGGTTAAATTTCACTTTTTGAAGTCCCAAACAACAGGATGATATGTATGCAAGGTTAAAAAACACTTTCGATGTCTTATAATATCTATTTATTTTTACCTCATTTTCCCACCGACTCCCATATGAATCGTCTGAGCGAGTCTTTTTCCCCCAAGCACCTCCTTTCCGTGACGCTACCACGTCACGTCACCACGTCACGTCCGTGTCAGCACAGCAGCCCGATGCCAGAACATATTGAAAACAAATCACTGCTTTTGTACAACAGCGTATTTCTATATTCTTCATCATAACAACAAACATTCAGTAATAATTAACACTTCATGGACTATTGTAAGCCAACAAATAGTTTCATTCGGCAGTAAGCTAAATGGCTACCGCTACATGCTGCACGGAGCAAACACAATACAGACAACTACATCCATATTTACCTTGTTACGGTCAACAAGACTGGAAGAACACGCAGGTCCAAATAAACTGGGTATTGATCCATCCTTTAACAACAACCGTGCAACAAATCCCGCGTCGTAAGCGTGTAGATTTGTGTAGCTCTCTTCAGAGAGATGACGCGAACACAGCACCGTGTTGGGGATGTAATTCTCAGGTATTTTACGAAAAAAAACTCAACCACTCCAGGTAGGAAAAAGAGATTTCCAGGTAGGGAAAATAACACAGCTTTTCCCTCGCACTTCAGAGCACAGCGTCCGCGGGTCATGATTTAACCAGAATGCCGATGAGTTTAGAAAAGTTAGCAGCAGTCGTGTTTTCCGGATCAATAACTCATGACCGAAACATTGTTCCTACACAAATAGCACCTCTTTTCAACCGTCGCAATGTATACAATCACCTACAACCTTATTTTCCTAAAAATGAGCTTTGCCTACACGCTGGACGCATCATATTAAACTCATCTGTGCCGGCGGCAGAGAGACCGGTCCTTAGGGACCGTCTACAAAGAGCAAAACGCGAAAACCAATACTACGTAAGCTGTCAATAACTTCTCTCTAAATCTTTATACTGCCATCAAACAGAATAAAGATTTACTTAGATATTACTCAGATCACACGTCACTGCTGTCCCGCTGGTTATGCTACAACACTTACTGCGATACAGTGCTTGTTGTCTTCCACTTTTCCTTCCTGTCTGTGGGCGGGGCCGGGCAGTTCAAATTTTACCGGGGTCTGCGCGCGCAACTATTATGTTTCGCGTTGACGTCAAGCCGAAACGGCTAAAGACTCGTTCTAATCACGATTCATTTAAACAACAATGAGTCGACTCTTTTATATATGAATCAATCGTTTTAAACACTTTGCACTTTCAGATTTAAGCCTTAGCTGGACATTTCACTTTACTTAGAGCTGTGTAACACACTGCATGGAAGGTCATTTTCAAAAATCCATAATATGGGCTCTTTAATACTTTACAGTACAGTACCATCAACTATCTGGTTATTGACAGTCACCAAAATCTCTTCCTTGTGTTCAACAGATAAAAGGAAACTAGTGTGATCTAAATAATGACATAATTTAAGTCTTAGTTCTGGTACCTGTTACCCACACATGGCACTAACATAAACACACCACCGCTGGGCGAACAGTAATGTCACAGACCTGACAGAGAGAGTGATGTTCACTGATGACTCTCAGATGTGTGGACTGGGGGGAACAGTGGGTGTTGTTTTAGGACGCAGCGATCCACTCTTGCGTAGGCAGCTGGAGACGGGATAGAAAATTGTTTCCTCTTCTTCACATCTTTTGACAAGGAGAGCGTAATCACTTTTCTCTGCTCTCTGGCTCAACCCCACACTCTTGCCAAGAAGCGCGAGTCTCCCTCACCATCGTTCACTGCTATCTCTCTATCGGGATGAGCGCATGTGAGCTGCAGGACAACAGCTCCTCTCTTCTAGCTGAATTGGCTCTTTGAAGTTATCGACCACATGTTTCTATTTAGTGTATTCCCCCTACACAAGCCATGTTTGCACACAGGCATTTACCCACAAAGCCCACATGTCATTCTTCATATCCTCCCAGTGTAAATATTTAGGTTGATCTGCACTCCTCCCCTCCTCTTTTTCCATACAGCACGTCTTCCCTGCTGTAATATATATGCCTACAGTGCTTTTGTCTTTCCAGAGTACAGTACTGGAAATTTTAACAAGAAAGTTTGGTCAAAACCTTAGGCTATCCCACTATAACCTTAGGCTATGCTACTATAGCTACCTATAGTTGCATTTCCTTTAAGCTGTTATGGGCCATTCACACAGGATACGTCTTTGCATCTATAAATGTGAGATGTTATGCTTTGGAATGATTTTAAAAAGCACTTCCTCTGCCGTGTTAACATTAAAAACAGTTCTCATGTCAACTTGCGGTCACACTTTATTTTGATGGTCCATTTGTTGAATTTAAGTTACGGTGCATCTACATGTCAGCTAATTCTCATTAGACTATAAGTAGACTGTTAGGTTGGGGTTAGGGTTAGTGTAAGTTGACATGTACTCGCAAAGTTTCTTATAGTCAGTTAAATGTCTGTTGAATGTCAGTATCAACAGATATTTAGCAGACAGTCTACTAATACTCAAATGGACCATCGAAATAAAGTGTTACCCAACTTGCTGTTGGGTAACACTGTAAACAGAACTTGCATTGCTTGCCCCATCTCTGAGATCTACTTATTGGTCCAGTGCATTACAACCGGCACTGATTAGGTGCTTCGAAAGACATGAGTGTAACAGTCATGCACATTCATCAAGCATGTGTTTACATGAAAAAAAACAATTGAAAAGTAGTGCATTGGAATGGAAAACCTGTTCTGTGTGAATGGCCTCTTTAAGCAGGTTGCACACCGCACCATGTTCCATCCTTACATTGTTTTCTATACATTGCTAAACAAAGCAATGAGTGTCTATAACCTCATAGAATGTTTACAATTCTAAAACACATGGATTACTGTAGTGCTGATTACCTAGTAATCAAAGTAAGCAAGGCAAGCAAGTATAATGGAGTCAAGTTGGTGTAACATTTGTTATATCAGAGTTTATCCGCTTGTTAAGTGTGACGTCATCTGAAGCGTCTCCCGGGTCAGAGTCAGAATCAGAATCAGTTTTATTGCCAAGTGTGCTCCACACACAAGGAATTTGCTGTGGCTGCAGAAGCTTCCAGTGTACATAAAGTGACAAGTGACTACACAGAATAAATATGAAAAAGACGATAGACATTAAACAGATGCAGTCAGTCCAACGATCTGGATGTTGAAACGTACAGATTTGTTATAAATATACAGGTTATAAGGTGCTGTGTGCAAATGCATAAGTGTTGCATTGTATATTGTTATAAGGTGCTGTGTACAGATGCGTAAGAAGTATTGCGTTGTATATTGTTATAAGGTGCTGTGTAGAAGTGTGTATGAGAAAGTATTGCACGTTTAATGCACAATAGTAAAATATTATTGTGCAATTGAGGATTGTTTTATTGAAATTAACAGGATAGATTCCATACTTGACTCTGGACACTGGTCAAACAATATATCTGTGTGAGTTTAACCAAGCTGTTTAGTCCAAGCACTGTTAAAAACTGAATGGGGAGACTCATCAAATGAAAATAATAAACGTTTACAAAGCAATGTAATACTTTAGAAAATAACAATTTTGGTATTTGTGGCGCAGCAAGCCCAGAGACGGATGTGTACACTATGATTTGATATAAAATTCACTTTAATGTCACTTTTTATATAAATTAACTTTAACAGTGGTCATAAACAAATATTTTCTCTATTCAAATTAGTAGCGAATTGGACCCGAAAGCAGTATTTCATGTATCACAGATATATCACGATTTAATAAGCGAATTAGGCAAATACATTTCCCTATCCCATTATTCACATTAACTCGTTTTCTCAAGAGTCCAAAGCCATCTCGAGCGAGCATACTTTTGTTTTGTGAATCAGCACTATTCTTTTGAAATTTGGCATTTCTGTCACTTGTTGATCATGCAATACTTCGAAATGAGCATTAACTTAGGATGATGGAAAACCAGCTTGACTTTCACTGTAAAAACAAAGAATAACTTAAATAATAAAGCAATTTCAAACAAAATTCATATAGATTGAATCTTAGAATATTCCAAGTAAATTGACAGGCTTTAAAACAGTAATTTTTCTAATGATATCATCTCAGTAGTAGTTTTAGTTTCCCAAACATATTTCATATCACATAAATCTTCTGAAACTTGATGCAGCGGCCACTTAACCACTTCAATTAATAGGCTGCCATCCTTGCTTAATGTGCATCACAACTGTCTATGAATATTTAACGAGACAAGCATTTAGAATGTCTGTGGTTGGTTATCTGATGCTGAATAACCAACTGTAGCAGGGGTCACCAATCTCGGTCCTGGAGGGCCGGTGTCCCTGCAGAGTTTAGCTCCAACTTGCCTCAACACACCTGCCTGATTGATTCAAGTATACCTAGTAAGACCTTAGCTTCTTCAGGTGTGTTTGATAAGGATTGGAGGTAAAATCTGCAGGACACCGGCCCTCCAGGAACAAGTTTAGTAACCACTGAACTATAGCATTTCAGCCAGAGTCAAAATCTTAGTTCACCCAAAAGCCTTTTACCCAAAAATAATTTACTTGTACTAAACCCATATGAAATGTGTTCTTTGGAGCACAATTGAGGATCGTTTTATTGAAATTAACAGGACAGATTCCACACTGACACATAAAAAGTCAAACAATATATCTGTACAACTCTCTGCGAATATCTGCGACTTTAATCCAAGTCGCTTTAAATGATTAATTGATTTAATTTTGGCTGACGTAGCTTTTATTTTGTGAACCGATAACCCTTGAAGTGCAGTTCATAACTTTACAACTCTTAAAAAATATCCTTCCATTTTTTAACTGAGTATACTTACATCTGAAAGGTTTGTGATAAATATTCACTCTCCTAGCCGGCTGAAGAGATTAGTTTTGGAAATCGCTGCTGTTGTTTTGAAGCAGGGTTCTCTGAGGACAGCACTCAGTATTTCTAGGCATGTGAAGCATATTTGATATCCATCACCTGGAGATGATTTGTTGGCGTAACTGAGCTCGAGAGGAAAGTCCTTATCAGGGGCCAAGCAAACAGGCCCGTCTGAACTAAGTGTGTGTCTGAGCGTTTGTATTCGGGGAATTTACTAGCTCACAGATAACACGATAAACCTTCTGTTACTTTCAGTGTTCAAAAGACACAGAGACAAAAGCTTTAATTAGTTGGAAAACGCCTTTGTTATTGGATTCTGGAGGCCAAAAGTCTTGTCTTTCAAGTTGGAAATGTTTAATTAGGTTGCCTTTGAATAAGCATCAGGGTTTGCTTGTTTGTGTGTTTCGGTGCATGTTTGCAATTTAGGTTTAATGTGGATGCTTACTTTGTTTTTCATTCACTCACAGCTTTTGATGATCACTTTCACTCCTGCTGATCCGATTGAACTCCTGTTTTCTGTTTGTTGCTCCACACAGTCGAACAAACACACATCAGTCTTCGTTTTTTTCCTTATAATGCTCAAGATCTCAGTCAGGCGCTGAAGAACAGCCCGTCCGCATGCCAGGGGCACAGATTTACTCCAAGGCTTTCTACATAATTGAACATTTTTTCCGTCTTGCTACAAAAACGCTGAGTCAGAGATTGCTGAGGCTCTGCGGAGCCCATGAGGCATGACTAACTTTTCTTTGTGCACTGAATATAAAGGTTAAAAACAAGGTAATCCTTCAGGGTGAGGAGGAGTAACCCCCAAAAACTGGTGTTTGCTTGTAAATATCTGCTCTGTTTTTGAGACTTGGAAACATTTCATGGCCTTAATGTGTTATCAGGCTGTGGAGGAAATCTCAGGCGACGCCCAGAGAGTTCTGGGATCCAGATCAATTGGCTTCATCAGTAGGGCTTTGAAGCATATTGGAAATCTATTGCCGTGTCTTGCTCGGATCCATAGATGGGGCTTCAGGTATCAGGAGAAGTCGGGAACATATTTCACATGTGGTGAATATAAATTCACTTGAAGAGGAATGTTAGGTGTCAAACTCTTTTTTTTGTTGATCTTTGTTGTGTCAGTTAAAAAATAAATTAGTATCCTAAAATGTTATAAAAGTATAATACTTTTTATACGTTCACTTGCATTGATTTCTTTACCACTATTAGTCCTGGTAATAGACACATAAGCATAATTCAGATCAGTTCACCTAGAAATGTTAATTCTGTTATCAATTACTTATGTCATTCCAATCCCCTGAGACCTTTGTTCATCTTCAGAACAAAAATTAAGATATTTTAGATTAAATCCAAAAGCTCTCTCGTCCTCCATAGACAGCAATGTTCCCAAGACATTTAAATTTCTGAAAAGGAACATCCCATATCCCTTCAATGATTCAACTGTAATCATAAAAAGCTCCATGGACACTTTTGTGTTCCAAAACAACTGTAAGAATGGCTTTGTTCACTGTATATGTTTTGGATCAGACCAGGGTGTACGTTTTTGTGTTTCGAAGATAACAAAGGTAAAGAGTTTAATATTAGTCTGAGATAATAATGACAGAACTTGGCAAAAAAGGAGGTCGAACACTTTGGGCTCTATCTTAAAATCTCCCATTTTTTTAAGAGTCATTTACATCACAACATGGCGCATTTACTATTTACATGGCGGACTTTGTAAGTGCAAAAACGGAACGCTTCACTAGTGAGAAAACAGTTAAACAGACCATCTGCAGCACGAGGATAAAGAACGAGTCTCCCCCATTCTCCCTCTTTACTTTCTCTTTGCTTTACTTTTACTCTACATTGCTCCTTTAATTTCGTGGAGTAAGGAAACGATGGAAACTCACTCCACTGAAGACATCCATTAGCCTACATATTAATTTTGTTTGTTAAGAGCAAAGATTGTTTTAAAATTATTTCTAAATTCAAACACACGTCCTATTCTTATGCCCCATATGGTCCAAAACCCGACAGGTGGACAAATTTTAACTTGTTTTTATTAAAACAAATATCAATATGCATATAATGACAAATACTACTACTATTATACAAATGCACATTGTTATGAATAAACTGAAAAAGCCCCTCGACATGAAGAAGGCATAGAGGCAGTGGTTTTTATATTTATGTAAAAAATAATAATTTTATAACAATTTAATCCTTTAATTATATCCATATGTGTGTATTAAGCAATTTGTAAGCGTTTGGACCCACATAGGCGCATAACTAACACGCTCTGCGCTGGACTTTAGACCAGCTTTTAGTTGGTCAATGGCGCAGTCTATTTCAGTTAATCAAAATAGCAATGCACTAACAATGCTCCTTAACACACTTCCTTTTTAGACCAGCACACCCATGAGTCCACAAAGTGGCACAAATGGATTTACTATTTAAACAACGAGGCACAAAATGCTGCTGTTGCGCTTGTCAGAAAAATACCAACAAATCATGTCATACATGTCTTGCGCCTTATTGCGGCAGGTGTATGATAGGGCCCATATATTACAGTTTGTTTGCTTTATTCACTGTTGAATTAAAGGAATAAACTATGTTTTAAAATGACATAAAAATAGAAAATAATTTATTTGTAAACTGCTTTAAAAATCCCAATATTACAGTTATGTTTTACTGTCTTTGAGCCTCAATAAATTCTGCAATAGTGAGCATTCGGGACTTATTTTCAAACATAAAAATAAACCCTACTGACCCAGAACTGATCAGCAGTTCTGTACATTGGTTGAGACAGAAGTGTGTCAATGTACGCGAAGCTAAAGAGAAAGGTGCGTTACAGTACAGGAGAACGAGCTTTCAGATATCCAGAACTTGCTGGGAGGTTAATTGCATTTGTAAAGGGCAGAAAATTAATAGAGTTTAATGTCAGAGGCAGCCAGCTGGTGCATCCCTTTCATGTACGCACCCGCTTATAGAAATTAATAACATATTAATATTACAGTAGGCCTCTCCTTTTCATGTTGTGCTAAAGTGTCTACATGATTAGTGTTACGCCACTCACGTATTTGCCAATTAAGCAGGGAATTGTTAAGAGTAATGACATTAATGACTTTAAGAGCTGACAATCATTACTCATTTACGCCTCGTTGTCTCTAAATCTTCATTCGCTCGAACCCCCGCGGGGAACGAGGAGAGATTCAGTGGCTGATTTAACATTTTCTGTCATAACAAATTATCACCGCAGAAACCACGTAAGAGCACTGCGGAAATTGACGACACTGAAAGTTTTGTTATTGTTTGTTTTGTTTTGTGTGTGTGTGTTATTGATTTAGTGAGTTTCAGACATCACTTTATAGACAAGAGATGAGGAGGAAACAAACAGACTTAAAGCTAAAGAGAGTTTCAGAAGAGGGAACCACTTTGGAAGTGTCGTGACTCATGGAAAATAGCTGTGGCATCAGCGGTTTTACATTTAAATGCATTGTAGCATTGACTGTTACAGTAAATGCAGTTGTCTGAGGTGTAATGATGAATCTATCATTTACACTACATACTCTCACTCTCAATTAGAGCAGTTCGCAGTAAATCGTTCTCAGATGTTCTGAATTTTTTTTTCTAGCTGTGGTTTTGTAATATTTCTCTTATTGTAAATTCAACGTGTGCATGTGGTGCATGTGCACATTTTTAATTGCCTCAGTCTGGTTTGCGTGTGTCTGGTGGTTGTGGCCAGTTTTTTGGGGGGGGACAGATGCTGGTGTGCATGCATGCCTGTGTGCGATCATGTGTGATTATTCTGTCATTTCAAATTTGAGGAGCGTTTTCAAAATAGAACGTGTGTTTAAGTTAGGACGGCTTGCAAATTCTTCAGAAAATGGAATAAAGATCTTATATGGAGAACAATAGTTAGTAGTAGAGTAGCGTATGGGGTGGACAGTCAAGGCAAATATATTATTATTTGTAATACAATGCGTATACTCCACTTGATTGATACGGAAGTGTGATTGGATGCTGCATTTTCTTCTATGTAATATAGTATGATTGGCTACTAAAGATTTGGCTATTTTTTGCTTGACCAAAGACTACTACTAGTGCTCAGCAATGAACAATTATTTGTAAAAGTGAATTATGGGACGAAACATGATGTTACCGGCAATGTGTGAAATCCTTGTATTGTATTGAATGTCTTTGAAATTTATAGAATACCTGGTGGTTTTAGGCAAAGTATGAAATATCAAATTTTTGTATAGATTTTGCATACTTTTCCTAGGCATTCTATACAATTCCTAAGCATTATATAGAATGACAAGTATCATTTAGGCAAAGTGTCAGAAGAGCACAACAAAAGACTTTGATCACTACGTATAATAAAGTGGAAGGAATACAAAATAAGGCATTTGATGTTCTTAGCATAAAAACAATGACAGCAGAACTGAGATTGAAGGATTTGTTACAATATTGTGTGCGATGTGATAGTGGAACCTCATATCGGCAATACGCTGTCTAACAATAACTTTCAACACACACATGCTTCAATTGCCATCATCAAACAACAACCCAAGTGCCACCGCCAACATCAATGATGGGGCAGTTACATACTTTACCGCACAACAACTCAGGCAATGGATACAGTAGCAGTCATTTCTTACTGTGACATTCGATTTTAGACATTCTATACATTTCTTAAGGATTCTATAGAATGCTGGATTTCACACATTGCCTGTAACATATATATTATATATTAGTTGTGACATATATAGCAGATGTAAAGGACTGTCCAACAAAAAATGGGACATTTAGTCCAGTAAAATCTCACGGAAATTCATAACATTTTAATCTAATGCAAATTTGTATTAATTTGTATGATCTCATTTGTACATTTTGGTACGATTTGCTCATCTCCCAATGAGTGGTAGGGTTAGGGGTGGAGTTTGGCGGCATATCTCCTTTTAAAAAATTAATTATGAGTGAAATCGTATGAATTTATACTATATATATCGGGACTCTTTTAATAAAAATAATAATTATTATTATTATTTCCATTTATATACCGCTTCTATAGACGCTCAAAGTGCTTTACACAATGGGGGGGGTCTCCTCATCCACCACCAATGTGCAGCATCCACCTGGATGACGTGACGGCAGCCGTATTGCGTCGGACCGCACACCACACACCAGCTGATAGGTAGAGAGGAGACAGATTGATTAAGCCAATTATGATATGGGGATGGTTATGAGGCCTTGATGGACAGAGGCCAATGGGCAGATCTAGCCAGGATGCCGGGGTTAAACCCCTACTCTTTTTTGAAGGATATCCTGGGATTTTTAACGACCACAGAGAGTCAGGACCTCGGTTTAACGTCTCATCTAAAAGATAGCGCTCACTGAGCAGTATAGAGTGCCCTTCACTATACTGGGGTGTTAGGACCCACACAGACCGCAGGTTAAGTGCCCCCTGTTGGCCTCACTAACACCACTTCCGGCAGCAACCTAGCTTTCCCATGTGGTCTCCCATCCAGGTAATGACCGGGCGCAGCCCTGCATAGCTTTAGTGGGCGACCATGTGAGAGTTGCAGAGAGCTAGCTAAAATAGTTACAGTACCTTTCGTCATGAGATAGGGCTTTTTATTTAACATACTTGTTTCTAAAATGTCCATTTTCTACTGGTTTTGTCTTTCAGAATCTACCACCATTCCTGACACTGCCACGCCAACCATTCCGGCTCAGGAGGAGACGAGCACAGCACACAGGACGCCAGGTAATCAAACAGACCACATTTACTGGCAGAATGTATTTCTGTAATGAGCAGGCTCAGATCTCACAGAGTGGAAATCGATATATTCAATCAGATCAATGTGTATATAAAGACTAAATGGGAATATCTAGTAGAGCACGTCTCGTTCATTAGTGTTTATGTAAGCAGGCTTTTCAGTAGATCATACATCCACTTGTATTTACAGTACTCTGCTGCGTAATTGCAGCCTTGCTTTTCCCAGAGCTCTAATAACAGATTGCCGCCCCTCCATTTGTACACACTTATGTGTTGATGAGTAGAGGCTCGCAGCATGAACGCTAACATTATGCTAACTAGCATAGCAGCATGCCTTTTCGATGGATGGCTGACAGAGGCCCGCTAAATGCTGAGGCACCGAGCACCATGTAGATGAGGCTGTGCTGGAGTCTGTCAGTGTCTGCATGTTAACACAGCACCAGCAGCAGTGTGTGTGCGGTAAACTGTCTGGTACAGTGACATGAGAATCTGTGCATATTCAGTACGCTATAAGCATTCATACACAGTTAGACATTAAACTGTCATGTGGAGTGAAAGTGGAATCTGTTTTCAATATTCACATGTGGTCAAATGCAGGCCCGGATTAAGAATTCAGAGGCGCAATGTCTTGTAGGGCCCCCTACCTGGCCGCACCCTTATAATTATTCTGGATTCGAACCGGGTTCATGAACGATCGCATCAAAACATGTTGCCATACCCTTTACGAGCTACACCACTCATGCTGCTGTCAGTTACTCTCTTTAGTTATGTTGTTTCTGTCAATCAAACAGTGATGGGTGGGAATCACTCAACTAGCTTATTCCAACGAGGTGCACTATTTGCACTTAGCCAAAATAGACGCTCCAAAATCAGCATTTTTTTTTCTGTGAGCACGGGCCCCTAAGCCTGTGTCCGTAATGCCCATTAGTTAATCCGGCCCTGGTCAGATGAAAGAAATTAGAATTTTCACCAGGTATTAACATGCACTCAGGTGCGTCTCTTATTATTATCACTTGTGTTCAGTTTTCATTATGTATTTCATTCTCTCTTTTTCTGTCAAACTCTGTATTACTATTTTAGCACTAGTGTTATTAAATGAACAACTCAATATTACACAGCTTATGAATAGGTAATCATTCCAATGAAAGTGATTGGGCAAAATACATTGAAAAGTATTTTAAAAACTTCACATACAAAATTACTTCAATTTAATTGTATCAGAATAAAATGTGCCATGTATCAAAGTAAAATACTGTTGTTGTTGTTGTTGTTTTGTATTTTTTATGTTAAGAAAAATACTTTTACTTAGGAACATTGAAAATTATCATCTTCCATCAACTGGCCTGTTTGATTAAGCCATTCCCTAGTACAGCAGCACTGACCACCGTACTCAATATGGATCAGTTTTCTGTTCTGATCCCATGTCTGAGAAAACAACACAAAAAAGCACCAATCAGAGGTGGAATTTTCTATGATGTCATCGTTTACACCAAAAAAAAAAAACTAAACACTGAAATATTTTACTAGAAAATATTATGCCATATTCATCAACCCTATAACAGTATGTATTTGAAATACATGCATCATACAATACTACCCGTTCCTGGAAACTACTAATTAGAATATAATGCAAGTGTTTTGGTACAGCAAATAATGAATCATTTATTTCGGTGTACTTTCTCACAACATGCCCCATTACAGGGGCATCAGTTAATAATAGAAAATCAGTCAAAGCAACTAGCCACCATGTCCTGGTTCCTTGAGAACTAATTTCCCCCATGAATATTTTCCTGGTTGCATCCTCAGCTCCAGCAGGAACTCTGAAGTGGCACAAGCTGGACATCAGTAACATCAAGCAATGCATTAAACCAATTCAACAACTGGACTACAGTATGGAGGATGGAGTAATGGAAACTGTGTTTATATTGTGTGTTGTGGAATTAAAACATCAAATAAGAGGGCTTAAATACTCTATAACTAAATATTAATAAGGCTTTTCTCCGTAAATACATTTTCAGAAAAAAAGAAAAGCTAAATGCTGCTAACATTACCTTTCTCTCTGTGTGTATATATCTTGTAACACTTTAAAATACTGTGTTGGTATTTTGTGTTCCATTTCTTTCCCAAAATCAGCATTTTAGTTCCTATTGTTTGTAATACACTCTAAGAATCTGACTTAGTTCTCCCAAATGGCATTCATAGAGCTAAAATCATCCCCAGTTCATTCAATGCAAACCTTCCAATAGTGGGTACTTCTGCTAATAGTTCTAGGAACTATGAAAATGTTCCTCGGGTATGAAAGCACCTGATATTCACATGATAGTTCAGTGGGCATATGGTAGAGTAGTTGCGGTTTAGTGACTTCATTTTTTCATCTACATGAACATCTACAGTTTAGAAGCTATCTAATGGAATCGATTTTTGATATTGATGTCATGAGACAGGAAAGGAGGAGAGCCTGCATCAGGGTCTGAGGTCATGGAAAATTTGTTTAATCTGTTTCTCTCGTTTTTTCTCCTCAGCTCCCACCACGCTTTCTTCTCTGGGTGGTCTGTGTGACTTTGAGCAGAGTATGTGTGGATGGACCCACGACCCCATGTCTGATCTGAAGTGGACTCTGTATAGTTCCTCCAATCCAAGTTTGGACCTGGTACACGGATCCGACAGTAAGTCCATCTTAATAAAAGATATCGCATAACCTAAAACAAACTAACAAATGTTTGCACTGATCTCTTCCAAGTATAAACAAAACTATTCATTTGGGATAGCATTGGGAATATAGAAAACTCTGAGAAGACCTCTGTTGAGAAAATAAACAGGGGCAGCGGTAGATAGACTGAAAAAAAGTATTGTGTTGTTTCGTGACCTCCTTTGATCGCACTAAACAAAAGACTTTTTAGACCTTCCTTTGACATTGTCTGCTTTACTAGTCCAGGCGCTCACACACACGCTCACCTCTCATTTTCCATCCATCCGTCTCATTACTGATGTGTAATTAATGTGATAGTTGAAATCTGGGAATAGTATCTGTCGCTCTCTCAGTCTGTCCTCATTCTTCCTCTGGGAGTTTGTTCATCTCCTCATATCCCTGAGCTTAGGTGACCTTTATCAACCCTGCATGAAAAAAAAAAACTCTGCACACAACACACACAGACAATAACGTTGAATTTGATGGTTTGTGAGGACTTACCATATGCATAATGTATTTTACACTGTATAAAAAGCACTTTTGACACAGCCTTACCCTGCACCTTCCTCATAAACCCAAATTTTGAAATCCAAAAGACCATGTGATGTAAGATTTTAAACAGTTTTGAGTTTGAATTGCAAGGACACATGCCTGTCCTCATAAACCACCTCAACATTGCCATACCTGTGACATATATACAAATATTTTGTCTTCACAGACCACCAAAACCAACACACACACATACACACATGCTGCTTTTCACTGTTTTTGGAGCACTCTGCCATATGAGGCTGTTAAAACAATCCTGTGCTGTTTTCCATATGTCAGGTTTTAAGAGAGTTCCAGGAGTCGAGAGGAAAGAATCCTCTCCTGGGTTAACCATTCCCAAACCAAACCTCAGACTTTTATCTCTCTCTTTAACACCAGCGGTGTCATTTCACAATACTTCTCCAAGCAGAACATGTAGATACCCTAATGCAAAAACTTCTTATTACGCAAGCTTGATTTCACATATTTGGAGAAATTGAAAATGTGTCTGAATTTACACTAGTTTTTCCTCCATTTCTTGGGTCCAAATAGACCCTAAAAAAGCTTTTAACCTTTCTCCAACCTCCCGCTGGCCTGCAGATACACATATGCTGCTGTCTTACTGGCTGTAGCTGATCACCGATATTATTTTCAATCAGAACACATTCGCTGACAGCTCCAGATATTTAACACACCAAATATCTCACAGGTGTTGGCGACTTATCAGCGATTCTCTCAGATTGCGTCTTTGATAGATCACACTGTGTGATCGTTACTCGCGTGAACAAGCACTGATTTGTCTGTGATTTCAGGCATTTGTCTGTGATTTCTGGCGGCGAGTCAAAATCGGGGCTCAGCATAAGCCCCAGTTGGTTGATGATGTAACATAACGTGGAAAGCTACTTTCTCAGTTAACTGTTTTTTAATAATCTATAAATCAAAACAAACATTTCATCATATTACAGTAAATGTCTTGTATGGTAGGCCATTCTTGCCTCAGAAAAGGAAGGAATTCAAAAATAAGAAAAACAGAAGGTCACCATAGTGAGATCAAGTTGGGAATTGCAAAGTTTAGAAGGGCTTCTACAGTGATGTTTTTGCATTGTTGCGTAAAGTGTGTTTCTGGCTTCCCAGCGTCCCTGGACGAGAGCTGCTTAACTCATTCACTTTATAGCACAGTTCACTCCCATAAAACAATCTCAACATCACAGTAAGCCGTGTAGATCCCTTGGCTCCTGGAACAGAATTGAGCATTCCAGAGTCTTCATACCTCAGTGTTTTAACCGGGAAATGGAAAAATGGGATCAGAAGGGGTTAATCCGCAATATGCTTAATTAACTCTAGAAGACTCCACTCAAAAACAATAATCCCAGAAGTACCTTTCCCTGCCCTCTGGTTACCTCACTAGCGCTTCTACCTAAAATAAGCTAAACATTCTCAGAGCTACAGTGAACTTCCCCCTAGAAAAGGGTAATTAATTTTAAAATGCATATACTCAGGATCAAACAGAGGATTATTCTTTATATTTATTTTTTTGCATTCAATAAATGCATAGTCTATTTGGGCTTCTATCTGATCTCTGATTTCAATGCTAAATTTGGATTAGAAAATGTGTCAAAGTAGGGCAAATGGAATGAAATGGTTATGTCATTTCTCCATACATCTGAAGGAGGTGAGAGCATTCATATTATAGCTGAGGAAGCATGGGTAATGATGATAATTTCTGGTGCCACGCTGTCCAGTCAGATCACTCAAAGTGTGTTTCCCAGCCTCCTCGCTGATCGTCATTTTCCGCTCTTCCTCACCTCTCCGTCATTTTTCTTCCATTTCATTGAGACGTCCATGGCATGTGGGATGTGGCACAGATTCTGTTGTGAGGACTCTTTCCTTTGAAAACAGCAGGGATGTGCTTTTTTGTGTCTGAGCTTTTTTCTACTTCCACTTAAAAAAAAAAAAAAAAACATCAATTATTTATTACTTAGCAGACATAACATTACCAGAATGAGTAATGCAATATAACGGCAAATAGAATGGAGAACTCAAATTTAGCTTACAGTTATTTCCCTAAGTAGGGCATATTCCTGTATCTGTATCACACTTGTCCAGAAGTTGCCTGGAAGTAAATCTGAAGACTTTGTTTAGCTGGTTCAAGTATGTTCAATTGTGGTTGGAGCTAAGCTCAGCAGGAAAAGGATTGGATGCTCCTCAGTTAAGGGTTTTAATTTAGGGAAAGAGTATATTTAATCCTTCTCTTAAACTAGTGCATTTTCAGACAACTATTTATTGCATTGCAGTTAACCATCTCTTCATCAACATTGTACATTCATTCATTCATTCATTCATTTTCCTTTGGCTCAGTCCATTTATTCATCAGGGGTCGCCACAGCAGAATGAACTGCCAACTTATCCATCATATGTTTTACACAGCAGATGCCCTTCCAGCTGCAAACAAATACAAGGAAACATCCATGCACGCTCATTCACACACATACACTACAGCCAATTTACTTTATTCAGTTCACCTATACTGCATGTCTTTGAACTATGGGGGAAACCAGAGCACCTGGAGGAAACCCACGCGAACATGAGGAGAACATGCAAACTCCACACAGAAATGCCAGCTGATCCAGCTGGGACTTGAACCAGCGATCTTCTTGCTGTGAGGCGACTGTGCTAAGCACTGAGCCACTGTGTTGCGCCATCAACATTATACATATATAGTAAATATGCGTGAAATATGACTATAACACCCAATGGGTATGCGCATATTTTGGCAACTTGCAGTCTACTGCTCGCCAACAGTCATTCAAGAGTTCACAGCTGATGATTGATAATAAAGCGTATTTGGCATGCTGTCACGGGAGAGAGCCCTGAGCTCAGAATATCCTTGAGCCCGGGGCTCCCTCCCGTTTAAAAGCGAGAGGAGAGTTTGAGCTCAGGTAAGTCTCGAAAACTCCCCCCGTTTGTGAACGTGCTGAGATATATCTGACTAGAGTTGCCTTAAGAGGCTATTTAAAATAGTCGATGTACTTATGTTGTATGTTTTTTGGACGGTGGGAGGAAACCGGAGAACCCAGGGAAAACCCACCGGAACACGGGGAGAACATGCAAACTCCACACAGAAACGCCGTCTGGCTCGGGGAGAGGCCGAACCAGCGGCGTTCTTGCTGTGAGGCAACAGTGCTAACCACTGGGCCACCGTGCCGCCCTATAGGAGAAGGGGAGGAGTTGGGGTGGAAGGGGGGATTCTTCAAGACAAAGATGACCGGAGTAGAAAGCTCTGGTAATTTATAATGTGTCAGGATTCGTCTGATTGGTGCAATATGCAGAGCTGATGTGGTACCAGCTGTGTTCAATCATAAGCACGTGATCCTCTCGAAATTAGTTTATAAATAAACCCCACAATGTGAGGGGCTTGACGAATCAGGGAACGATTCACAGAGGGATTGTGGATAGCTACACATCTGTTTTCAAAAGTTTCCATTTCAGTCCATCTATACTGAAACAGAATACAAGCGTTTTCAAACTAAAGCCCAGCTCACACTAGTAATCCTATATGATTGTAGCTTGTCATACTGCATGAAGATGATTCCCATGCCAAACTGTGAGATCTCAGTTGTCAAAATGTCAGACTGAATGGCAATCAAGACTCGCCGAACATGAACATGCATAAAAAAGTCATCCATCATTTGACGTCATCCACCCTTGACATGTTCAGTAATTCCTCCATGATGGTTTGAATTTACTCTGAATGCGTTATCAAGTTCATCGATCCTATTGGTTCAATGATCGTCATAGCTGAAGTCACACTGCATGAAAGTGTCTCAGGCCCCGTTTACACTAGTGCGTTTTAGTTTTAAAACGGCGTTTTAGCATGAAAACGATCCGCGTCCACACTAGTGTTTCACCCAGCGTCTCAACAGATCTGTGTCCACACTATGCCACCAGAAACGTATATCACGTGACCATTCGCGCACTCTGGGAATGCGCGTTCAAGTATAAACAGGAAGCACGTGTCTCGCTCGGCATTTGGTTATTGTTAGTCAACAAATGCTGGTTGAATGATGAACGCGATGGCAAAGAAAGCAAGAGAGGTCTTTTTGAGGACAGACGACAAGGTCGAGTTGTAACTTAAAGTAACAAATGAATATAAAACATCTATGGCTATCGAAAATACAGTGTTTACAGTGAAGGCTGGTCTGCTGTCTTCTGGTGGCGTTATAGTCATGTGCACTTGACGAATAAGGAAAGGTTACGCAATGACCCAAAAGCCCCAATCACGTAGCCAATCTCAGCAGCCACGCCTCTGATTCTAAGGTCTCCGTTTCCCCACGTCCACACTGAAATGGAGCAGCAGCGTTTTAGAATGAAAACGGCCTCTCCAGCGTTTCCAAAACGCTCCGTTTTCGCGGCTCGAAAACTCTGGCGTAAACATAGCAAAACTTATGCATTTTAAAACGAAAACTAAAACTTCTAACACTACCAGAATGTCACCAGAGGGAAGATTTGATTGCAGCAACCATTAAGAGACTATCGGTGAATATGTCAAACCAATGATCAAAGACCACAGATTTTAGCCTAGGATGACAGAAATCTTTTAGGATTTCCCAAATTTGTCTTAGACAACCAAATTGTGGCTGAAATTGTACTGTGTGAGCAGGTCCTTAAACAGGGTCGTTCTCATGAGTCAAAGATAACAGGATAGTCTGGATGACAGATGTAAGTAGAAGAAAACATATGTGATTTAAATCTTTAGTGTAAATGTCACCTTAGAGGCGCAATGTCCTGCAGAGTTCCAACACACAGGTTGATTTCTAGTTACTCTAAAGACTTTTGTCAACTGGTTTAGGTGTGTTCAATTTGAGCTATAAATATCTGATGAACAAAAGATGCTTAATGTCATGACTTGTTTAATTTTTGCTGTAGATTTTGGGAATTTCCTGTATGTGGAAGCAAGTACCATGTCAGAGCCTCAGCGGGCACGGTTAATGAGCCCATCGGTGGGACCCGAGCGACGTCCTGTCTGTCTGCTCTTCTTCTACCAGCTTCGGGGTGAAGGTCAGGACAGTCTTCGTGTGCTGCTGCGGGACGACGACCAAGAGGAAACTCTGCTTTGGACGCTAAAAGGAGACCAGGGGACCATGTGGAGGGAAGGCCGTACCATCCTGCCTCAGTCCCCTAAAGAATATCAGGTACATTCACACTAATAAGCCATGAGAGTGTATACCATGATAAAGATTGACTTGAGAAGAGTATAAGAAGAATCCCACATAGCAAGATTTCTCTGGCCCAGATCTGGCCCACACAATCAGAATTTGCTCGGCCCACATGCCGCAGTGAATTACGGTACATGACTAGACCAAGTCTGGCCTCCATATAAGGGGCAAACATGGACCATATTTGGGTCAAGTCTCAGCCAAGTTAATAACCCATAACTGGGCCTGAACTGGGCCAGATATGTTGGTGTTTCACTACTGCAATTTTTTGAATTTGATAAACCCATGAAGCATTATGGCCGCACTTTTTCTCGAAGAGACCTGATTGGTAGAATTTTTTCTATCCTCAAAAATAATTTATATGTAGTGGCTGGGTCAAGAAAGGCCTACCTTACATGGCCCACGTATATTTTAACATCTGGGCCAAATACCACATTTGATATCTGGCCCAAGTCTTGAGTGTCATCTATAAGATGGTGCCACCTCTGCCAAACCCAGACCATGTTTGGCCCACATGCTGTATGCCAGTGACGGACGAATGCCTGCTGTGCCAGCTTTATGCCAAACATGGGCCAGAATTCTTTGCTACCTGGGATGTTGATTTGAACAAACATTTCTAATCCTTTTATGTTTTTAAATTAAAGGTTGTGATTGAAGGATTCTTTGAGCGTGGCAGTCGAGGGTACATCAGAGTCGACAACATTCATATGAGCTCCAGCATTGAGCTTGAGCAGTGCACACGTAAGTATCAACATCTGGAATCTGTTTCTCTCTTTCAGCCGTCACCCACCATATTTGGCACTGGGGACTAAAGGAACACATGACAGGCACCAAATGCAAATGAAGCTTGTAAATGAAAAAGGAATTTCATTTGCATAAAGCTACTAAAATTAAACACAGAATAAAGTTTTATTTACATTTTTATGAATATTTGTTTTAATTTTTAAAAAATGTATCGTAAGAAAGCAAACGAACCATTCTGATGACCACATTACAGTGGATTTCCATGCCCACCCTACTCTTCCCGTTCAAGCCTAAGAAAAATTAATCACATGGAAAGTGTTTTTCAAGTGCTCGCCTCGCACAAAAGCTGAAAACTAGGCCACAGTCACCCTGTGGGCTCTGATCCCAATCTATGTTTCATTAGTTTCTTTTCCTTCTCCTCTCTTATTTGTAAACAGAGCTTTCCAGAGCCATGCCAGGGAATAACCAGGCAGCCACGCTCTCGACAGTAGAGCTTTTCACAAACACAGAACAGACATTACTGTCGAAATAAGCATCACGCGGTCAGCCACTTACAATATTACGAAGGTTATTTACAGGGCAAAACATCACTTGTCCTTTGAGGATGTGTGACTTGTTATGTTTAAACAATGATCAGCAAAGTAAGATTAGTTATGAATCAAGATATTGACGCGAGTTCTCATACGTGCTTTCATTGAGTCGCTCACGTACACACTTCCACCACGGGCCCGAGCTTTGGGACTGCTCTTATTAATTAAAGCTGTTCGGCGTGTATGCGCCAGTGCCTGAATCACTGCCAAATCTGTCCCCTGTCTCTCTGCAGAGTTTCCTTTTAAAGTGACGGCGTTCCAAACATTCTGAACTGGCATTCTGTTTCTCTGGCATTCCGCAGTGTGTGTGCAGCGCAGTTTGCCAAATGACACACAGCCCAATCCCATTATCCTTCCCTCTTCACTCTTTCTGTCTCTTTTTTTGTTTCTTCTTAACCTGTGTGTCTCAGTTCAGACATTTCAAACATCTGGGGAGTTCTGCTTATAATTTTCTATATGTTGTTGAAGTCATTTTTAATCATGTAGGGATTTCCCTGTCTGATAGATAACCCTCAAAAATGTGTCCTGAGATGTCCTGAGTAAGATTTTGGAAAGTTATTCAAGCAGTAAATATCACTTACAGCGCCTCAGAATTAATTTTGTAAAGGATTTGGAACTTTTGAGTGATTTATTCTTATGATATTAATCACACTCAGCCACGTGTGTCAGAATTCCATCTGCAATGTTATTTATGTGAATAGATTTGATTGGTGGCAGTTTCTTTTTTAATCTTCCCCCCACCCCGTTCTCTCTTGTTTCAGAACCCTTTGCTGCATTCCCTCCTGAAATGACTGGTGAGTTTCTGGCATATTGTCATTTCCTGTGCCAATGTTTGTGCTTCCTGCTTGTTGCCTAGCAGCTTGCATCACCTGAAGGGCTTTTGATAATCATTGTATTTTGTTTAAGCTTCACACCAGCAGCACACTGGGATTCTGTACAGTCTGTTTCCAATTCCACAAAAACAAAAGTTTAAATGAATCCGATTCTGTGCCAGTTTTTTGTGTGTGCAGTTGTACGTTCAGTGACGTTGGTGCCTTGATGTCAAACCATTGCCATCATTACAGTTATTGTCCTCACCATCAGTTTTGCCATATATATATATTTATATATTTGGAGCATGGGCTGTACCCCAGCATGCATCTGTAGCCCACATCATGTTGTGTGTTATAGTGTTGGCGTCATGCTGAAACATCACCAATTGTGGCCTGTAGATTCCGTTGGCTTATATAACCTCTCGTATGTAAAGTTTTTCACAAATAATATTATCTTAGCCATGCTATCGACATACATACATCTAAATAATATTAAGCAATATTAAATAATGATAATCATTGTTATTATTGGAACATATTCATATTGATTAATATTTTCCAATAGTAATAATATCAATATCTGATTTTGCGGCAAGTTGTGGTATACCTTATGAGTGTGTGAGCACTGCGCTGGTGGTGTGTGTGAGCTGCTGAGCTTCTATGAATATTATATGTTTATTCCCCAACAGCTGTATGATTGCGGTCAATGAGATTCAGCTGCAGTGGAATAATCCTCATTCACTCCATTTTAAAGGATTGTGGAGCGCACAAGCACACTGATAACATATTCCTTTAGTAACTAACTCCCTTTCTTTTAATTGAAGAGGAAATGATTCCCAGTGCAAGTAAAAATCATTTTCCCATAGCAGTTCCCAGAATTCCTAGATTACATGCGTGCTTATGCATAGACGAGATAAACTTGAAATGGAGGGATGAGAAAGAGTGATTGGTGAAGGTTTGAGCGTGTGTGCGCAGACGTTTTTCTTTCTAGGGGAAAAGTTTTGTTTTCTTGCATGCATGGATCTGTGCCAACTTCATCTGCCTCAAGCCAAAGTCTTCCATGAACCCAACCCAGCGGTGCATGAAAACTCACCCATCACGTGTACACACACACACACGCACAAACCTTCACCAATATACTATGTTACAAAAGAGAAAAGGTGCTGACATCAGCCTATGTCTTCTGACACAGTAAGGTTGCATATATAATTAGCACAGATTCCACAGAGAATCAGCACTTCTTAAAGGAGGAACTGTATCTGAGATGTGTCATCTGTTCGCACCCCATAAAACACACATGTGTCTGCACTATTAATATGATTTAGTAGGGTAAAACTCAATCTGTGTCCTTGCTAAGGGGCCGCGGACAGGCGACGTGCATGTGCATTTGCGTGTCTGTGTTTGTTTTGTTTGTATGCAGCACCAAATCAGAGCAAAATCATTCACTTACAATCCAAGATGGCTTGAAGCTATGCAGTCTGCATGCCTCACTACCCCAAGCCAACTCTTCTGTGTCTCTCCACCAGGGGCAGCCTCACCTGGCTGGAGCAACCCCACTGTTGACACGACAGTGTCCCTGCAGCCCATGCCAACTTACTGGTATTACGTAATAGCCGGAGGTGGCGCCATTTTTCTCCTGGGCTGCGTCACGTTGGTCATGGTGCTGTGTTGCCATCGCTACCACCTGGCGGCCAAGAAGAGCCAGCACTCGGTGTCCTATCAGAGCACATACACGGGACAGTATACAGGCGGCGGTGGCACCGGGGTAGAGCCGATGCTCACGATTAGGTTAGAGAAGCAAGAGCCCTGTTCCCAGTGCTGAGAAGACATGGATGAATCGCTTCATCCCTCAAGGACACCAGTGTGGTGCCCCTCAAAGTCAAGAACGATGCGAAGAAGATTTGGACACATATAAGCACCAGTGTTGACAAGTTTTCTGTGACTCTTTTGTGGAGCTCCAGAGCTAGGAAGGAGGAGATCTGCTGTGCCGAATGGACAACCAGCCAAAATCCTGATTGGCAGGGACCTCCCTTTCCCCTTCTCTCTCTCTCTCTTTCTCTCTCTCTTTCTCTGTGTATGGATGGGAACCTTACTGTGAAAAGCTCTAATCTCCTGTTCATGACCAATCCTATTGTACAGTCAAGAGAACTCTGCAGCATTGGCAGACTCCAAAGAGAGCTTGCAAACAGTGGCAGAAGGGAGGCAACGGAACATCCAGGAAACTTTTCTTTGCACGTGTGCCACATCTCATGTGCACACTAGAACACTTGAGGCTCGAGGAGTTTCACAAGAAGCTTAAAAACAGACAAAAGTATGGACACTCTGGGACAAAAGTACTTGCTGGAGATTCAAGATGTGTGGGGAAGGGTTAGTACCATGTTAATGTACTGAATTTTTTAACTCCTGGTACCCTCTACAAAGTGCTTACGTTATGAGGACCGGTCCTTTTATCTTTCTTTTGGAGCTCGGGCACAGTAGAGCAATGGATTCGGTCTGTTCCAGTAATCTGTTTGGTCTTCTTTGACTATTGAATGAAGCTTCTTAAAAGCATTTTGAAGGCTGTTTTCCTTTTCCCAGAATCTGTCAATATGTGTCTATATATAAACTCTTCTTTTCTGAAAGTCACTGGGGCTTTGGCACTTACAGTACGTTTAAAGAGGTATAGTATGTTTTCTGCCTATATGCAAAGGTCACATGACCCTGCCTTAGCCAGCCTACTTCTCTGATTGGCCGACTGACTGACACAACATTGGCCTTAAGACGTTTCAGTGGCATTGGGCTAGTTGGAGCCGATCACTGTTCTTATTTATTATTGAATCCTATTCATGCTCAGCTGAGATAAACCGAAGTGCAAATGCAGCGAACCGATGCACTGACTTTATTTTTATAGCCAATGCTAAAGCGGTGTGTGTATTTGTGTGTTGTTCCCCCAGAGATTTCGATTACACATAGTCTTGTAAAAGAGCAGAAGAGAAAAGCTTTGTGAATCTGCCAAATGTCAGACGGTGCAGGAGTGCTTTGCTAGCTGATTTTGCTTCAGGGAGTGAGTTGGCACATTAGCATGAGCCCATCTCCAAGTCCACCTTCTATAGTGTCACTCAATACACCTGCTGATGTCTTACTAGATCTATCCAACCTCTTATCTGCAATTCTGGGGGCTTTTTTGCCATTTTATTAGTCAAGGTTTTTTTGTTTTGTAGATAGAACATTAGCGTTTTGTTTAATTAGCATTATTTGCATACGACAATCTTGCTGCAGATTTGTTTTTGTGTATTAAAACACCCTTAATATGCAGGTGAATGTTTTAAAATACACTTCAAAATCCCAGTGTTAGAAGAATTCGCTTCATCCCTTTCATGTGCTACGTGAAGCATAGTTGTATACCTCTGAAAAATTAAACAAATTTAAAACCGTGGTATGATCTTAGATGTCATGTCCAAGCACATAGTGTTCAGTGTTCTCCTCTCTACCAAACAAACACACAAAAAAAGCACCATCAGAGCTCAGGATGGAAATTCCCCCAACAAAACATTTTCCTCTTTACACATAAAGAGTCTGAGGCTTCATCCATTACTGAAAGCATCTGTCAGGCGGGCGCGTCAGATTTTGGCTTCATCTAAAGCAACTGGGATGAAAGGAGAAAGTAAATCCTGATATCTTGTTATGTCCTCCATCTGGCAATAGGTGAAAATAATCCCCCATCATGGACGGCCTGGCCCTTTCTCGCCCGTTTATCTGCTCCTCACTAAAGAATGTGTGGGGAGATGGAAGGCGAGATCAAAGAAAAGCCTGCTCTAAATTTAGACCTTCCTCGCAAAACCCAGGGTCTGAAGGGGTTTGTTTAAAACACAAAAGCACATGAAAGATCCTCGCAGACAGCCAGAGAGACCACCTGACCCGGCAGGCTCATCGCGAAGCATTGTCTTCTCTTTTCCCAGCTAATCCTTTATACAGTAGAATGTGTTCTGGGACACACGGCGGCTTTTCATGCGAGACGTCACTTCAGTTTTGAATCTTCTTTGGTGATCCCAGTTGCACTCCTAGTTCGTAAAACCTCTCGCTTGTTTAAGGCAGAAGTTGCAATATGCGACACATTTTGGAGTTTATATGCCCCCCCAATTGAATGTCTATCAATGCTAGTGTCAAAAATTGTCAAGTCTTGTCTCGTCTTCAGCAGCTATTTGATTCCTTTAGCCCAAAGTATACTTTATTTTTTTACTCAAACATAGGTGCACAGTCAAATGCTAATACTTTCAAAGTAAACTTCATTTCCCTCATGTGCATACATAGACATTCGACACATTTGACCCAAGTTTCAATATCTCTCCTGACCTACAGCATACTTGTCAACTCTTCCCTTTTTCTTCAGGATTACCATTACCATCCCGTGAAAGATGGCAGTAACATCTACACTGAACCGATTCTCCCTATACGCATAGTATCGCCAAACCACCAAGGAGGCCACTTGATCTCAAATGTGATATAATGATAAAAACTGTTCAAAAGAATTATGCTTTCATTTTATTTATTTATTTATTTAATTATTTTTTTGGCCTGAAAACACTTTATCGTGAAAATGGCCGAATTCCTTTTTTTCCCATTCTATGCGCTGTCGCCCTTCCTACGAATCATTCAATTCAAGAGTTAACCCTTAGCTGATGATCGATAATAAAGTGTATTTTGGCATGCTGTCTTAATGCTGCCATGACTGATTTGGTGTGTGTTTAAACAAACAAACACACATAATAATATGTAAACATCACTGCTTTATCTTTAACACAGTTAACTGTGTCTTAAATGATCATAAAGATTTAGGTAAAAAGTAAGTAATCCAATTCTTGTCATTATCGATCATAACATTCATTCATTCATTTTCTTTTCGGCTTAGTCCCTTTATTAATCTGGGGTTGCCACAGCGGAATGAACTGCCAACTTATCCAGCATTTGTTTTACAAAGTGGATGCCCTTCCAGCTGTAACCCATCTCTGGGAAACATCCATACACACTCATTCACACTCATACACTACGGACACTTTTGCCTACCCAATTCACCTGCTGTGAGGCGTTCGCCTCACAGCAGGTGAATTGGGTAGGTAAAATTGTCCGTAGTGTATGAGTGCTACTCACTACGCCACCGTGGCGCCTCGATCATAACATTTAATGTTAATTAAGTCAGAAATTTAAATGAAAGATTAATGTGTTGCTCTTCACTAAGTAAAGTTTATTTAAAAACTAATTTCGAGAGGTTCACATGCGTCTGATTGCTTGCAGCTGGTCCTGCATTATCCAATTTATGATTCACCAATCAGATGAGTTCTAAGCCACTATATATACCCTAAGTTCCATATCACAGCCATCTTCATTTTGAAGAATTCCCCCTTCCACCCCTACTCCTCCTCCTTTCCTAGATGGGTGGCACGGTGGTCCAGTGGTTAGCATTGTTGCCTCACAGCAAGAACATCACTGGTTGTAGTCCTTACCATGTTTCTGTGTGGAGTTTACACATTCTCCCCGTGCTCACGTGGGTTTCCCCCAGGTTCCCCGGTTTCCTCCCACCGCCTAAAAACATGCAACTTAAGTTAATTGACTTAAGTTGGCACCATAGAAATTGGCACCATACAAATTGGCACCATAGACATGCTCCTAGTAAGTAGTTATCTTTTCATAGCAATCACTATCCGTTCATTAGCTACCCGCAGGGGAGTTCTCGAGATCTACCTTAGCTCAAACACTCCTCTCGCCTTGCGAACGGGAGGGAGCCCCGGGCTCGAGGATCTTATGAGCTCAGGGCTCTCTCCCGGGACAGCATGCCAAACAAGCTTTATAATCAATCATCAGCTAAGTGTGAACTCTTGAAATAACTACAAGAACTGTAATCAAATTGAATTGAATTTTGAGCCTAAACTTAGTGCAAGTATCTTAAAAATGGGTGCAGGTCATTTACCCCTATGTAACCCGGAGCAACCAACACGACCTCACGACAGTTCGTAACTTTTTGATTTAGTTGCTAATTCATACAATCTCATTCGTACAATTTAATATGATTTGCTTATCCCCCAATGTCAGTTGGGTTTAGGGACGGGGTTGGGTGTCACGTCCCCTTTTTTTTAAAAAAATTACATTTTCGTATGACTGAGATGAATTAGCCACTAAGCTTAAAATAGTTACGTTTCCTCCTGAGATCAGACAGGAGCAATGTAGGGCTCACAGGTATGACCTGCAGGAGTCCATCAATGAGCGATCTCGTCCCGTGAGTTAAAACAGAAACATCTTCATATTCTTTCTTGCTTAATCTATACAAATTCTTAATAGTAGTAGTAGTTCCTAACAGTAATAGTTTCTAATAGTAGTTCCTAACTGGTAATTTTATGTTGTTTTCCTTTGACTACATTCTGATTTGACGCACAATTACTACAAAAATGATTCAATGCGCTTACAAAGTGCGCAGCTACAAATTCATGTGTACATGTAAAAAGTGAAGTATACTTTGGGCTTTACATTGGACATCTAGTCCTGGTTGTTTGTATGCCTGTATTATAAATGTGTGAATTTTTATCAAGCAACAGTCATGTTTTCTAAGCCCACGTATTTATTTATTTCTCAGTTAAATATGAGTTGCTTCAAATGACATGTGATCATATGAAATGTTTTTAATCTACTGTGGCTGCTTTCTTGAGGTTTCCTTTGAACCGTTTCATATTTCTAATTAGGTAATGGACCAGATTACATTTTATTAAGTCTGTCGCAAGCGTTGTTGCCGGGTATTCCTGTCTCTCAAAAGATATTAATGAGCAAAAGCACTCAGAAGGGCCCTATGTGATGCCAAGAGTCTGTCTTTGATAGTACCTGCACAAAACAGCATATGCTCTCACTCCTCAGAGACCCAGACAGGACAAGGCGGTAGACGTCAAAGGTGTTTGTCTGGAGAAACTGAATTTTTTTATTATTATTATTGTGCAAAAAATGACTCCGGGTTGTATACATTATATGTTTTTATCTTTAAAAAACAGGTCAGATGTTTTATTTACAGAATTTAAAACTGATTCAATCAGTTTGGCCTATTGAAGTATTTAATCATACATTTTTAATGTTCATTATTCTTAATTTGCATCAGTTTGACACACGTTCTGATGAGTTTATGGTTATGTGCACTTTTCTTTTTGGTCCTTTGTGAATGTAGGGCTGTGACCCTGCCATCTGTATAAGCTGTTTCTTTTTCTTGCAGCATTTTCAGCCTGTTTAAATACATACAGTATGAGGTATATTTTAGCCTGTTGAAATTTGTGGTCTTGGAAATGTTGTATGGAATGTTACAATAAAGTGATATTTTTCTACAAACTGCAGCTAAAGTGGTTTGTGCTCCTTTTTATGGGTATTTGATGGTATATAACAGACTCAATAGCTAAAACACACAGTCTGTGTGAGCATCAGTGTGCAGTTTTTGTTATTTACAGTATGTTGACCATTTCACACATTGTACTGCTGTTACTGACTCATGAAACAATAATACAATAATACACTAAAAAAAAGCTTGTTTTAATTCACCCTCAACTTATCTTGGACATTGAGTGGTTCATTTGGGTCGTGTTTGTCTTCCAACAGAGCGAAGACCTGAAGACCTTGGGAATAATCGTGTATTCAAAGGAAGAGATCGCATTGGTCAAGGTAAAACCATTCATCAACCTTCAAGTACAAACTAGTGTGTTTTGATAATAAACAAAGATGGAGTTTTAGACTAAAAGCACAAAAACACAAATGTAGATGTAAATGATTGGCCACTGCATTGTAAACATACAGTCCTGATAATATTAAGTATATTTTTAGTATATACTTAGATGGTTAACATGAAACTATGTACTGTGGTCTAAACAAAATCAAGTATATTGTCAATTAAATTTGAAATGTTTTTTTTCTAAAATCCATTGAATTGATGAAACTAGTATTTATTCGTGTTGACATTTCATCGATTAGCAGATGCTTTTATCCAAAGTGATAAGGACAATCAAATCAACAAAATAACAATATGTGAATAACATAACCATTTCCATATATATATGAAGTAGATCATCACCTTTCATCAAAGTTGTACTAAAACTATTGAACAACACCCATTCTTGTCCTAGGATGATTTAGAAAAACATTTTTGATTCACTTTGAATGTTGACTACTGAACATGTCACGCATATGCCAGAAACATGTATTTATTCATTCAATCATTTTCTTTTTGGCTTAGTCCCTTTATTAATCTAGGGTCGCCACAGTGGAATGAACCGCCAACTTATCCAGCATATGTTTTAATACGTCCCTTCCAGCTGCAACCCATTGCTGGGAAAATGCCAGAAACATACATGTCACATATATACCAGAAACATACATGTCAAATATATGTCAGAAACATAATGTCAGATATATGTCAGAAACATACATGTCACATATATGCCAGAAACATACGTCACATATACAGTATGTCAGAAACATACATGTCAGAAACATACAGTATGTGTCACACATATGCCAGAAACATAATGTACATGTCACATATACGTATATCAGAAACATACATGTCACATATATGTCAGAAACATACGTGTCATACATATGTCAGAAACATACATGTCACATATATATATATATATATATATATATATATATATAGTCAATAGGTCAATAGTTTGGGGTCAGTTAATATATAAATTATTACGCTGAAAATTCAGCTTTTCCATTTGCCATCACTGGAAAAATTCTCTTTAAAATGAAATAGAAATCACTTGTTATAATTTAAAATATTAACAATATTACTGTATAAACTATATGTTTTCTATTACATAATTTAGCATAAGAGACTTATTTTAAAAAAAACTAGCTTCTAAAAAGTTTATTTTCTGAGAACAAATGGTTTTACTCAATTTTTCTGCAATTAATTGTTTTAAGAATTGTTTTTGTTTAGTTTTGTTTTATATAAAAACTGTTCAGCCAGCACTGATACAGCGGTATCAAAATAAGTATTGAATATGTCAACATTTCTCCCAGAGAACATATTTCTAAAGGTGCCGTTGACTTGAAATTTTCCCTGTGTGTTGGTTTCAACCAAAGTAATTTATATATGCAAAGAAAGCAAATCTAATTAGTTTACAAATGAAGTTATGCATAATAAAATGAAATGACACAAGGAAAAATACTGAACAGATGAAGACAGTGAGGTGTAGAAAGGCAGTGAAAGCCCAGACAGCAGCTGAAATCTCTCAGTAGTTATTCAGCAACCCTCTGCCCTTTGTTATTGTAAATGAATATTAACTGCTTCAATCCAACATCTATGGTAGCAGGATGATAAAGATAAAACCAGGATGGACATTTCAGCTAGACAATGATCCAAAACACAGCCAAGGAAACTCTCAAATGCTTTCAGAGAAAGAAAATCAAGCTGTAGAATGGCCCAGCCAATCACCTGACTTGAATCCAATAGAATACACAAATTAAAGACTAGATTAGATGAGAGCCACAGAAAGAACCATTAAGGTTTTAACACTCTGTTGAAGTCTGTAAAAATATAACAACCACAACTGAGCAATGCATGTAAATTCATTCTGTGAGATGTCTTTAAACTGCTATCACCTCAAAAAGCCTTTTATATAAGGTATTAAATTCATTTCAGTAGTGTCAATTCATTGTTATTACACACAATTTATTTTTCAGATTTTTAATTTTTGTTTTATTGTTTGACTTTTTGCCAAAATCTGGTTCAATTCCATGTCAGCAGCTCCTTCAGAAATATTATTCCCAGGAAAAATAAAAACATGACGTGTTCAATTGTTATTTACCCCACTGTACATTCAAAACAACATCTAAACACTTTTATTTCAGCACGATCTAAACCGTTTCCTATCTCTTGTCTCCAGAGTACCCATTCCCTGCCTGGACGACACCAAACCCTTCACGAGACCCTCCGGTGACTCGCATCTCGGAGAAGGACAATGCCTGGCTCTACACGCTGGACCCTATCCTGGTCACCATCATCGTCATGAGTTCGCTGGGTGTCCTGCTGGGGGCAGTGTGTGCAGGACTCCTGCTCTACTGCACCTGCTCCTACAACGGCCTGTCATCCCGCAGCACCACCACACTAGAGAACTACAACTTCGAGCTGTACGACGGCATCAAGCACAAGGTGAAGATCAACCAACAACGCTGCTGCTCAGAGGCCTGAGGAAAAACACTCGGTCCGCTCGCCAACTGGTGCCGGCCTGATCCAAAACTGTGAATGGACCTCACATGCGCTACAATAGGGCTGATTTCTGACTGACTGTTGAAAAGGCGATGGCTGAGCGCTGATCAACACATATCAACCCAATGACGTCCCCCCCCCTTACGATTTCAAGAAGAAAAGAACTCTAAGAAATGTATATTGCTCTAGATTTGTAAAGAAAAATACAATCTAATTATGCTTAATGGAAGTTAGAAGAGAGAGAAAGAGGCACTAGGACTAGAAGACAGATCTCTTGTGAAATCCCGGCCTCCTTTTTAGTTTTAGACTCGTGTCTTAAGTTTCCATCCCGTTCCGTTTTTCCGCCACCATCCGTCCACAAGCGTTTTCTGAACGTTTTATACTTCAGTTCAAGTCTGTTCGTAGCATAATGTTTTTGTTGTGGCCGTTAGACGACGAGGATGAAAAAAGAAACGCTGTATTACATTCGAAACAAATCCTTTTAGACGGAAGTATTAGGATTGTCTTTTGTGTCGCTTATTATTTTCTTCTTTTCTTTCGCTTTTGACGGTTTGATTCGGATTCAGACTAATTTATCGCAACCTATGGATTGCTAAGGATTCAGAGCCACTGAGCTAAAGAGTGTTGAAGGAGAGCGGAAAAAGAGAGCGGGAGCATCTTCGGTTTCTCTCCTTCTCGTCTCTTCAGTCTGTTCTTGAAGCAACAAAAGACTTCGGTGAAGGAGCTGGAAAATCCCCAAGCCACTTTCATGTACAAACAACCGAGCCTTAAGCAAACTGTTTTGGAGGAGAGCCATTCTGAAACACCAGTCCTTGGGTTTTAAAGCCACCGGGGCCTCGGAAGAGTCAGGCCTTTACGCTTGCTTGCTTGCCTGCTTTCATTTCACCTGTCTGTTTACTCCGTGGTTTATTTCGGGCTGCTGCAAACGAAGACTAACAAGACGAGGTTTTCGGCGTTAGCCTGGGAGAAGGGTGAGAATTTCACACAATGCTTTACCTGGAGGTGAAGAGAGAGAGACGGTGTGTGTGAAATGTCTTTATTGTACCTCAGACTGGCCTCTCGCTCCCCTGAGCCACGCTGGGAGTCGTGTTGACTTGTGGGTGAGCCAGGCGCGGGACGAGGGGCTTGTCTTAGCAGCCGGAGACACGGACGGTTCTGCTGCTGGGGGAGAGAGCGATGAAGAGGGAGAGAGATTGTGTGTGTTCAGCTCGGTTTTTCATTGGACTCTGTTGACTCTTTTCCAAGTGCCTTGGAGCTCTGGCCTGTTTGGGCTTTGCTGCAGAGCTGTGATAGTATTACCTCGTCTGTCTGGGACAGGAGGCCAACACCAAAAGACATGGAGATCCCGGCACTGGTCAGAACATTCACAAATTGTTGTTTGTAGACTTTGTACAGAAGAAAAAAGTTCTTTTTTATTGTTATTATTATTATTTAATAAAGTATGATTAACAATATCTATGACTGCTGTACATTTACTCCTGCATCTACCTTTGTTTATGTCTATTTCTGTCTATTTGTTCATCTATCAATCTATCTATCTATCTATCTGTCTGTCTGTCTGTCTGTCTGTCTGTCTGTCTGTCTGTCTGTCTGTCTGTCTGTTTGTCTGTCTGTCTGTCTGTCTGTCTGTCTGTCTGTTCATCTATCTATCTAATATATCTGTCTATCATCTATCATCTATCTATCTATCTATCTATCTATCTATCTATCTATCTATCTATCTATCTGTCTGTCTGTCTGTCTGTCTGTCTGTCTGTCTGTCTGTCTGTCTGTCTGTCTGTCTGTCTGTCT